>JARFIW010001186.1:1107500-1525000 GCA_036346225.1 Platerodrilus igneus
AAGTTTCGGCTTCATTAAATTAATTTATTGTTTGTAACTATTCTAGCTTTCTGCGGGGGACACGTTGATCCCTTGAGCTGCGTTTCTTTTGGGGGACTGCGAAGTTCAATGCGCTCCGCTTGGCCGTAAGCTTGCCTGTTCGCTGAGGCAGACCAGCGACTGCTTTCCCCCCCGATGTCAGGAACTCTAGGGTGAGTCCTTCTTGTCTATTTTGGCATTTACTGCTCTTTGGTTACTATCTTACCATTTGTTTCTAAATTTCTAAAAATCTACTATATGTTTGTAAATTTAGTTTAAGTTTATACTTACGATATTTTAGAGCTGTGGTTTTTAGGGTTGCGTTTGTTTCTCTTTTTCTCTAGGTACTGTCAGGGGTAGTTGCCTAAAAACTACAGCTCGCCATTTTCATGGGTAATTTTTTTGGATATTTAAGGGGTGTTCATAATGTAATATGTAAATTGGGGTATTGATTTTTTTTTGGGGCTGGGTTTCGGGAGTACTGTTTTTGTATATATATTTTGGTGTTAATTATATGTTCTTTCTTTTCTGTTGTATGTTTTGTTCTGTGTGTGAATGAGTGAATGTTTTTATATATTTTTGTTGTTAGTTTTTTTTCAGGCTCTCCTTTACTTACAGGTATAAGACCCCGCCCACTCGCCGCCTGAGCCCGGACTTACTTACTTTCTTTCTCTTTTTTTTTCCCTTTTTTTTTATGTTACGTCAATGTACGTAGCAAGGTGGTGAAGACTCTGAAATTTTTAGAAACAGGAAATTATATTTTTCTATTAACACGCAAATGATCTATAATGCCAATTTAAAGATAGTGAACGTTGTGGCTCGGTGGCCAGAATCGGCTCATGTTTTAACAATTTTCAATAATTGTGTATTAAAGCAGCAATTGAAACAAATCAGTACAGAAACTGCATTCTCCTAGGTTAGTATAATAATTAAACTACTTTGTTCATGAACTAAAGACTTTTAGGAGGTAGTGGATACCCGAATGGAACATATCTATTTACACCCTTATTGAATACTGGAACACCAGCAGAACAGCTTTATAATGAGTTTCACATCCGAACAAGGAATACAATTGAACGTTGTTTTGGGGTATTAAAGCGGAGATTTCCTGTATTAGCATATGGTTGTTGTTTAAAACTTCAGACAACTTTGACGGTTATTGTAGCAACAGTTGTACTTTATAACATTGCCATAAACATGGGAGATTTTGAAGCACCACCGATTCTGGAGGAACTTGATGAGTATGTTCTGAACCAACTCATTGCAGATGGACATATACCAGAGATATATCACAATGCAAATATGAGAATTGGTGTGGCAGCTCAGTTACGTCAGCAGTTTATTAATGAGTATTTCGGTCAATTACAGTAAAGTGTACATTTTGCAGTTAATAAAAATACAGAAATTTTTTAATTGAAAATTTTATTTCTCATTTTTTGCATTAAATATTTTTAAAACAAACCATTTTAGCAAAATACATAATTACATTCTACTCAATTTGTCTAATTGTTTTTTCTTAATGCTAATATCTATCTTTAAAGATTGCACTTTAAGATCGTGAATCTCAGTGTCTGGTTCCTTTTGTATTTCGTGTATCTCGTTCTCTTTTTCATTTTTTGAAGTTAATTGGTTTTTTCCAATTTTAGGATTTCAAGTTGTAATTGGTTTACTTGAAGTTTAATGTCGACAAGGTCTTCATTCTGTCTTGCCAGAGTCATTGTTGCACTTAAGGCCGGCCGACGACGACTGGCCCAAGCTTTTTCAGCAGAGGATTTCGGCATTTCTTGTTTATCAGTGTTTTTTTTGTTCTATAGCTCTCAATATCTGATTAACAGTGGTTTGTAGATGCTCTGTTTTATAATTACTCCAATCAGGCACCTGGAATAAAAAATAATTACATCGTAACTGACATCAAATTGCTATTGGTTACATACATTAACATCATCAGTTTCCACATCCATAATAACTTGTTCAGTATATTCGATATCCTCTTCACCAGTGGAATTAAAATGTCCTGAAGTTGCTGCAGTTGTGTAATTATGATCTCCATTAAAAATGTTTGTTAACCCATAAACTGTTTTTTCATTTAATATGGACATCGTCGTCATATGTGGGATCAGTTGTAGTAGTGCAAGTAGAAGGACCACCTCCAGTTTGAGTATAGTTTAATTTTTCTGCAGCAGCTTGTTTTCTGGTTGCTTTTTTCTTATTGTCGTAAAAATTTTTAATGGCCTCTTTAGGGCGCTTAATCATTAATGGGTTACATGCATTAAAGACTTTTTCAATTTTTATCCAAGCTTCTTCCTTTTCACGCCAAGTAACACCATTAGTTTTCTTGCATACTAAAATGTCGCTGTACTTTTTAACTAAATTCAGAATAATAATTTTTTCCTCATTAGGAAAATTAGGACATCTATTACGCTTAACTACTGACATTTTCTAATTATTTTACACCGAAGAATATAGCACACATGCAAAACAGTACAAAACGATTATAATTTGCAAACACGCATCTGGTTTTAAACAAATAAAATAATTCATTTACTTCTTCTATTAACAATTGACATTTCTCTAAGTTTAGTTATATAGGAAAAAGTAAAAGTTTATAGAAATTTGTAATGTTGCCAGGTATTTTTAATTTTTAAGTACTCCTTAACTAAGCTTTACTTAAAGAACAGGTGTGCAATTCAAACTAACAATAAGCGGTACTTAAATTAACTGTGGCTTAGCTAAGGAAGTATTTTAAGCAAGACCTGTGCAAGTGGCCGTTAATCAAACCTTTGCAAATCACCGCTTCCCAGTTACAAGGAATAACGAAAAAAATGCCGAAACCTTTTAAAAAAATTAAACAACCTATTTTGGATGACCCTATAAATCTTTATTATGCGGACGTGTTGACAAGAGATGAAGACGAAAATATAGACAAATCGGTTTATGGAGTAAAGTATAATTCTCAAACGGATACATGGAGATTTGGGAGGAGCGTGCTTAAATAATAACGTTTATCCCGGCACCAGAGGTCTATACAATCTGCTAACCTTTAAAAACATCAACCCCGAAGACGGTGATTTCAGTCCAGAAGAAGATTTACCGAATTACTTGGACATGATCAGATCAGCATCGATTATTAGAAGAACGTTTAATTCATACGCACTGCAAGATTTAAAAGAGTTTCCAACAAATAACAAGACATTTGAAAAATATGTGCTAATACATTCCTCAGATCTTTAAAGAATGTCTAAAAGGATGCTCAAGGGCAAAGGTTTGGGTTTCCATGAATGATATTACAAAAAATTGAATGCGAGTACTGTTGAGTATGTGTATTGGAACAACATTCACGAACTAATTGGCCGGTTCATATTATTGAATGCATCTAACCAGTCTCGAAATACAAGCGAAGAAAACAATAACAAAATGGTGTCTATAATAGAAGAATTAAGAGAGGAAGGTATAATAGAATAAGCGTAATAAAACAATTGCTCAGTTTTAAAATGTCTATGGATCGCTTTGGACGTTCTGAACGTAAACGTTTGCAATTTGGTCAGCAAGGACCTCTTGGACGAGGTTTTATAATAACTGCAGACGGTGGGGGTCAACATGCAGCAGAAACGACTTGTCAATGTATCGGAGCCGAAAGATGATAGTGATTGTGTTTCTAAAAGGTTTGCTTTTAATCTCTTCAATTAAACCTTTTCACACTGTCTAAAAAGTTCAGATGATGTTCAACATAAAGCCAAAGTATATAATGCAAGAAATCAGTGTATAACCATGATTAGATGTCCTGTGGAAGAGTCAGACATAGTTAGTAAACAGTGTGTGGACATCGACTTAAAAAGACATTTTTGTTCCTTATTCAAAGGCACGTAGGATCCAATCGTTAAGTTTACGAGTATGCATGATATGGTATTGAAAAATCTAAAAGAATTGGAAAAGGCATATAAATCACTTTACTATGCGAGTACTACCGCATACCGCAAAAATTTATATATATACCTAATGCAAATATTCAAACTTCAACATTCGAAACATCCCAAGCTGTTACGAATTAGCACACAATGACCTCTATTAGGAGCGATAAACATGAACTTTACTCAAAACTTATAAATAAGATTAGTTAGGGTGACCAAATTGTTTTTAAGAAAAAAAAGTATAACAACATAATATTCCACTTTATTTTATTAGAAAAAAGAGTATATCAACATAATATTCCACCTCATTTTAATCTACCATTATTTCTTTATATTTGGCTGTTTTTATAACCAAATTTCGCTTTCAGTAATAAATTGTGTTCATTTTTTATTTTACTAAAAAATTCTAAACAAGATATTTTTATATTAAATTTCACTTTCATGACCTGTTCAACTGTGGATACACTGAGCCTGCTTTTTCGTCATCCCAATAATCGTTATAACACTAAACAACCGTTCACATTCAGCATTTGTTCCGGACAACATAAACATAAAATTAACGAAATCCTCCACGATATTGAGGTTAACACCAGCATTTTTAAAATCTTTTCTAACAGCCTCCCAGCGTTTCACGAGAGGTAGGTGGTTAGTATCCCAAAATGTTAAATGTTCTTCTATACGCCTTTTTAAAAAACAGTAGGTATCAAAAACACTATTATCACTAAATTTAGCAGCAATATCATGTAAACTGTGAACCTGGTTTTGAAAATAGTTGAATGATATCTTAAAGTCTTCAAATGACAAAAGTTTATTAAGCATAAAATGTTCCATCTGTTTTGTTTGTAAGAGGAAATGTTTGGACCAAATTTCTAAATAATTTAATATTTCCAGATAGAAGCGTGTAACAACTGCATCTACATATTCCTGTCTAATATCATCATTTTTGACAAGTTTCCGCAGAATATTCTGGACTGAAAAATGGTATAAAACGATTTTCAAGTCACTTTAATTTTTTGCACTAAACTGGAATACAAGATTGAAACTTCCACTGCAGTTATACTACGTCTTTCAACAATAGAAATTGTTTCATTGAATAGATCTAGTTGTATATGCATGAAATACAACCAAAATTTAGTAGTATCATTTTTAAAAGAGTTTATTAGTGTTAATGAAGTGTTATCGTTATCCTCACTTAAAAAATAAGCTCTCAGTGCCCCATACACTTTCACAATCCTTTCTACGCAAGGCAAAAAAGATAAAAATCTTGTATTTGAATGATACAATAATTTTCTGTATTCACATCCTATAAATTTGCAAAAATCCTTTAAACTTTCTGTACGAACTGTATATATACTAAAATGATTAAACATTTTGTATATAATATTTTCAAGATCTAGTGGTATTATTTTATTAGTGGCTACAGATATAGCATAGTGTAATATATGTGCCGCACATCCAATGGTAAAATTTCTTTTACCAATTGTTTCTCCACTAGTGCATGAATATTACCGTCAGTTTTTCGTTTTATACTGCCAAAATTTAAAGGAGCATTATCTGCTAAATAACCAATTATCTTATTCTCCAAATCATATAAACGAATTCTGTCCATTACAACTGAAGACACTGTGATTGTAGATTCGTTAGGAATACTATGAATATTTATCACTGCACTTTTCACTTCTATACTTGACTCAACTGCAGAATATTTAACAAGAATCTGTAGCAGCTTTGTTGATTTATGATTTGATACATCACGAGCAACTACAACGTAATGCGCCTTCAATAACTCATCTTTTAAAATACTATCTCACCAACTGCTAATAACATTCTTGATTACAGTTTTTGTTTTTGCACAGCTGAATTTTTTTATTTCCTGAAATGTTAACGAATCCAGTAGTACAATCCATACTACGAAAAGTTGAACATTATGAAACGCCCACAGCAGCTCCAAACGTGTAAGTTTCATATCTTCTGGTGCTTCCTTCTTTCTAAAAAAAAGCGTCTATATTTTGTTTGACCCAAAACTGAAGCGTTCTGCACATGGTTTTTTGCTTCTGCATGTTGACGTATATCATGTTTGCCTTTGTTTTATATGGAAAATGTCTTTTTTACAATTTGTACAAAATGCTTTTCCTGAATCATATTTAACTTTTTTAACAAAAGGATATAATTTTTCGAACACTTCTGAATATTTACACTTGTCGCGACAAGTCATATGTAATACTCTAACGTCTAACGAATGTAGCATGTACAATACATATATTATTATATACACAACAACAGCCACACCCGTCTGTTTATTAACTAAACCACAAAGAACATATGTTCTTTGCTAAACCAGAAAAGAAGTTTCTGATTCTATGGTAACCGCAGTCGTTAGATACGGAAAAATTAATAATGAATTACGGTAGCGTCAAAGAATATTAACTATAGAATAAGAAGCGACACTCTAGCAAAGAATATTAACTATAGAATAAGAAGCGACACTCCCGGCGAATTGTTAGTATTTAATGGTGGAAAGAATATCTGACCTTGAAGTGTTTCGCCATTTTGCTGGGGTGCCAAGAATGGCGGTAAAATTCAAAATTATAATTCAGAAAAATTTGACATTTATTTATAATTCTGAATTATGAAATTTTTTACACTTGTATTCCTTTTATCAGAAAAATACCAATCAATTATATTAATGAGTGGGCACAATATGCATTGTATTAGTAATTTCAATTAATAGGTTTAACATATATATTGCGATTTTCTTTCTAAAGACCTTTATTTTATTCAAGATAATATTCTAACTACAAAAAATGCGCATATACAATGCAGCCACTAAAAATTGGATATATGCTAGTAAAGAAATCAAACAAAACAATACACCTCAACATAAATTATACTTCCTTTTATATGTATATATCTTAATTTAAAAATTATTCAAAATTCATAAACACAGTTAATATTAAGATTCATTTTTTGTTAAGAAATCAGTTTGATTATTAAGGAAAAAAAACAGTACACTTTAGTAAAATGCAAAACAGTTCTACAATAAAATACACAGTTTATGTATTCAGACAACACAAAAAATGCAAAAACGCCCTTTGCGTTCGACAATTTGTTTATAATAATTACAAAGAATATTGACTATAGTTAATATTCTTTGATAATTTAATGGTTGGCTTTTATTATGGTCAAAACCTGATAAATATGGGGTCAGTGCTCTATTGACAAGCAGATGTAACAATAGCATTCATATCTTAGGTATATATCCTTCTAGCTCCGGCCATTTTCTTGGCGAACCTGCGCACTGAACAGGATTCAGGATATTACTAGAGTCAAAGAATATTAACTATAGAATGAAGCGTTCACTCTAAGTAATATCACATTTAATCTGTTCAGAGCAGTTCGCAAACAAGAAATAAGCCGACTTCATTTTTGTAAGATATATTACTTAAGAATATGAACTATTAGTTAAATCTGCTTGTCAATAAGATGACCATTTTATGGTATTCAGACCATAATAAAAGCCAACGTTCACAATTGATCAAAGAATATTAACTATAGTCAATATTCTTTGATAATTATTATGGATACAAATTGGTCGAACCTGACTAAAGGGCAGTTCTATTGACAATGTCAGATTGTACATGAATAAGGTAAACTGTGTATTTTATTGTAGAACTGTTTTGCATTTTACTAAAGTGTACTGTTTTTCCAATAATCAAACTGATTTCTTAACAAAAATGAATCTTAATATTAACTGTGTTTATGAATTTTGAATAATTTTAAATTAAGATATATACATATAAAGGAAGTATAATTTATGTTGAGTGTATTGTTTGTTTGATTCTTCTGTATATATCCAATAGTGTGCATTGTATATGCGCATTTTTGTTTAGAATATTATCTTGAATAAAATAAAGGTCTTTTAGAAAGAAAATCGCAATATATGTTAAACCTTATTAATTACTAATACATGCATATGTGCCATTAATATAATTGATTGGTATTTTTCTGATAAAAGGAATACAAGTGTAAAAAATTTCATAATTCAGAATTATAAATAAATGTCAAATTTTTCTGAATTATAATTTTGAATTTTACCGCCATTCTTGGCACCCCAGCAAAATGGCGAAACACTTCAAGGTCAGATATTCTTTCCACCATTAAATACTAACAATTCGCCGGGAGTGTCGCTTCTTATTCTATAGTTAATATTCTTTGGTAGCGTTCTATAATATCGAGATGTCACTGACAAGACAAAACCCCACCAAAAAATTACATTGCGACTGTATGCGATCCCAACATAATACGTTCGTGTTATGGGGTTTTGAATTGGTTTTACTTAGCCGTTGAACGGTTTAGCATAGTAGAACTAGGGTGCCAAATTCAAGTTTTCTTTATACCGCTAATTGATCAATCATCATGCTGTTTTACAGCTAAAAAGAGTATATTCGTTTCTATTTTTAAACAAGTAAGAGTATGGAATTTTAATAATGCAAAAGAGTATAATACTCTGAAAAAGAGTATATTTGGTCACCCTGGATTAGTTTATCTGGGGATGACAATAAGCCTTTATATTATCCTTGGAACGGTCCATACGTACGCCTAGGGGCATCGAAAAATAGACGATTTCTATTTCACCTAGTTTAAGTTGTTATTGGTTAAGCTTTATGTATATAATAGCTTTAAGATTTTCTGTATAGAGGAGTTGCTGATTAATTCTATATTTAAATTGTTTAATAAATTTTTATTTATATATTTTCTTTTTATTGTATCGCCAAAATCCTAAGGTTAAAAAATATGTCTACAACCGGTTTAAGGAGTGAGTGTGTAAAGAGTTGCAGACATTTAAGAGGCAATACGGCGTGAGGCGTTCAGCAGGCGTTGCTACTGCATTGTGGGTTGCCCTACCTAAGTTATATGTGTATTGTAGGTTGTCTAACCTAGGTTAGATGTGTATTGTGAGTTGCAAGCATTTAAACGTTGTGAGTTTGAAATTTCTAAAGATTTGGGTTTCCCAAAAAATGTATACCGATCTTATATGTCGTACCCTAAGACGTTTTCGGGCAACTTCCTAAAATCAGGGGTATAATTTTATAAGGATGGTTTGATCTAAACAATTTCGACGGTTTTAAATTATCCGGGAAAATTCCGGATTAAAGCGTATATCGTGAGCTTACTGCCAGAAGTAACCAAGTTCATAACCATACTTTCTGGATAACTGATTTTAAAAACTCTTCACTTTTTTAATATATTTTGTTAAGGAATTTAAAAGAAATACTTCGTGTTTCTTCTATGCAGATATTAAATATGTAGATCATGATTTAGAATAACTCATCAACTTATAACGTGTTTTTCTTTACTGGTGGGGTTAAATAGTTAGGGGTTACTTTTATATCCCCAAATATGACCAGTAACCTTTAAAGAAGGATTCCCTTAAAATGATGGAACGCAATTATCTTCCGACTATGCTAGGGGTCTATTCCTTGGGCAGAGCTTATGAGGATTGGTTGTGGTTCTTTTTACAAAGTATTATTTTATTACTAGGGCTAGATTCTCGACAAAACAGAGGTTTAAACAGGGCGCCACCAAGTCTTTAATTTTAAACACAGGGTTTTCTTAAGGGGGACTTGGGCGTCCTTAAGGAGGAATACCGTATTAACTGCTGACGCAGGAGCTGTAAAGAAAATTTAATTAAATATACTAAAATGAGGACACAAGAAGTTTTCTCTTGCTACCTCATCTAAAAAAAACAACAAAGACCAATCAGGCAACAATAATATGAACACGAGTTTTGTTCTTTAAATACTGAAAAGGCTATTAAAGCTCCTTATTAAATTGGGTTTACCACTTTACTGTATTTGGTCTTATTCTTTGTCACCTTACTTCTGAACGTACTTGTTCAGAATAAAACAATTAATTAAGAAAATTAAATGTTGTTTCTTTAATTAAAAATGGTACTTTCATAAAATTGTAGATATAAAATTTATGTTTAAGAAAAGATAATACAAGCTTCATCTACTCATAAGGTAGAATTATATATACAAAGAAAAATATCAAGACTTCAAATGTTACTTTAGTTACAAAAATCTAACTTGAATTTATACCAAAAATGTCAGATCTGCTTTTTCTGTTTACACTTTATAAAACTTTAACTACTTCTCTATTAATTCATTATATAAAAATTGTAAGTGAAATCATGTGTAAATGAAACATCAATAAGAACTCTTTAAGTTCACATTATTTTATAAAATTTAATAACTGTAATTGTATTGAACTAATATTGTCAACAAAAATTTACTAAGGTCTTTTTTAATGTGCAAAATGGATTTGTCAAAATAGATAGTTACAAAAATATTTTCCGAAGCAGCCTGGTATTAAAGATCGCCAAATGTAGACATGATGCAAGAATAATTTAATCTCTTACCTTGGCTCTGCAGGTGTTCTTTACATGTTGTCTTCACAACATGTTAGGGCAGGTGTTTATACATACATTTTCAGAAAACAAGTGACGTCAAATCCACATGTTCCACCGAACACGAACAGCTGCGTGACCCTTGGACTGGACCATGCTAACTTCCATGCGTTTTTGTTATACGCACGAACTGCACCAACAAAATTCCAATACTTTCAAAAGCATCTTCGGACTTAATTTATATACCATAAAATTTTTTACCTACTTTGTAGAACGTTTCTTTTACATTCCAACTTATTGCTTTTTTATAACATAACACAAAATCCAACTATCCATTGTACGGTTGAAGGGCGTTCATATTTTACATTCACAGATGTAAAAGTAGAATTTTATCTTCTATTAAACACAGCTTATTCGCTGCTTTAGTTTTGTAAAACCCGATAATACAAAAAGACTTCTTAAAGTTGTTAATTATAATATAAAAATCTAGTTGACGAATTCTACGAAGCGTTGAAAAACATATCTTATCGTACTTTTACGAAATCACTAAAGAATTGTTTTCTGTGTTATTTACACAAATGTCCAAAGAATTATTAAATGAGTTTATCTCAGTAATTATCGAAACGAAGTTATTTACTAGGAGTCATTTGAAATCGACTTTTAAACGGAACGTTATCACAAAATTATTGAAGATTATTAAAAATAAAATTATAAAGAGTGTAATTATGAGAAGGGAAATTTATCAAACGAACATCTTCTATAAGTTTAATTATCAAAAGAGCAATTACCAAAAGAACGCTACAACAAATTATTTAGTTGATCTAATTAATTATTATTTTAATTCTTACCATTGTTAAAATCACAAAGCCTAGTGTTTTAGCGCACTAGGGATGTACTCCGCACAAAAAGCTAAGCGCAAGCTACACGCCAGAACCTTTAGTGGTTCTATTATATTCTCTACGAAAGCTCTGGCTAAAGTGCGCGCAAATGTGCTATGCACTAAACAGGAAAGGTGTTTGGCCTTGATAATAGTTGTATCAACTTTCTGCGCCTGATGTTAGCAACCAAACTAACATTTCTGTATGGCGGTTAGCACATACAATATCGATACTTGTTTGTTTTAAAAATGGTTCACATGATTTAATGACTTTACTTGAGTTATTAGAACTAAAATATGTTGATATAGTGTAGCGGTCAAAAAAACTGTTACAAACTTGTGATTCACTCTGTTAGTTTTCAAAATAAAGTTGGCTTGGTCATTTTTGTGTCTACAAATTCACTCATATTGCAGTCATGGTCAAGCAAATTATTTTTATCCAATAAAAAAAACACGACGAAAATAAGCTTTATTGTTATTCGTTAATGCTGTAATGCTATAAAAGAAAATAAACGAAAGTAATTATTGTTTAATTTTAAAAATTATAACCAAAATGTAGGAACTGTGTACGAGAACTAATCCGAATCTGAATCAGACTGTAGCGATGGTTCTGGAACTACATCTTTCTTTGCACTGTCTGTCGGTATTGACTGATACCAGGCATGAAATTCGTAAAGAATTACTCCTGTTCTACACAGTTTCAAAAGATCTTGCTTTTTCTTATCAGAAATAGAAATTTCTTTAGAATACAATCGCGATATTTCCTTTGGCATATTGTTCGCAGTTCTGCTACTGCGCCCAGCTACATTGAGCATAAGAAATGCTGGATTACTGTAATTGTACTTAAACACCACATACCCAGGTTTATCTCTTTCAAATCGCATACTTTTAATTTTCAACCAATTAACACGGTTTTCAAGTTCGTCTATAGTTCTGTTTTTAATAGTCTTAGCTCCTTGTGTCTTTATGTCAAGGAAATCATTGTACTTTAACTTTTGTACGTTGTATTAACCAATTCTTTTATTTCGGCCCCGATTGAAACGGGCCAGTCGAAAAATGTTTAAGCAGTCATGCATAGTATATACGGAAATATTCTTTTTGGCATGTTCTATTGCACTATGCATGGAATCGGCTTCCATATAAGTATGACCAGACTCTAAGAAATTGTGCTGTATAATATTTAAATTGCTGTTTTGTACTATAAACACAAATATAGCGGCAATAAATTGATTTCTGTTTTGCCCGCCGCAGGTATCTGTGAACAAACTTATTTCGGTGATATTTTGTAGTAAATTTTGAATCCATTGAAATAGACATGCACCTATTTGTGCACTGCCTCTCTGACCATTAATTTCTGTCCACGCGAGTTATGTAATCCCCCATCTATTGTATCAATATAAAACTAATACTTAAGAAGTTATTAGGAAATATTAGGAAATGTGCAACAATGTCATAAAAGACAAATTATTACAATTTATTTCAGTTTATAAACGTTCATGGGAACGGAAGCGCTACAAAGTAGCACAAGGATAAGTGACACTGCAGATGTCAGGTTACAGACGGTCGTAGGAAGTCACGTACCGAGATTACGCAGAAGTAAGCTCGCAACAAAGTATTTATCAATAGCTTTTAAGATAGCAACTATGTATCATGAATAGAGTCAAGTGTAAGCAGACATTAGGTCTGCAAGTTCCCACAGAACTGTGAGGGGGTAGAGAGATTATATAAGGCCGGGAGCTCCACTCGCAGTCAGTTCATCAAACGTTCAGCTTTTGCATTGCAGTTCGTAGATAGCTCAATTGTACAATTAATTAATGTATTTCGACATAGAATAATTTAATTCAAGATTGTAAAATTCCATTGTTCAAATCTGTTTAAATCAAATAAATTTGTTAAAGTTCAAAGAAGTCTTTTTAAAAAGGACCGCTCGAAGCCACGAACTTTAACTGGCGCAGTCGTAACGGATGTCAAAAGGGCACTAGCGAATCCAAAATCGAGAAACTGGTGGTCCGTGAATTTCAAATCCGAATTTGGCAGAACAAAACAAAAGTTGGAGGCGAAACAAGCATCGTTCAAGTCCAGCAGTTGAAGGAGAAACAAGAATAGTTCGAACCTTTACTCGCGTAGCAATGGACTTTGTGAGAATCTTGTTCGTATATTGTGAGATTGCATGCACAAAGCTTTCTACTATAATACATGAGAGAGAGAGACCTGAAGATGGTATTGCAAAACGCTTTGTAAATAAAATGTGATGCTTTTGAAATTATGATCAGTCAGTGCACGCTCCTTATCGGATTTTTTTGCTGCGTTTGCTTCGTCTCTTCTTTGAATATGAGACTGATAATTTTGTTCTAAATCAATTGCTTTTGTTTTCATGTAGTTCGCACATATCAAGCATTGATCCTTTTTAAGCTTAAAGAAGGACAAATTGAAATTGTTACAAAATGTGCGGCGGTAAATTATTTGGGATGCATATTCCTTATGGGCTTTCTTACATTCTTCAGCATACAAAGCATACATTTTTGCGATTTATAAATTAGAATTTAAATACTCTCGTTTGGTCGATGCTCTACAATAATGAGAGGTCATAGTTGGAAAACTTTTTATGTGAGCACTGACTAAAGCTGTGATTTCTGGTTTGGTTTTATTTGCAGGCGCTTTTTTACCACGTTTGTCACTAGTAACAAATATTCCTATTTCATTTACCCCAGAAAAAGCCTTATCTACTGGTCCATGGCTTACACACAATGTACTTAAAAAAACATCTTGAAAACTCGAACTTTTGCGCCCTCCTTAAGAAAATAATAGGACCTGCTGCAATTTTTTTGTGCACCAGTACCAGATCGAATTCTTCTACAAGCTTGCTACACAAGAGAGAATAAAATCTTTTTGACGATTGTAATCCAGTTTCCAAAATTCGGAGCATAATGGTTTCTCAATTGATCATTAAAATTAACTGTGCATTTGAATTTGCAAGAGTTACAATTAATAAATTTAGAATTCTTTGCTGCCCTGACTATTTCGCTGGATTCGTATGGTAAGCTCAACATTCTCTTTTTCTTGGTAATATTTTTTTTACATTGTGTAGGATTAGATTTTTTCCAACGGTACATTCGGTTTGATAAGGGTGTTTTACTATTAGAAGATGATCCTGCTTTTGGTAAACCTCCATCATCAAGTACATTTTCCTCCAACGAATGTGTAGAAAGGTCATTGCTCTCCCTATGATTTTCGATTTTGTTTGTTGTATTAGTACCATCATAAACAATTCTGATAACTTAACCAGCCCGCGCCGGTAGCGTGCTGAATGTACCTAATTGAAAAAACTTATTACGTAATGTTAAAAACAACCAAACTTATATTTACTTTCGCTGATGTTACTTGCCGCAGACAAAGTAGAAATACTTTGGGTCGTCGATTGTGAGGAACACAGTTCTAAAAACAATATCTGCTATTAGTAGCTGTTACGTAGCAAAATTACAACCCATTAATTTTGTGATTAGGAAGATACAATAATTATCATAAAATAATAAACACTGAACTTGCATCAACTGCGTTCATTGTCTATGTTTATGAACTGGAAGGATGATGAATAATCATTATTTGGGATAAAAAGTGAGACAGGATAATATTCACCAAATTAATATTTTATTTAATCTCAACATAACCTCAAAATTAATACAAAATTAATACAATTCAAAGCTCTTACCTTCATTGTTTTTCTTTGCACTACTTTTCAATATACAATGCATGAACATCAAAAAGCGACCAAGTCATAATAGTCAATTATTGCAGATACCTGTTAAGCTTTAATTATAATCCATGAAAATAGACTAAGTCAAGATGATCATTTTTGACAGTAACTAAACTGAACTCAGTGACTTGGACATAATAATCTTATGCTAATGGCGACATCTATGAGTCATATTTTACTTGACCACTTTTTCCTGATGTGCAGTAACTACTTTCAACTAACTTGAACACATTAACATAAATTTGACTTGGTCACTTTTCGCAGTAAACCCACGATACCTCGAATAACCAAAAGGGATTTAAAAATCTAGTTAAGATTAAATAAATAAAAAGTTTAAAGGTTCGGAGCTTTATAGGGGTGTAACTTTGTAAGGGGTGGTCCGATTTGAAAAATTTTGACGGATTTGGATTGCCCGGGAGATTTTGTATCAGGTTAATATGACTTGTCCAAGAAAACTTTTATCTGGGGTAAATATGAATGCAATGAGCAAAAACTTGGGGTACGAGGCTTTAATAGGGCGTAACTTCGCTAGGAGTAGTCCAATTTTAAAAATTCAAACAGATTTGGATTGCTCGAAAAATTCTGAATTATGTGCGTATTTTTAGATCTTTAAAAAACAATCTGAAAACCGCGCCCTGGATCAATGAGCAAAAATTGCACCTAAAGCCTCAATTTACATCTACTGCTGTAACATGATCGATTGTAGAAAAAATTTTCTGCCTTGCAGTTTTTGTGCAAAATCTTCTACAAACGAGTCGCCACTATTTATTGCATATGGCCACTAAAGTTAGGGATGATATCTATTGCGATTTGGATGGCCTTGTAATTTCTAACTAGACCATTCTGGTGAATTCGTCTTTGGCGATTTTGAGTTTGTCAGGCGCTAATCTACGTGGACGACTGTATACTGAAGGTTCTTGGGTTGTTAGGATGTGATATCCGGTACTATACTTCATTATTAGAGTGAGACGGGTTATGTCCAGGTATTTGACTAAGATTTTGTAGTATTTTGAACTATATGCCGTGCTTGATATAGCACTATATTTATTTCCGACGGGTTGATTTTGGTTAAAAGTTTTATTTCTTAGTCGATAAGTTTCTTGTTTTCCGCATTAACCAGTAATTGTTGGCGTGAGAGAAATTCCATGCCAATAATAGGTTTTTGTATGTCGGCGATGATGGATTGTGAAATAAATGGTCGCCTTAGTTCCAAACCAAATATTAATGTGATAGTACCATATGTGTTTATTATAGTCTCATTTGCTGTAAATAATTGATAGTTCGTCGGTTTGAGTATCCACGAATCTTGCTTCTTGGGTATACACAGAGCCTGCACCAGTGTCGATTAAAAATTCCACAGATGTGGTGCGATCTTTTATGTACAAGTGGCGTGAAATGGAGTGCAGGGAATTATCCACCTCTAATTCCAGCATTTGACGTTATTGTAGGCCGTGAGGTTGCAAGGCTGTGTACCTACATTCACGTGCCGTGGCTCCAAATTTATGGTGGAACCAGAATAAATCTTCAGTTTGTTTCTGCAGTCGTGGACGTTGACTACGTTGCACTGTTTAAAGCAATGGTTTGGCACAGCTTTGGTTGCGCCATTTAGTTGTAGCGCTTTCTGCTTGCTGGAAGTGGACTTTGAGTGCACCTATTTCTTTTAAATACTTTTCCATGGGTGTAGGGTTTGTGTCTGCAATTGTGTTAACGTGATGACGTTTGTCTAAATATCAAACGTATACTCACGTTTTTATTCAGTCATATGTACATAACCTCACTCTTACTTGTTTCATATGATGGAGTCTGGTAGATGTGTATAAATAACGGTCTGACGTTTAATATTTTATTTATTGAGTTGGTCATTTTCGTGTGGATATCATTTTTATCCCATAAATAATATGGAAATGCAGCAACATATTACTGTAAGTTTTATATGGAACAAGTTGATCAGGACAATATTAACATAATTTTGTATGAAAAATGTGGTTATTCATAATATTTTAATAAATTATTTTATGATACATTCCAAAATGTGTTTTTTTTTTAATTTTTACTTTAATTGTAGGTAATCTTGTAATGTATATTGTAAAACGTTCTTTTTAAAAAAAAACTTGTGTAACGTTCTGTTTTTCCTTTCCAGTAGTAACGCATATAAATTCTGTATTGTGTTATAAAAATTTTAAAAATCCATTTTTAATTCAATATAATTCGTATATCTAGAACTTATACATAATTAAAAGAAAGTTATCATAATTTTGAAACACTATTTATTGTCCTTTTATTTTATTTTATCTAGTAAATAAATTCATCGTTATAAGTACTCCAGTTTTGTGTTTAACATTATGTTACAAGTCGTACGTGCTTGTTAGAATTTCCATAAATTATCTTCAAGGCAACGCAATTTAGAGCGATTATGCGCACCTGTTGTTTTGAATACTCAAGTGTTGAGGCCTCGATTGTGCACGGACTACGACAGCCGGCCCTTTACCGTTCTAGTAATAAGATAAAGAAGTTAATATTAAAGGGCGACTTGAGGCTGGTATTTCAATTATGTAGTAAATCGATCCAAATGTGTTAGACAGTTCATCATGCGTAACACGGAAGTTTTTGGTTTACACAGAAGTTTTGGTTAACACTGAAGTTTTTAGTTAACACCGAGATTTTTAGTCAACACGGAAATTTTTGGTCAATACGAAAGTTTTCTTCTAATAATGGCTATGCGTAACAGCTAATTTATGGCGTATAAATTGTATACAAATGGAAACCTACAGTTAGAGA
This sequence comes from Platerodrilus igneus, assembly GCA_036346225.1. NCBI lineage: Eukaryota > Metazoa > Arthropoda > Insecta > Coleoptera > Lycidae > Platerodrilus > Platerodrilus igneus. The sequence goes on from JARFIW010001186.1 coordinate 1,125,245, forward strand.
TTTCAACGATGACTCTCCCCTAAGGTGGATTCCACTCTTTATTTTTATGGTTATGATCTTCAGGATATTGCCGTAACAAAATGGACAACATGCTGTCATTATGCAGTATTAGAGGCGCACATATGCTTCGAGTTTATCTACTAAATGGTTTGTAACAATTTGCACTCTACGTTCGAAGTCGGTAAGTCGATTTTCCTTTGTTATGAAAACCATCTGTTTGACGTACAACGTTTAGTGGTTATTTTTCTAGAATTAGAAGATATCCAAGGTTGTGCTGTAATCTTTGTAGCTTAAACTATTGAAAACTAATATCCTAATAATTATATTTAAAAGCTTAGATTTTTGAAGTTTGAACCAAATTAAACTCTTGCTATATAGGATTGTTTACCAAAAGGATCTGTTCAAGAACTTAGATTGTGAATCATACTAAATAGACTTCGTTAGTAGAATTTGCTTATTCACGTTGTTTATTTATCATACAGTTGAGTAGTTTCTTATACAAGATACTTTATTAACAAGGTTTAAAATTACTAATTAAAAGATCCTATCACTTAAGTAATTTAATAAAAATGTACTTCGCTTGATCAGTACTGGAAAAATGACAAAAGCTAATAATTTTGTTAATGAAATATATAATGCCTATTTACGTTAAAGGCTCTGATATAATCAAGTTTATTACAGAAACAGAAATGAGTAACTAAACACTTACAACATTTATTGTAAATTCCTGTCATTTTGAAACAAAATTATTTTCAGTTAATATATGTCTTGGTTTTTAACAAGTTTAATTTTTTTATAAATTTAGAAGTGGTTAATCACATTTTAAGAGATACTTAAGAAGTTATATTTATTCTACCTCATACATATTTTTGTATTCTATAAATCTTATATCAACCAAGGTTTTATAAATTTAATAAGTAGAGTGTCCATGCACCAATGGCCGGTATCAAATTCTATAAGTACATATAAGTTGTTAGATTTATTGATTTTATTATTTTGAGACGGCAAACTGCTGTCTCCAATACATTTTTATGTATTTTATTTTATTTCAGGACAAACGTTTGTACCATCTATGAATACAAAATCTTGTATTCCAATAACAAAATATATTCGTCGAGGTTCCTGCCTTTTTCTTGGCGATATTCATTGTTCTTAAATATTGCATAAGTACAGTAGCGCCTGAGCCATCCGTATTTGTTTAACGACCCCCTGATAGTCTCTAAAAACCGCTGAAGTTAGAGTTCAGAGCTAATACGGAAGTCTACAAAAGTCAGTTTGTGTTAATACGGATAAATCGATATCTTCTGCACGACTTTTGTTAAAAATATGTTTGTCTAGGTATCCCTAAGTCTAACATAGTAAAAGCTTAGATGTTTCTCGGTCGCTACATAATGTGGCTTGACAACACAGAGAAAATAAAATTGTTTAACTTGATCCTACTAGCAATTATGGCTATAGGTAGTAAAATTGTACGTTTTTAAAGTCTTATTGCCCCTTTTACACAATACTCAAATAAATGCAATTGATATACCACAATTATTAATACAATTCATACTTTGATCTTGACAATTATCACACTATGATATCTAAATAAAAATATAAGTTAAAAGTAAAAACGATCCTAATTAATAGATACTATAGCCGGTAGTATATATACAATTGTGGATGATTACATATAAATCTGCGGTTATATCCATTCTTATACATATTTCAGAAAAACAAAGAGTTGTCTTTCATAAACCCAAGTTGATAATTCATATATGTTATTAGACATAGCGCTACAAATTCAACACTTAGAACTATAAGGGCGGTATTCATAGAACATTTTTAAGGTTCACCTGAACCTCAAGAATACCTTGCTTACAAAATCGCGTTTCATAGGCTACACCTTCATACTTAAGTATACCTTAAGTGTCTAAGGTAGGTTTAAATCATCTTAAAGTGTTCCTTTATTGGTTTCTAGGTTAGGTGCTATTGTTTTTAATTGGCAGATTTCCATTTCAGATTTGTTTATTAACTTTTTTTAATTGCTACCGTATTTTAATAAGCATAAATGGATGACGAATTACTAGATTTTATAGAAATTATAGAATTGAAGAACAAATAATAGTTCGTTTAGAAAACAGATGCATGTAAAATTGATGTTTAATATATTAAATCCAATAGGATTCCAAAGTGGTACATTCGAGATGCAGAAAATCCGTGAAAGAGAGTTCTTATTATGCTATCGTTTTTATAAAGTGACTATACGAGATATTGTATTGCCACTAATAGGTCATCCAGCTAATATTACCAATCGTGGTTTACCAATACCAACAATTTTGCAATTATTGGTAACATTAAGATTCTATGCAACTGGAAGTTTTCAGGTGACACGTCCACATAGGCAGTTCATGTAACACATACTTTTTTTTTATAGACAGTTCATGGAGACTTGAGAGGTACAAGCCAAGTTAGTGTCTCACGAATCATTAAGAACGTTTCTGTCATTCTCGCATACAAAACAACACAATTTGTAAAATTTCCAGACGAACAGTGTACTAATATACAAAAATTTTATGAGAAACATGGATTCCCTTCGGTTCGTGGATGTATTGATGGAACGCACGTATCTATTGTAAATCTGGACACCGATGCAGCAGAAGTTTTCCGCAATCGTAAACTTTTTTTTCAATGAATGTTCAGGTAGGTACTTAAAAAGAAAGTATGTATTAAAATAAAGCAACCACTTCAATAGGTTGTTTTGGGACCAAATATGGATATCCTGGATATTGTTGCGAGGCATCCTGGTTCAGCACACGATAACACCATATTTGAAAGGAGTGCTGTACGTACAAGGCTAGAACAGCATGACATACATGGATTACTTCTGGGAGACAATGGCTACGCCTGTCGGCCGTATATTCTAACTCCAGTTTTAAATCCAAGCACACCAGTTGAGATTATTATAATAGAAGCCATTTACAAACGCATAATATTGTAGAGCGGTTGTTTGGTATATGGAAACGTAGATTTCCATGTCTTCAAAGAACGCTTGGTAGAACCATACAAACATCTGCTGCTATAATATGTGCCACTGCAGTTCTTCACGATATTATTATTGCTAATAATTTGGATGATATGGCTGATAAACCTCTAGGAGCAGAAGATGATATTAACGAAAACGTTGCAAATGATAATGTTGCGGGACTGGCATACAGGAGAGCATTTATCACAACACATTTTTAGTAATAAGTTCTGTACTATTTTTACTTCTATAAAATAAGAATAAAATAAATATGTGTCTAACTTCATTTAATAATATATATTACAACCATAACTTATTATTAAAAGATAATATAATAAAAAAATATTTGAAAATTATTGTAATTGGCCATCTTTGAGTAATTGTAAACGAAGCTTTTGGTATTGTTCTTCAGCTTTTGCTACTTCTAACTGAATAGCACGAATTTCACGTTGCTGATCAATGGACTCTTTTAATTTTTTAATTCTCAATTCTTTTTTTCCATCAATTTGTTTAAAAACTTTCATCCGACCAGTCCACTTAGTAGATATGCTTTTATTTGACTTAGGTTCTACAAGAATAATTATCTTTCTAGTTTTATTTAAAAAAAAAATTACCTGATCCTTCTGTTTTAGTGTTTATAACTGTCATATGGGGCGTATCTGGAAATGTGTGATCCCAACCTGTAATGATTCGTAACTTCGTTTAAACACGTTTTTTTATTTGTGGTTAAATATTTAAAAAAAATTTTTAAAAAGCTTAGCTCTGGTTCGAACTTTTGTAATGCATTTATAATGTAAAATGCATTTGTAGTATTAATCTTACCATTTTAATCTACTTCCGTACCTTCAGACTGTACATTCTTTTGAACGGTAGATGAAGTCACACTGTCAAATGAGGTATTTTCTGTAACAATTCATGAAAATAACAATGTTTTATTGCATATGAATTTACAAACCCTTATTATAATAATTATTGCTATCCCATGAAGTAGGAATTTCCACTTCCACATCTAAGTTGGGAACAATATCATCTATCATATCCATAACATCTTTTTTCGGTTATACAATGGGTGATTCACCACTTGTGTGCAAAAGGCTCCTCCTTTCCAATGTATTTAATTTTCGTTTTCTGCAATTATCTGTTCTTAACGTTTTATTTTAATAATAAGTACCTTTGTTTTAAATTGTCCTAGCATTTGTTAACTGTTTATCGGATCTCGGAGCAGACACTTCCGGTTGGGCATTAAAAAATGTTGCAATTTTTTGCCAGAATTCTTGTTTTTTATGCCAAGTTGCTCCATCAGTGACTTTATTTTCTAAAACAATGGCAAATACTTGTACGTAGGAGACCAACAAACTTTTTTCTTTTTCCGTGTAGGGCTTTTTACTTTCCATACTACAAATTACGTTAATTAATATTAAATGAATAATTATTAGAAAAGAAACTAACCTTATATTCATGTTATGAAAATTTTTACAAAAATGAAGTATTAGTAACTAAAATAAAACTGGTAATTTTAGCACAAATATCCCTAAAATCTACCTTAAACTATACCTTACGCTAGAATACCCGAAGTGTGGTTTAGGAAATGCATATGTAGCTAGAGTGTAACGTATTTTTTTTCCTAGTTACACCAAGCCTAATAAATTAATAATAAAACAGATAAATTTTAAAGCATTTAATTCGTAAATATTCAGCCAATAAAAATTAAAGTATAATGTTCATAATAACACATAGATTCTAGAAGATATATATTCTGAGGCTTGTTACCAAGCGCTGTCAAGTTAATAATCGGCACTTTTATTTCCAACGTCCAAGAGTGAAGTCGCTTTTGTAGACTAGAGATAAAGTCAAGATGGCCCGACTAAAACACGAGGCGTCTAATAGAGTCAAGAAGAAGAACTTGAATTGAGAACATGGAACGATAATATACATCATTTAAGACAGTTGGTATATATTAATACAATAAATTATACTAATACTTTCTCACCTTAGTGCAATATCTTATGGACATATCTACAACAACAATTTTCAATGTTAAATTATAATAAATTTTCGTCGCAGTAATTTAAAGCAAGCAGTTATGGTTTCGTTCTATCTATTTAACTACGCAGTATAGCAATGGTTTATTCTACAAAGAATCTTGATACTTCAAACTTACTGATGATTAATACGCTGGAAAAATACAACAGCTGACGTCATGATTTTGCACCTGCAATTTATTTGGATACACGTGAGTGTTTGAAACTTTCCATAACTTTGAAAGTATAGTAAATTATTATGAGATTTCCTACGTTGATTATTAGAGTAACAAAAATATAAAGTAGTTTTTTAAAGTTAGTAACACAACGAATAAATATCTAGTTTGTCAGTTATTTGTACACGCATTCAATGTGTTTTAAGATATTTAGAATGACAACTTATGTCAGATAAAAAAAAATAGTATAGATTCTGTTTCCTAATCTAGACGCCAGATGCAGTCTTGATTTAATTTTCACATTTTGCTTAAAAACATTCAGGTCATGTAAAAGCTTTTTATTGGTGCTGAAGTTCGCGTATTTTCTTGGTAGATTATAGTTAAATTTGAGTATTTGCATTTTATAATCGTTGTTTTTTTTATGACAAATCTTTGTTGTAAATGGTCAGTGAAGTACTTCAATGATTATGGTAAAAATAAACTCATGTGTTTTGAACTAATAATTTATTACATGTTTGCTTAAACTAAATTTTATAGAAATGATCCATTTATACATATTTATTTTGAATGTTAAACTTCACTAGAATTCTTTTTATAAAAAAAATTTATGACAAGATAGTAATCATATATATTGCAGTCACATTTATATAATCAGATTTCTATATATAAATAGAATTCCTTTTGTTTCTTTTGAAAGACGTTTTATTATTCAACATTTAAATTAGGAAAAAGAAAACTAGAGCAAATCCTCCTTAAGTAAAAAGACAGAGTAATGAAAATGAATCCCTTTAGTATTTCACAGATGTTTAAAGTCACTTATTATATTTTTGGGCATATGCTTTTGAGGACACAAATGGTGTCCATGTGGTGTTTTTGTTTGTTCACAGGTAAAGCTGAGACAACTGTTTGACATCTGGTGGTTGAGGTTTTGGTAAGTGTGTGCTAAAGAGTGAAATTCAAGTTTTATGGCTATGATAGTGGTGTTAAGATAAGGTTTCCGCATTCCCCTTATACAAACACAGTTAAATTTTGTTGGCACTTGTATTAAAAAATACGGTGGCGCCTATTAAAAATATTTTTGGTCGATTATCCACCCATGACCCATGCTCATGATCTACCCAGAGCTAACACTCTACTAGCCGTCTAACCCTTAAGAGTTTTCTTTGTCTAAAGCCGTTTTCCATCTGACATTACCCTGGGCTTGGAGTATAAAGAAGAAAATCTCGACCTAGTGATATCAGATTAAAATAGAGAGTTTTAGTATATAGCTGATAGTCACGAGGATAAAGGGTAATAAACTTACAAAAAGTTTTAATTACCCCGATTTATATTACAAGAGTATCAAGATCGCCTTCAGTAAAGCTCACTTAAGGTTGACTTTGAGAATTGTTTATGAATACGGCCCTAAGAATCACTAAGCAAACATAGGACCTGGGAGGTGTGCCCTTGGTGTCACTGCCTGCTAAGAAATACACTCAAAGTAAAAAGCTTTTATTTGTCAAATGAAATATTCGTAAGGTTAGATTATTAATATTCAACATTAATGGCATTATTGTATTTTTTGATCTTTAATAATTTTAGAAGATTTAATTAACAATGGCCTGACATAATACACCCCATGGAATTTTAGATTTGTTTAAAAATGCTTTGTTCTCGCAGTGTACTTTGAAACAAATGGCTTTCTGATTGGTTCCATATGTGGTTGTTAGAAATTAGTTCACAATTTTGTGGGTCCTATGTTTGCTTAGTGGCACTGTATTTATATTTTTCAAAAACTTCAAGTACATTAAATAACAAAATGGATATATAACAATGATTACACTTGCAAATCAATGAATATTTTCAATTCGTAAATTATTTAATGTAGTACTAATTTATAACTTGGTTGCACCAAAAACCAAGTATAATAATAAGTCAAACAACAAAGTCACAAGAACGTTCAGTTTTAATTTAAATATTTGCTGGTTATTTTCGATATAAGCAAAGAATATTAATTCTCGTGTAATATTCTTTGATATAAACCTGTGTTAACAATGCCCATAGCTTAGATGGTTGCATACTCTCGACATTTACATCCTCGCTATGCACCAATAAATTTGCTCAAAAACACATCTAATGCAGTTCTATAAGTTTTTTACTCTAGGGTGCCTATGATAGCGACTGAGGTTATGTATGTTGACAGAATAAAGCTTGAGTATACGTTTGATATTTAGATAAATGTTAGCGTAATGTGCAGATCGCGTTTCGTAGACGACATCTGCTAAAAGTGCTGTGTCCTTCAGGGATGCTTGTGATTGGATAGCTAGCATCGCTTGCAATTGTATTGGCAAGCGACCTAACTAGATTGATTTTAATTGTTCCACTCAATTACTGTAAACCCCTCAAGAATTGTGATGCACGAGGAGCTTGGAGACTTCCGTATTGCACTATTCTTAAGTTCTCTCCAAGAAGTTTGGTGACTACCTTAAAAAAGAAAACAATTAAGATGTAATTTGCTCTAGCGTTTGGAGCTTCTTTTATATTCTGGGTTTGTTTGTATTGTACGTTCGGGCTGTTTTATTATGTATCACGAGGGATGTCGGACGAGTCCATTATTAGTTGAGGAATGTTTTAAGCCTGCGTGTTATTTATTTGCATGCTGCGTGCTTATTGGTCAGTTTGTTAGGGATATGGTTGGTTGCAAACCTTTACAACCGTTAAAGACCGTTATTTCAATAGCTTGTCTAATCTGGTGTCGGTTTAACGTTCTTCGCTAGCCTCTCGTATTTTATAAAACGTTGAATGATAGCTGGTATGCTTAATTTTTTTTAATTCCAGGTTGTTTAATATTATGAATACTAAGAAAGCAATCTGTGAGTTTCTGACAAAAAAACATGATGACAAATAAAGTTAATAATATTAAAAACAGAAGTAGTAGGAAAAACAAGAAGATTATTAAAAACTAAAGAAATATTACGGAATGAATGCAAGTATTGTTCAAAAACTTTTTTTTTTCGTAAGTACAAACACCTGCAATATTAGATTTTAAGTGTACTTTGAAGAACTTTTTACCATAATTCGTGAAATATACGTATCAATAGGTCATAGTGGTTTAACGAAATGTTAAAAAAACTTAAAAAAGTCGAAGAAGTGATATTTTATCTAAATTTGTGTGAAAGTTGTCAAAAACAGAAAGGTATTCAAAAAAGCACTTGTTTTTAGGTGAGTGGTCTTTGAAGCATTGAACTAAAGATACTAGGTAGATGTAATTGTAGCGCAGTTGCAGTCAAATAATGACTTTTTAATTTGTGATGGTTAATCAAGATCACTTGACGAAGTTTGCACAATTGCATACCCTAAAAAACAAAGCTGCAGAAGAGGTGGCATATAATCTAATTAATATTTTTACTATATTCGGAGCTGCTAGTGTATTAGAAAGTGACAATGGTTATGAGTTTAGTAACCAAGTAGTAGAAGAAGCTTGCACAATGGGGCTGGATATGAAAATTGTGCACGGAAAACCTCAGTACAGCAAGACAAGTTCGGTCGTGCATGTAAACCAGAATATAAAAAATATCCAAAGTTCTTAGTTGGAAAGCAATCAAACTAGTAAATGGTCCGAAAGTTTACGCTTTGTGCGACTTATCAAAATAGATGTTTTACAGACTATGCTAATTGTTCTTTTTTGTAATTTAAAGATTACGTCAATATTCTTTAATGAGCTATTGTCCTAAGAAGCCAGTCAAACAGGGCATAATAGGCGTCTAGAGCGCTTTTTTGCTTCAATACTCAGGGCACAGATCTAATAGCATAGCAATACGTTGCGAATAAATTTGCGAACTTGATAATACGCTCATTCCAGTTAAAAACTGCAGTCTATCGTTAAACCTAAAAATTCTGTAGTTAATGTGCTGCTTAGAATGCCAAACGTGTCTTAGTATGAAATTACATCTTATGAAAGCCATGGAAGAGGTTTTTTGGTTATTTACAGTCAGCTTGTGAACCAAGTGTTGGCAAAAATCATGTTTAACGCGACCCGAGATTCAGGTAAAGAAGTGGATGTGGCTTCCCAACTTACACTTATATCATCAGCAAATAGAGTAGAATTTGCATATTCAGTGGAGGTGGTAAAGTCGTTGATGAAAAATTAAAAGAGAATGGGTCCTAACACTAAACCTTGAGGCATCCGTAGTTTTAATTTTAGTTTTATTCAGGTAATGATCATTCGTTAAAAACAGAATGTGTTGTAATGCATGATTTACTGAATCGAAAGCCTTATTAAGGTCCACGAATACTGCAAATGGCCAAGACTTCATTGTTTTTTTACTATGGAGGATGCGTGTCAAAAAGTTTTAAATCGCGTCTTTTGTTGATTTTTTGCACAGAATCCGAACTGGTTGGTGGAAATAAATTAAATTTATTAACAAAACTTAAAAGTCGGGATTTGACAAGTGTCTCAATGATTTTAAAGAAAGTTGACAATAAGGACATTGGGTGAAAGTTATTTACTACAAATGGCCCACCTTTATAAAGTGGGATTACAATTGCACGTTTGAGGCAATTAGGAAACCTCCCAGAAGAGAAGGAGTCTTTGATGAGGCCAGAAAGATGATCCAGTATATTTTCAAGGAGATCAAAGTATATTTTAACTTTTAAGTTGTCGACTTCCGCACAGTTTTTATTTTTGACCAATTACCTCTCGTATCTTATATTTATTTGTGTGGAAGAGCACAACATTTTTTGAATTAGGTTGATACAAAAAGTCAATAGAAGTAGATACTGGTTCCTGATTATTAGACACCAAGGTTGGGACTCCATTCACAAAATGCAAATTTAAGGTGTCGGCAACCATTTTCTCGCGACAGTGTTCCAACTGCCGGGTCACTCGGTAAAACCATGGTTTTGATCAAAACGAAAACCAGTTTTGGTAAACCGGTTTTGGTAATACCGGTTTCGGTAAAAATTGATTTCAGCAAAACGATTTCAGTACAATCCGCTTTGGTAAAGTGGTTTTAGTAAAATGGTTTTGGGAAATTTTGCTTAAAAATAGATTTTAGTATTTAGAACTGTAGTTAAAACGTTAGACTAGAAGTATTGGTCTCATACTATTGGGCAAGTTATTAACCTAACCTAACCTTGATGGTAACGTTTTAATGATTTTGTACCACAGCTGTACTTTTTTAAACTATGTTCACTTTTTCGAATATTAAATAATCGAATTTCTCAACAAGCTGTATGTATTATCCGAAATATTCATATTATACAAAGCAATTTCAGTTATTCTGTTTTATTTATAAAAAGTAAGAAAAAACGAAATTGCGAATTTATTGTAACGGGCTACTACTACCGTGTTTCTCTAACTTAAAAACAAGAAATAGCAAACGTCTTTATTACTCACTGTTCACAAGTCTAATTAACAGTATATGCCTTGTTTATAGATGTTTTCAGTCCACTTAACAATGAAGCACTATTACACTAATGAATTTACAAGCACTAATATCTTCTTAACTAACTTCTTTACCATAGGTCCATTAACAACACTAACTCAACTATTTATTTATTTTACACTTTGTCTATTTATGTATACTACAAGCTGCATGTACATTAGACACAGCATATAACATTTATGTATACTCTTGAACTTCTAAAAACTCAAACTACTATTACTTTACAACGATATAATTTATATTAGACATTCTAGTATAGACTGACCCTTGCATTTCTTAGCGGTCTTATATATACTGAGATTTAAAGATATGACTCATCTTCTGGTAATTACGAGAAGCTTCCCGGTTCAGTAAGAATAAACAGTGCTGGCGGCGTTTTGTGTGTTTGATTGCTAGAAGCATTCTAGAATCCTGGAGACTATGCAGACCCTACAACGCTTGTGTGTTTGATGGGTTGCCTAATAGTAGCTCGCAACACTACCCCCTCTTTAAAACCGTTACGTCTCGTAACTGTAAATATATTTTGACGCCAATTCGATGAATGATGACGGTATCGGCAGCTATCTCCTCTGGTGCATCCACCGCGTCGTTGGAAATAACAGTCAACACTCTTTTCTTGGTCTTGGTAGGCAACCGGTTGATAACAACAAACAAGGACCTAGACGTTGGTTTCTTAGAAAACTACTTCTAGCATATTTCGGACTATCCTCCAATCTAAGCGATCCAGTCCACAACCTAGCTTGGGGACCGCTAGTTTCGTTACTCCATTTTCCATCATCTGAACTTTAAGATTCAGCAGAGCCTCCCATAGATGTCCATAACTAGTTCTCTGCCATGAAGAATTTTTGGTGACCAGATAGTAAACATAACGATTTTTATCCTGAAGAACCAAAGCTTTTCCTACAGTTGGCTGTTGTTGTACTAATTCATCTACACATCCAAACTTTTTCTTGAAAACAACAGCTATTCCCCTATTCCACCATACGCCGCCATAAAACTCTCAAAATCTACATAATTAATATCTTGTCGAATGCCATTCTCTTTATTCGAGGACTTCCTGGTTGTTGCCAGTGTAGGATGTTAAACGGTCAAAGTGTACCACTTTCGGTTTACCACGGGAAGATCTTCTGATCCGGTACACTACATCATTAATTCTCGTTAACACTTCGTACGGGCCTTCGCATTGTCTTTGTAATTTGGGCGACAACCCACGCTTTCTTTGTGGATTATACAACCACACCAAATCTCCAGGTTGATAACCACCTTCTTGTGCTCTCGTGTCATATTGTGATTTCATTCAATCGCTTGCTGCTTGGATATTCTTTCAGACGTTTTCGTGAATGCTATTTGATCTTTCACGAAGCTTACTAACATAATCTTCACCTGCGGTCTTTTCTCCAGGTTTAAATCCAAACTGAAGATCACATGGTAGCCGTAATTCACGTCCTAGCATTACGCACGCGGGAGAGTACCTTGTGCTGTCACGTACCGAAGATCGGTACGCCAGTAGGAACATATGTAAATATTGGTCCCAGTCTCGTTGATGTTCAGAGACAACTTTGGCGAGGTACTTCCTTAACGTCCTGTTCATTCTTTCAACCATTCCATCCGATTGGGGATGAAGTGGCGTGGTTCTAGTCTTCCTGATACCAAGATGCTTGCAGACATTTTGAAACAACGCCGATTCGAAGTTCCGACCTTGATCGGAGTGTAATTCCAACGGAACTCCAAAGCGACAAAACAACTCCTTCACTAGTACATCTGCAACCGTCTCGGATTCTTGGTTAGGTATAGCATATGCTTCCGGCCATTTGGTAAAATAATCCATTGCAACCAAGATGTATTTATTTCCTTTCTCTGATTCAGGAAACGGACCAGCTATATCAATGGCTACTCTCTCAAAAGGATTCCCCACGTTATACGGTCTCATTGGGGCTTTCCGTTTTGTGACCGGGCCATTTGCAGAGGCACACAATTCACATTTCCGGCACCACTCCTTCACATCATCTTTGCAGTTCACCCAATAGAATCTTTCTCTCACTCTTTTGAGAGTTCTTTTTACGCCAAAGTGCCCTCCGGAAATACCATCGTGCAAGTGCTGCAACACTTCCGGCACTCTGCTTTTCGGCACTATCACTTGAAGTCTCTCAGTGCCATCTTCAAATTCCAGGCGTCGTTTCAAGATTCTATTTTCCATCATTAAGGATTCCCACTGCGCCCAGTATGTCTTCAGGCTCCTACTTAAAGTACTAATTTCTTCCCAATCTGGTCGTTGTCCTCTATTTTTCCACTCAATAATACGTCCCAATTCGGCGTCATTCTCCTGGTCTTCTCGTATTCTTTCGGGTTGCCAAGTATCATCGGTTACCGTCATTCTATGGATGACACTTATTTTCTTTTCCATCTTGGAGCAATGATTGCAGTCCACCGGACAAGGTCTCCTTGATAGAGCGTCTGCATTCCGATGGCTAGTTCTTACACGATGTTCTGTGTCAAAGTCATATTCCTGCAGCCGCTCTATCCACCTTGCCACTTGCCCTTCAGGATTTCGAAACTGCAGTAACCATTTCAGTGCAGCATGGTCTGTTCTCAGCAGGAATTTACGGCCGTATAAGTACTTATAAAAGTGCTCTACGGATTTGACGACGACCAACAGCTCCCTTCTTGTCACACAATAGTTCCTTTCTGGCCGCGACAAGACCTTGCTGAAATACCCAATAACTTTTTTTTGTCCGTCCTGCACTTGAGAAAGAACGCCTCCTAAAGCTGTGTTACTAGCATCGGTATCCAACACAAATTTCCCCTCCATCCGTGGATAACTCAAAATTGGTGCTGTAACCAGTAGCCGTTTCAGTTGCTCAAATGCACTGTGGCAGTCGTCATTCCAATCATATTCTTGTCCATCTTCGGTTAATTTCGTTAACGGTTTGGCAATGTTCGCAAAATCCAAGTATAAAGCGTCGGTAATATGTGCACAATCCTAGAAAACTGCGTAGTTGGTGTATATTTGCTGGTGTAGCCCACTCTTGTACCGTTTTTATTTTGTCAGGGTCAGCTCTTACTCCGGTTTCCGAAACGACATGTCCTAGGTATTTCACCTCTTTTACAAACAGGTGACACTTCTTGGGGCTCAATATAAGGTTTGCCCCCCGTAATCTTTGGAATATCTCCTTTAGATTCTTAAGGTGTTCTTCAAAAGACCGGCCTAACACTATCACGTTGTCTAAGTACACCAGACAAGTCTTCCAAGACAGTCCACGCAGTATCGACTCCAACAACCGTTCAAAAGTAGCAGGGGCATTGCATAATCTAAATGGCATGACCTTGAACTGCCATAATCCAGTTCCAATTGTAAACGCAGTCTTTTCTTTATCGTTTGGCTCCAAGCCTACCTGACAGTATCCGCTTTTCAAGTCCAAGGTCGAAAACCATTTAGATCCGGATAGAGTATCCAAGGTGTCATCAATTCTGGGCAAAGGATAGCTGTCTTTCTTTGTCACATTGTTCAGCCGCCGGTAGTCTACACAAAACCTTGTCGACCCGTCCTTTTTCTTGACAAGCACTACCAGGGATGCCCATGGGCTATTCGAGGGTTCAATCACTTCCTGTCCTTCCATATCGATGATAATTTGCTCGGCTTCCTTACGTTTTGCCAAAGGAAGACGCCTGGGGCGTTGTCTTATCGGTTGCGCATCTTCAGTATTGATCTTGTGTTGCACAACATTCGTCCTTCCTTTCTCACTGTCATCCAGTGCAAACAGACTTCGATATCGTCCGACCAGTTCTTTTACCTTGCCCAATTGGTGGCCGTTTAATCCTTGACACGAAGGTATCAACATATCCAGCAATTTCTGTGTGCAATCGTTGGCTGGTTTATCTTTCGTGTCGTCCACACAACGTTTAATATGGCATACTGGAATGCAACTTCCCACAATCGTGTCTTTCTTTAGGGTCACCGTATGTGGATTAATGTTCAGCACTCTTACTGGTACCATATTTCGAAACTTTACCAGCGTTCTTCCAATCAGTAATCCCTCCTAACCCATTCCCGATTCAGTTGCTTCCATCATGCATACTTGTCCTTCTTGGAGCGTACCATCCGAGCGTCCCATTATTATCATTTCCGTCTTTTTGGGTATTTTCATATCGCAAATCATTCGAACTTGCCTCGTCTGGTTACTCCTACCTTGAAATGGAATCTCATCATCATCTATCCGAAGCACATTTTCTTTCATGTTTACATGAAACCCATATTCTCTCATGAGATCCATTCCCAAGATCACTTCTTCTGTAATTTCGGCTACCAACACTCGATGATTAATTAATTTGTCCCCAATGGTCAACATAACGGCAGTCTCTCCATGAGTACAAATCTTCTCACCACTTGCCGTTCGGAGGCACACCGATACAGGTAGCACTTTTCCACGACCAACCAAATCTGGTCTCACGATAGTTTTTGTCGCTCCTGTATCCACAAGTAATCGAACAACCCTACCATTAATTCTACCATCGATATAAATGCTGTCCAGACTTTCCACCGACGATGTAGCACGGATGATAATCTCCGGGGCACTACGCTGTGCTGTCGAAGTTCGCCCCCTTACATTGACCTGATTTGGCGCAACCGGTTGTTTCTTTGGTTGAGTACAGCGTCTCTGCATATGACCAACTTCACCGCAGCTCCAGCATCGCAGACGCCATCTCCGCGGTCGTAATCTTTTCAGCCTTTCCGCTTTTCGCTTTTCAAACACACGGTTTATTATTTCATCTATGCTGTTCTGCGATTGCTCAGGTTCTTCTAATGCAGACCGAACTTTGTAACTCATCCTGTGTGACGTCTGCTTAGCTGCTTCAAATTCAAGCGCATGAGCCAGTGCGTCATCTAACATTTTTGGCCGTGCTAATCTTAGCGCTTGCTGTATTTCACTGTCTTTAATGCCATCCACAAATGTTTGAACAGCCAGTTCGAGGAAACTATCTGGTGCCGTTGGGTATGCCAATTTAACTAATCTAGCGATGTCAGCTTCGAATTCTTGCAGGCTTTCACTTGTCTTTTGCGAGCGGTTCCTAGCTTGTGAGTGGTAAACCTGTTGAAGGTGAGCGTCTCCATATCTCATCTCAAGCTTCGATGTTAAGAGGCCGTAATCATTCTGCTGGTGATCGGGAATCGTTTGTAAGATGTTAAGAGCTTCTCCCGTAAGGCCACTATTAAGGAGATAGCCTTCTTTTTGTTGCACCAACCGTTGGCTAGTGCCGCAGCTTCAAATTGTTTCAAATATGTGGGCCAAGGTGTTTTACCATCGAATGTGGGTGGTTTCACTTTAAATTTTGACGGTATTGACTCGCTTCCTTCCATGCTTCTTATTTCTGGAATGTTCTGATTTACAACTTGGTTTGCTAATTCGAGTGGCCGCGTTGTTAGTGAAATCACTTGTTCTTGCAGCCTCATCATTTCTTCTTCCATTTTTACCAATTTACTGTCCAGCTTTTGCTCAACTGTTTTTACCCGTTCAGTGAAATCTTCTTTCAATGCAATGGAGCTTTCCATTAATCTTTGTTCTAGCGTAGCTGTATTTTTATTCAACTTTGCTTCCATTTTCGCAGCATTTTCACTAAACCGTTCCTCTATTTTCTTAGCATTTTCACTTAACCTTTCGGTAAGGTTTGATTCCAGTTCAACTGACCTCACTAAGTTTTCATTTAGTGTCACTTCCAGTTTAGCCGACCTCTCCTCCATTTTTTCAGAACTTTCACTAAGTGTCAATTCTAGTTTAGCCGACCTCTCTTCCATACCGGATTTAAAATCCTTGAGGAAATTCATTAAAGTTTCTGCCTCCATTTTACTTTGACTTCTTGTAACTGGCATATACAAACTACTCAAATGTTTTTAGACTTAATTAATCACCCAACACAGCCTGACACCAGTGTAACGGGCTACTACTACCGCGTTTCTCTAACTTAAAAACAAGTAATAACAAACGTCTTTATTACTCACTGTTCACAAGTCTAATTAACAGTATATGCCTTGTTTATAGATGTTTTCAGTCCGCTTAACAATGAAGCACTATTACACTAATGAATTTACAAGCACTAATATCTTCTTAACTAACTTCTTTACCATAGGTCCATTAACAACACTAACTCGACTATTTATTTATTTTACACTTTGTCTATTTATGTATACTACAAGCTGCATGTACATTAGACACAGCATATAACATTTATGTATACTCTTGAACTTCTAAAAGCTCAAACTACTATTACTTTACAACGATATAATTTATATTAGACATTCTAGTATAGACTGACCCTTGCATTTCTTAGCGGTCTTATATATACTCAGATTTAAAGATATGACTCATCTTCTGGTAATTACGAGAAGCTCCCCGGTCCAGTGAGAATAAACAGTGCTGGCGGCGTTTTGTGTGTTTGATTGCTAGAAGCATTCTAGAATCCTGGAGACTATGCAGATCCTACAACGCTTGTGTGTTTGATGGGTTGCCTAATAGTAGCTCGCAACAATATTTTACTACCGGTTTAATTGTCTGGTTATTCTTTCCGCATTCTAGGTATAAAAAATGTAAGTTTAAAATAGGTCCTTTGCTAATATTTATTAAAATTTAAAAACAACTTTTTGGCGTTGATATTTCAGTATTATACAAATTTTCTATTTAGAAAAACTTTTTAGAATATAACTGGAACATAAAAATGATTAAGTACCGCAACGCCCATATTTATTCGTACATCTCACTTCTAAGCATAATATATTGTAGCACCGACTGGTCTGCCCTTGACCAGAATAATTACATTGAAATATAAGCGAGACGTTTGTACACACAAGATGATTCACAGGTCCCTGAGGGCGATAGATTTGATTAACAGGTACAAGGGTTTTGCATTTATATTAGTTAGCTAACAATAGGGAGTTTCGATAATGTTATTTGCATAATTTTTGGTATGTTCCAAAATTAACGAATACAATTGAAATATATATGAATTGCCATAGTGAAAGCAGATTTTTCGCGATCTTTGGGTTCCATATTTACTTCCTAGTAATCACTCTTCAAATTCGAGGTTGAGAATCATTGCGACCCTGAAACTGTATCTAACGTGTCCTCAATCCTTGGAAGTGAGTAGCTATCCTTATTGGCCACGTCATTCAGTCGTCTATACTCCACACAAAATTTTGTCGACCAGTCTTTCTTCTTAACGAACACAACGGGGCTTGCCCAAGGACTGTCAGGGTGCTCATTCAATACTTACCCCTCCATATCTTCAATCAATTCCTCGGCCTCACCGCACTTAGCCAATGAGAATCTTCACTGCTGCTGTCTTATTGGTCGTTCATCTCCTGTATCAGTTCTATGCTTGATTACTACGGTTTTTTTCTAACCGATAGCTGTCGGCCGCAAATACGCCCGAGTACCGCCGGATCACGTTTTTAAGTCCTACCAGTAGTGGTTTTTCGAAATGCTCGCATGTATTCGTTAATTGGTTCAATAACTTAGCAGAACACTCGTTGTTTGGTAGTTCTTTCTCAATGCCGTCACACCCTGTCACGTGAATAACCGAAGAACACCATCCAACCTCTGTATTCTTTTTCAACGCGATATCGTGGTCATTGGCGTTTAAGTTCCTAACAGGTACACCATCTATCACTTTGGTCAGAGCCTTCCTCACAAGCACGCCCTTTCCGTGGGATTCGTCACAATCGGTTCAATAGCGCGCACAAAGCTTTCCCGGAAAGCATAATCGAACCGTCTCATCACCACACTGTCTGTCTTTTCAGGTAGGATAACCTAGTCCGTCAAAAAAATTCGCAAACACATATCGTCTGCTTCGCAAAACGGCACTTCATTGTTCCCTACTCCCAAGACATCATCTTTCTATCTACATGGAATCCATGCCTCTTTAAGATACCTATACCCAAGATAACTTCTTCGGTGATGTTGTCTATTACTATATGATGGTCAAATATCGTGCTCCAAACTCCGATTCTTACAACTAGCATTTCGTGTGTTTGAATTTCTTCACCAACCACGGTTCGCAGACGCACCGTTGTGGGTGACACTTGCCCACTGCCGCGCACTATATCCAGGTTAGCAATTGTCTTAGTAGTTCCAGTATCAACCAAGAACTTCACAGTCTTGCCGTTAAACTATCCGTATATGTAAATGCTGTCTCCATGCTTAGATGGTGCGATACGGACGATGGTCTTGCGGATGAAATCCGTGCAGGTCGACTTTCACCTCTTCCTGACGACCTCCTTTTAGTTTTCCGGCTTCTCTCTTTCGTTCTTGGGTAGTTTTAAACTGTATATGACCAAGTTCGCCACAATTGCAGCATCTGGGTTCCTTCTTCTTTGGCTGATGTTCACGAAGTACCCGTCGAATTTATTTAATTTATGCTTTCTTGGCCCTGCTCCTCTACGGAGCATCTTACCTTGCCACTACCACAATACGAAGTTTGTTTTTCCGCTACAAATTACAAAGCATAAACTACCGCATAATCTAGGCTTCTTGGTCAAGCCAGCCGTGGTGCTTGCAGGATTTCTCCGTTGCGGATCCCGTCAACAATGGTCTGTACTGCCAGCTGTTCTAGAAAGTTATGCGGTGCTATTGGGTAGGCTAGTCTCACTAAGCGAGCAATATTTGCTTCAAACTTTTGCAAATTTTTGTTGGCTTTTTAGTAAAGGTTCTTCACTTGAAAGTGGTACACTTGTTTCAGATCAGAGTCGCCGAAAGTCTCCTGTAATCTTCATGGAAGTTCACCTAATGTTATTGGCATTGAACTATACAGTGTGTCCAAATTTCAAGTCTCTACATTGTGATTTCAGTTATTATAAGAGATAGAAATTGGGTTAAATGGGGAAAGATTTGGAGGAATCCAGGCCAGTTTTGTATCCGTTTACAAAATTGGTGTAAGTTGTCTGGTTTTGGAGATATTCGAAGAAAACTAAAAATGGCGGATTTTGTTTTTTGATAATAAAACATGAATCATAAGTCGCACCATCACAAGACTTGCACATTATTAAGACACTTTTCTAAAAGGAGTATTTTAGCATAAACAGAATCATTCGACTGTCTTTTGTTTTCGAGGAAACGCCCACAACTTTTGTTTTTCTTATGGCCGCCATTTTGAATATTAAGTGAATATTATGCGCCTTAAAATTACCTTTTCAAAAATATGCCACATGTCCAAAAAAAAATGCAAAACTATCCTAAATTTTAAAAATAACTAAATTTGTGTTCTTTAACGTTTGGTGATTCCCAACAGAGCAAAAATTTGATTTCTACTTTATGAAAAGTACAATACACATTTTATAATGTACACAAACAGCATTTGTCAGAAATTATTAAGTATGGTGGTACTAGAGTTAAAATGATATCGTTTTATAATAGTAGGCGGTGGTATGTGACAAAACCAAACAATTGAATTACAGTTATATGTCAAACAAATTCTAAAATTTAGATAAACTTGTGTGTGTTGTAAGTTTTGGTGCCGGTGGTGCTGCATTTTTAATTTAAAAAATGGCACATGTCTACAAGTTTTCGAATGAGGAAAAGTTTGATATGCTAAATACTTATTTACAATCGTTTCGGAACGCTGATACGGCATCCGCCAGATATTTGGAATTGTATCCAGAAAGACGACAACCGCATAAAACATACTTCAGAAAAATTGTAATGAATTTACTGAATTATGGTGATTTTGAACAGACTAGCGAACAATACGACTTAAACAATAGGAAACGTGTTCTAAGCATTACTGAGGCGGTAACACGAAATCCATCCACATCCGTAAGATCTGTAAGCCGTGAACTTAATATTCCAAAATCAACTGTTCATAATATTTTAAAAAAGGAAAAGTTTCATCCTTATAAACCTACTATTGTCCAAGGCCTCAAAGAGAAGATTTCGCCAGACGAATGCGTTTTGTAATTGGTACATCCAAAATGCGAGGAAGAACCGCACTTTCCAGAATTGATAATATGGACAGACGAAACGCGGTTTACCAATTGCGGGTGTTCAATAAACATAACACGCATCACTGGAGCACTGAAAATCATCATCTGACGGCGCAACGCAAATTTCAAACGAGATATGGATTTAACGTTTGGTGTGGTATCTTAGGTAGTTAATTATGATATAAATGTTTTAGTAAATTAACCAATGTAATTAATACTTTTATAGGTAATAATTTGATTGGAGCCTTTTATTTTGTCAATAACCTCAATGGCGCCAGATATACGGAATTGTTAAGAGACCAAATAATTCCGGCTATTAGAGGACTTGTACCAAATGATGATGATTTTCGAAAACTATGGTTTCAGCAAGATGGTTGTCCAGCTCACAATTCCCGAGAAGTTAGCGCCCTTTTAGCTGAACATTTTGGCCAAAATATTATATGCAATAGTGGACCAATTTTGCTCAACTGTTTTTACCTGTTCGGTAACATCTTTCAATGCAATGGAGCTTTCTATTAATCTTTGTTCTAACGTGGCTGTCTTTTCATTCAACGCTTCCATTTTCACTGCATTTTCACTAAACCTTTTTTCCATTTTCTTATCATTTTCACTTAACTTTTCTTCTATTTTCTCAGCATTTTCACTAAATGTCAATTCTAGTTTAGCCGACCTCTCCTCCATACCGGATTTAAAATCCTTGGGGAAATTCATTAAAGTTTCTGCTTCCATCTTACTTTGACTTCTTGTAACTGGCATATAGAAACTACTTAAATTTCTAAACGGAGATACGAAGAAAATAAAGTGAGGCGGCTGTAGAAACGGCAGCCCCCTCCAAAGAAATTCCGGATTTTTTATAGCCAATCGTTTGAGCATCGTAGGTGCACAGTATACGAACGTTTGTGCACATCTCTATACGGAGATACAAAGAAATTAAAGTGGAGGGGATGTAGAAAGGACAGCCCCCTCTCCAAAGACATTCCAGAATTTTTTATATTTTAACTACTAACTCGATTTGAAGTGATTATTTAGGCTTTGCGTAAAAGCGTCTTAGTTATATTTAATCTTATTAGTCTAAATTAAAATATTTTTAAAAAGTAATTTGGACGTGACAACTTGTCTCATTGTTATGACAGCAAGTTTTTTTCACTTTTTTTGCCATTAAAATTTTGAAACTAGCATTAAAACTATAGAATTTGATTGATATCTTAATGTAGCGTTCATATTTTTTTTGTACAGTTAGTAGACAGGCTAAGTAAGTACTAGCTAAAAAGAAACGGGTTTTTTATGGATTTAAACATGAAAAATCTGTGGTTCGTTTGGCAATCTTTTAAATTATTGAAGTCATTTATTCTAGGATCACGTGACGTCATATACGTAATGAAATGCGTTGCTTTGAACTACCATGTTTTAACTACCTTTCAAGGTCATGGTTTAAGTTTACCTTAGCGTTGTAGTTATTGGATTGCGCTAGGGCAAACGATGGAGTACACTATGACAGTATATCGCCCGACATGTTGTCCGGAATGACACCCAAGTAGGCACCTTCTACGTCCCTGTACTAACCGCAAAAAAACTGTGTTTTTGCCTGTAATCAAAAAGACGGACGTGACGTCAGAGGTTAGACATCTCCCTAAGTTAGGGCAGTTACTCTTCTCCCAGTTAGGTTAGGTTTGCCCCATATTGTTCAAAGAAAAATACTTAGGTTAAGTTGGCGACGGGGATCCGACCTAACCTATGAGAGATGTCGTCTAATGTCTGATATCAAGCCCGTCATTTTGCTTATACTCAAAACAATTTTAAATATTTGAGTTGCAACACATACTCGGACGTAGAGGGGCTTATCCGGGTTTATGTCGAACGAAACGGCTCCGTGGCGTAGTTGTTATGCTTTGTTACTACTATGACTAAGGTCCTGGGTTCGAATCCCGACACCGTTCGCTTAAAAAATGTTAGGCCGCGGGTGTGTGTTGTCACGCAAGTTAAATATCCCTACTTGCTTGGAACAACAAATGTAGTACTTTCGGGTGGAGCATCGGAAAAATCAAATGTAATATCATGTCGAACGACATGTAGGGCGACATTCCGACTTAATTGAACCCACCGCTTGCCCAGCGCAACTCAATGACTTGAACTTTAAGATAAACATAAACGATGACTTGAAAAGTAGTTGAACAACGGTAGTTGAAAGAAAAACAATGTCCATCTATTACCTATATGACGTTACGTGATCCTACAATTAACGAGCTTGAAGCGTACAAAAATTGCAAAATGGACCTCAGATTTTCCCATGTTAAATTCTATAAGAAAACTATTTTTTTGCGCTCGTGCATACTTAGTCTATCTAGTATAGCTGTACATGAGACTAAATCTTTCTATGTATATCAATCAAATCTACATACATTAAAATTTCCTGATTGCTTCTCTAAGTATTATTTCTGATTTTCCGGAAGGTTTGATGTACATGCCGTTTCCGACTGCAATGTCCTCCATTGCCTTGTTATGACGTTGTTTTTCCGCTAGTTGTTCCTTAGCTATTTTAGTATCTGAAACTGCTTTTGCAACAGCAGCTGCACCTCCAGTAAGAGTACCAAGGGCGCTTAGGCCTGCAAAAATTGGTATTAGTGGTAGGAAACCCCCTGTTTTAGGAATTGATATAATACGAGCTGATTTAATATGCTTCTTTTGTTTTGCTGTATTGGCGACCTTAATTGCTATGTTGATTGCATCCATAATATTAGATCTTTTAGCCCTTTTTAAAGCTGTACGTGCTTGTTTGATAATACTTTTAATACATAGCGTACCTATTTTACGTTTCTTTATCAGTTTTCTTATTTTATTGATATTTTTTGTTCTCAGTGATGCACAGGCACCCATACCAAGTTTTACTTTAGCTTTCATTGCGGTAGCTACTCCAAATGCTGCTGCTTTTTCACCTAAAGACGAGTCACCAGAATTTAGTCTTTCTGTAGCTAACTGAGCTAACTTCAAATCTGATTGATGGCGTTTAGATAGATCCTTTTCTTTGGAGTATGCAATATCGTGCTCCTTACAAGCCTCGTCTAACTTGTTTAATCCCTAAACCGCAAAATTTGTAACCCGGAATATGCGCTTCAAATGGTAAATTGTTAATTACAGTATTTAATAGTCCGTTCCCAGTAGTTTTAGAATTATTATATGTAATCATTAGCGGACAACTGTCCTCTCAAGCCGTGCAGTAAATAAATAAAATATTGTGAATTAATGATTCTTTATATACACGCCGTTTCTTATATATAATTCCACTTTTTTACAATCGAATTTAGTACTTGCAAACATACGTGTTGTGAAACATTCAACATCTTTAACCATAAACAATAATGACATTGGCGTGCAATCCTTAGCTAAAAAGAAAAAAACATAGCGTTCTTCTGCCTTCATCTATTCGATGTCTAGTTGTTGGTCCATCAAATTGCGGTAAAACCAACGTTATGATTGGGTTGATAGAACATCCTAATAATGGTTTAAAGTTTGAAAACGTATATGTTTATTCTAAATCACTTTATCAACCAAAGTATCAATACCTTGAAAGTCTACTGCGACCAATAAAAGGGATCAAATATTATACATTTTCCAGTTCTGATAATATTATATCACCATCTGATGCTCGAAATAATTCTATATTTGTTTTTGATGATGTAGCTTGCGATAAACAAGGTATCATTAGGGATTTCTTTAGTATGGGGTGTCAAGCGCAAGTAGACAGTTTTTACCTTTGTCAAAGTTATACTCATATACCTAAGCACTTACTACGTGATAATGCTAATCTTTTAGTTTTATTTAAACAAGATGATTTAAACTTAAAACACATATATGACGATCACGTCAATACTGACATGAAGTATGATAAATTCCGTGAAATATGTGCTGCTTGTTGGCAAGACAAATACGGTTTCTTAGTTGTAGACAAGGATAGTGATCCAGGTCAAGAAAGGTAAATAGGTTTTGATCACTTCATACATATTTAAACCTTGAGAGACGCAAGTATCATTAGTGTCCAAGAATTTTTTTATTACGATAAACTTTTTACGCAATGAACAAGTAGACGATAAAACTTAAAAGAATTTTAATTAAGAAAAGAAACTGACCCCATTATTAGTAATTATGCTATGTGCAACGAAATATGCAGGTGCTGTACTTTTCATGGTAAAATGTTTCCAACTGAATTATCTTAGACATTTATGTATATATTTATGGATAAGTGTTTACACAATTTGTTAACCCAAAGCCGTCCTTAGAGGTATGGTTTCAGATATTTTACTAGAATTACGTACTATTAGAACTGATATGGTTAATACAACTGATTAACAAAAATTCGCATCAATATTTACAAAACTTCCCAATACCGTAGATATGGATAAATTTCATGTAATATTACAAAATGATGAAAATTTTTTACAAGTGGTAAGTAAATGGTGTTCTATAGTTTTATCTGTATGATATATTATTATAAATTTTATCTTGATGATACATTGCTAAAAATTTTTATATTTAGTAAAACAGGAGATATCGATGTTGCTTCTGTGTCTCAAACTAGGTAATTGTGTACCACAGGCTATGTAATTGCATACATTTATAGTAGTATGCACAATGGTAATATTGCCTGCTTCTGAGTTCTTTCTGCTTTTTGTGAATGTTATAAATACAAACTTAAATGTAGCAATACCCGAAATAAAGGAAAAACTAACATTTACAAAGATTCACATTTTTGCTCTAAGCGAACATATTTAACAGATGATAGGTATATTCCATACTTATGTTTGTTTATGCATATGGTAGGAACTTTGTTTTTGCATTTACTTTTATAGTGTATGCAAAGTATTACAGTGACTGTTACACTATATATATATATATATATATATATATATATATATATATATATATATAAATATATTTATATATAAATATTTTAGGTGGCTAATTATACAAGGTAAGTTGATAAATACTATCGTATTACAGTGAATAAGATGAAATAATAACTTAGACTTTTATTCAAAGCCCAAATGATCATTTCAAATCGAGCTAGTAATTGAAAGATGGAAAATATAAGGTCTTGGACAGGACTTGAACCTGTATCCTGGTTTTTCCGGAACTATGCGTTTACCAACTACGCCACCGAGACTGATGACGACAATTGGGAAATTTACAAATTTAAATCGTGTACACAATTACCAGCTCGATTTGAAATGATCATTTGGGCTTTGTATGAAAGTCTAAGTTATTATTTTCATCTTATTCACTATATATATATATATATATATATATATATATATATATATATATATATATATATATATATATAACTGCGTCCCTTGTAAACTTACTACCGTATATTGGAAGCAAGATAAACCTTTTAACTTTTTGGCGTTATTGACATGGAATTTCTTTGGCTAAAATATTTATATGGAAGAAGACCTAAATTGGTAGGATTTGGAATACATCAAAGTAAATGAGTTTTTGTACAAATTTCTATTTTAAATATTTAAGAAACGCAAAGTGACTTTAAAATTAATAGGAAAATGTACAGGAATCGTATAGTTTTAATCTAGCGATTTTCCGTCAAGGGCGCCACAGAATATATTTTAATATACGTAATATTTCATTATGTTATCATCTTTACATCCGCTAAATGGCAACAGAGTGTGGCGCCAGTTAGTCAGCTTAGATGATAGGGCAACGAACAGTTATGTAGAAGTTGCATCCGTATAGTTTCAGAGAATGCAAACGTTTATCTACTAATATATATCTTGTACTTGAGGGGAGTTATTAATTTTTTTGGGTTGCAAAATTGTATAAATAATGTCCTATCATATTTCTACATGTGTATAATGTTATTTACTGTTTTCTAGCAACGATTTTGTGAAGCTTGAAAAATATAATTTAAATATTTTATTACAAATGTCTTTAAATTAATCACTATATACCCCACATCTGACACCAGTGAAGCGGGCTACTGCTACCGCGTTTCTTTAATTTAAACAAGTAATAAAAAGGTCTTTATTACTCACTGTTCACAAGTCTAATTAACAGTATATGCCTTATTTTTAGATGTTTTCAGTCCACTTAACAATGAAGCACTATTACACTAATGAATTTACAAGCACTAATATATTCTTAAATTAACTTCTTTAGGATTGTTCCACTAACAACACTAACACAACTATTTATTTATTATACACTTTGTCTATTTATGTATACTACAAGCTGCATGTACATCAGACACAGCATATAACATTTATGTATACTCTTGAACTTTCAAAAGCTCAACTACTATTACTTTACAACGATATAATTTACATTAGACATTCTAGTATAGACTAACTCTTGCATTCATTAGCGGTCTTATATATACTCTGGATTAAAAAAGATGACTCATGCTCCAGTAATTTCTAGAAGAATTTTGGAATCCTTGAGAATAAACAGTGCTTGCGGCGTTTTGTGTGTTTGATGGGTTGCCTACTAGTAGCTCGCTACAATATATTAATATTATATGCATGGTCTGGAGAGATAGAATGATAGGGCACCAGTTAACACATGAGGTTTAGGTTGTGAAGGGTATGTAGACCTTTTTAGACTAGCTCAGAATAGAAAAGAATTTAGAGCTGCGTCAAACCGACTTTAAGTAAGTTCGAAAACAAAACAAAAAAAAATAAAAATCAGTTAACTAAATGTCACCAGAACATAACCCACAACTAGTTAGCGGTCTGGCATGTTGGTAGCGTTTCCTTGCTTAAGCCTTACCATAACATATAATTTAATAAACGTCACCATGACATAACTCACAATTAGGTAGCGGTCTGGCATGTTGGTAGCGATTCGTTGCTTAAGCCTTACCATAACATATAATTTAATAAACGTCACCATGACATAACTCACAATTAGGTAGCGGTCTGGCATGTGGGTAACGTTTCGTTGCTTAAGCCTTACCATAACATATAATTTAATAAACGTCACCAGGACATAACTCACAATTAGGTAGCGGTCTGGCATGTTGGTAGCGTTTCGTTGCTTAAGCCTTACCATAACATATAATTTAATAAACGTCACTATGACATAACTCACAATTAGGTAGCGGTCTGGCATGTTGGCAGCGATTCGTTGCTTAAGCCTTACCATAACATATAATTTAACACTTTTCCATTTTGAAGCGGATAACCAGGTTATATTTCATTTCCTTATAAATGGTAATCATGTAAACATGTTAGAGTTCTTTAACAACCATCAGGTTGCTAATATCTATGTAGAGTCAGCTGGATAGGAAAAAGATAGAAGGATTTAGGAAGACCTAGACCAAACTATATTAGTCAAATTATTAGACTTTTAGGTTGTGAAGGGTATCTAGAGCTTTTTAGATTAGCACAGATTAGAAAAGAAGTTAGAGCTGCGTCAAACCGACCTTAAGTAAGGTCGAAAACAAAATGATGAAACGATGGGTGTATTTATGATTGCTGCGTTCAGGGAATATTCAATGTTGCAAAAAATATGCAATCTGTGTCTTTTATGTAAATTACCCATCAATCACAATAGTCCTATATCTAATTGCTACTATTCAGGACAAAGGCTTTTTTAAATTCACCTGCTTGAATAAGAGTGTAAGCTATTTACAAAACTTGTATTACATTGGTAGTGATTAGTTTTTACTTTTTAATAACTAAAACATTTAATCAACTCATTAAGAAATTAAAAATTGATCGTTTGTCCTATATACAAACATGAGTTAGAGAATGATAAAGATACCCCACCTTACTAGTTGCCTAACCTTTCCAACTTGCCTCACACGCTAACATTTGTAATTCCATTCCAGCTTGTATATAGTTCATTGGTTATTGGTGATCTGTTAAACGAAAAGTTGTTAGTATTAGCAAATATTTAAGTATTATACTTACCTTTATAGTTCTTTTCCAGAGAGATTTATTACATCTATAATTCAGAATTATGGCTTGGTTTATTCTGTGTCTAACACATATTTTGAAAGCTAGACATTTTAGGGTTTTAGTATTTCACCATAGTACTCTTTTATCTTTGTTTTGCACAAGTGCATTATTATAATGCTTGTTTTGACAAGGACTTTTTAGGGGCTTTTTGTCCAACCATCTAGAGAGCCGGATGTAAGGTTGTGAATAATAAAAGGCGAATGCCGAATAATTATCTGATATAAGTAAAATATATTTAGATCATCCATTAAAGTTTTATGGGATGATAGCCAAAGCTCACGATGGTAGTAACAATCCAAAAATTTGTGCTGGTTTCACTGCAAATTCGGGGCCACAGCACGCCAGTGCGCAAAGCTTTGCAATTTCAGGGCCAAGGGAACACCATACGCAGGAATTAGAAGCGGATAATTTTCTACATTTACTACCGTTCTCCCATTTGGAAAACGAACATATTTTCACAAAAGCAGAACCGTAACGTTCACTGATCCGTTACACACTCCTCTCTATTCATGATCACTCAATCATCAAGTTCTCGCCCTATATAAACCACCACTTTCGCTACTTTCACCAGTTACTTTGCCACAAGACACCTTTTGACTTAAATGGGCGGCGAGTCTGCTAGTTCAGAAGTAACTCTTCTTACTTTTTACACTTGTCTTATTAATATTTTATCATTTTTATTTTTTATCATTACTATTATTTTATATTTATATTTCATTTTCTTTTGTTCTGATAAAGCCCCTTACAAAAGTGGGGAAAACGTTGACCTTAGGTTATAAAAAGACACGGTCCCAACCCGGGACCATAAATATTTATAATGACCCCGGCCGTAAAAGCCTCCGACAATACTCCTAACTAACCAATAAGCACGCAGCATGCAAATAAATACCATGCACGTTTAAAACACTCCTCAAACAATAATAAACTGGTCCGATACCCTTCGTATATACATAATAGAACAGTCCGAACGTACAATACAAACAAACCCAGGATATAAAAGGAGCTCCAACAGCTAGAACAAATTACATCTTAATTAGTCTCTTCTTAAGGTAGTTACCAAACTTCTTGGAGAGAATTTAAGATAGTACAAGACGGAAGTCACCAAACTCCTCGTGCACTAAGGGTTTTCCTTCAGATTATCTCGCTGTGATCACCAAATCTAACGGGATAAAATGAAGTAAACTCATAACCACACTATGGATGCAGGTAGGGATGGACTCGGGCCGGGCCGGGCCGGGTTTTTAATAAGCCCGGCCCGGCCCGACGCAGAAAGGTAACCGGCCCGGCCCGAAATGAAAATTGACGGCCGGGCCGGCCCGACTTTTATTCAGCGAATGAGAAGATATTTTTTTCTGTTGTGTTCAACAAGTAACTATCATTCTATTGTTTAATTTAATAGTATAATGATTTTGAATTACAATCAAGATACTTGTGGAACATATCGTAGTATATCATTTGATTTTTGATTCTGCTACGTACCTAGACGTAGCCGGAAGAAAAGTAAGTACCAGGCTAACTATTAAACACGGAGAGTTAAGGGATTCGCCTACATACCAAAAAGAAACAAGAAACACATCGCCCACGATGATCTATTAACAAATAAAAATAAGTAACGGACTCTGTACAAACAAGAAAGAGCAATAAATTAAGCGTTACTATGTGAAAGCAAACAGTTAGGTGATATGAACAATTTAGTACATTAGATACGAAGTGCGCATCTCGTATTTACACAAAATAAAATTAATCAGTAGTAAATAAACCTGTGAGAGTTTTTGTCAAGCATTTTTAAAGTTTCACCTTGTAAAATAACTAATTAGTAGGAAAAAATTAACGTGTGGGAGCTTTTGCCAGATATCTTTTAAATCGTACATAGTACCGTTTGTAAAATAAACTAATCAGTACAAAGGAATAAGCGTGTGTCTGTCCAATACTTTTAACACAGGTACAGCACACATGTAGAGCGATAATATCGATTAGCAGCAACGAAGAATAATTCTACAATGTGACGTTTCTTGTCACATAACTACACCAGATGTTGATACGGAATATCCCATTGACACATACAAAAGAAAACGAGTTGCATACCTGTAGGTGTCCGGAAACTTAGCTTGAAAAACGTCGGGGGTGAGCCAACACAGAAACGCCGCGCCACACGTTCAATTTTTTAAAATGGAATCTCATTAAGCAACTTTAAAATTAAAATTAAAATGCTTCAGTGATTAAAAACATTGGCAATAATTACGCACACAATAACTTTTGTAAATATTTTCGAGGTGCGTCATGCTTTTAATGTATAAATAGTTCGTATTTTTAACTTATAGATAAATGGTATCTTTAGTGTTATGAAGCCCTAGATAATCCGGAACATCACAACATTAATAAATCGCTGTACTTATAAATTAAGAATTACATTATGCATTAACTAAAATAAAGAAACAATTATAAATTAATTCATTATTAGTAATCATTTATGAATGCGCACCAATGATCCCATATAACATTCTTTATTTCATGTACGTACATCTTAGCTTCTTAACATTCAAAATATGTCCTGAATATACCTGGAGTAACCAGGGCCGGATTGACTACGTTTGACGCCGTTAGGTAAAAAATCGGAAGGCGCCCATTTTTGATTGGTAGCTTTTCAAATAAAAATTTACTTTTATATAAAAATATTTTTCGTCATAACAAACAAAATTAATGTACAAATAATTTTTACATATAATATACAAATACATTAAATTACTAAAAAATATTAAAACTGCTTTTTCTTGCATTCTCAAACGCAAATAATTGTATTGTTTTTCAAAAGAAATTTTTCTTGTAAGGTCACTCTCTACATATAGCAGGGCAAGTCCAGTAACGCGTTCTTGAATCATACCGGTTCTATAAACATTTTAAATGCTTTTTAGGACAGAGAATGAGCGTTCCGCAGATGTGTTCGAAATAGGGAGTGTGTTAAATATCCTAAGATTTCAACGTTTGAGTAAATGTCTTGTGATTCTTTTTCCTTTAACCATTTCAATAAGCGTCTTGGATTCTCTGAGATTGCAATACTACCTCTGCTCGAACTGCCGAGTTTTAAATGACACTGAAGGTGAACTAGCTTATCTATTATTTCATTTTCGACGTATTTGCTGAATGCTTTACTGATTTCTAGGCCCTTTTCTTTTACTTTTGCAACACTCAAGTCTTTTAGACGCATATGTCGAATTTTTTCAAAGTGTCCATGTCATAGCCTTTTTTTATAGTTATCAAAATTGTTACGAATTACTTCGAAGAATGACGTCAGCGATTTCAATAAATGAACTGCCTTGGCTAGCTCCAAATCTACTCTCTGTAGATGTGCACCGACGCTATTTACCCTGATCAAAATCGTTCCCCAAACCTCCAATAATATTGCTGTTTCTAAGAGTTGCAGCTTTGTCATTAATGTGAATGTTTCAGCTCTAGTCGTTATCTTCTGGCCAGTGTCATTATCTATTTCAGAGAGCGCATTAATGACAGCAAACCAATTTTTTTTTCAGGGCAATGCATGCACCGCCACGAGCAGACCACCGCGTAACAGATAAATTTTTTATTGTAACTGTTTTAGCGTTATTATCAACAATATCTCCCTGAAACTGGCTCAACACTTTCCACCTGCCGGTAGAAACAGAAAAGAATTTGTAAACTTCCTGTAGCAAACTAAAAAACGAAGCAGCTTCAAGACAGCATTCAGCGCTATTTGCCCCAACTAAATTGAGTAAGTGTCCTACGCAAGGTACATAGAACGCTTCAGGATTTTCTTCCTTGATTCTGGCTTGTAGCCCTGAGTATATATCCGACATATTTGACGCGTTCTCATAAGACTGCCTACGGCAGTTCTCTAAATCTACCCTTAATTCTTTCAACTTATTAGTGACGCATGTAAACAGATCTTCTGACTAGTGACCAACGTTGGGTAAAAACATAAAAAATCTTACAACTCCATTTTTATGAACATATCGTAAAACTAAAGATACTTGATCAACGTGAGCCATGTCCGGCGTTGAGTCAATAATGAGAGAAAAGTATTTTTATTCCTGTACCTCTCGGACAATTTTACTTAGAACAGTATTGGACATTATTTGAATAAACTCATTACATACCGTTGATGAAAGGTAAGATACATTACCTTTACCAAGGTTTCCATACTTTTGTATGTGCTGTACTAAAAATGGATCGAATTCGGAAATAACTTCAAATAACATCACAAAATTTCCATTATGTAAAGAGCCAAAAACTTTATCGGTCCCCCTAAATGGCGGTCCACAGAAAGCCAAAACTTTAACAACGACAACTCTCTGCAAAACGTTTTTCCAGTAAGATATTTTTTCCTCTACTACCTCAGCTAAGCCTGTGTCAATTCTGCCTAATTAAGTATCTCTAGCTTTAAAGAGTAGTAAGTTAGACCTATGCTTTGCAGAGTTTTCGTGAATCAGTAACAATTTTTTTAGACTTTTCCAGTCTTCAACACCCTCTTGGGCAAATCTAGTATCAGCAGAGAATAACCGGCAGTGTCCGTAAAACACTTTTTGGTGGACTCTGAATAAATTAACCATTTGCGTAGTGTGACTTCTTCGTTAGTCATTTTTCTAAAAAAATGGTTTTTACTAAGAACCCGCTTCTTGTTTCCAAACATTCTTTTTGTCAACTGAAAATCTTTCTCTAAATTTTGAACAGCACCATTTTGAGCAATGTAGTCTACTAAACTGTCCGTCAAAGTCCATTTTGCAGAATCTGCATTATTGTGAAATGTAAGTGTATCAGTAGTAACCACTCCTTCATGAATATCTGTGCCTTGATACTGGTGGTACTCCTGCTGCACCTTGAATAACGCGCAAGTAGAAGCACTCTGCGCGCGCGAGGCTGGATCTTCCTGCAGCAACACTTCACCTTAAAAAAATGATGTCTTTTAGTTCGTAACGTAACTAGTAAATCAGCTTTAGGCTCGGGACACACTAGTGTTGATACCACTAGTAACACATCTACGCGCAACCTCATTAGTGTATGTTTAATTGTATGTACAATTACGTGACGGACGTATCCTAACCAAGCTAGGCGCACAGTGAAATTAGTGGACGTGCGTTGCAGAGTTCTATTTGTACTTATATTCGTTATTCCATACACAATACCCCAACACGAGCATGTTGCTGACAACGTTGTGTGCGGTATTCATCATGTGTAATTTCAATAATTTTAAAACAAAGTTAAAGAGCCAGAGTGGGTTGTATCTATAGAAATAGAATTCATCGTGCGACTGCTACTAATAACGTTCGCTATAAACATCGTACGGTACGTCGTACGTAAAATAAACACTCGTTTGCCCCTAGCCTAACTATCAAGGGCATCGCCCTTCTATTAAGTATTTCAGAACACAAGAAATAACCATATGTACTTGATATACTTGCCGGAATAACATGATAAGGTTCTAAATCTGAAACTACAAGGTTTGAAATATCCACATGTGTAACTGATGGCTGTCAGCCAATTTTTAACTGATATCAATTTTTTCACTTTTGCCTCTTTTTCAAGGGCCTTTTTTCGGTATTCTGACCCAGAGGGCTTTTTTCGCTTAATATGGTCCATCTAAAAATGTAATTATGTAATGGAGAAAGTCTTCAAAGCATACTTTGCTGTTGTGCCTTCAATTTAAAAACAAAACGATATTTATCTACCCTCAACTCCAGTATATCTTACTGAAATAGAATAAATTTGACTTACGTTTCATTTCACTGTTACTTGTTAGAGTAATAAAATTATTCTTATTTTCCAACTATGGAGTTAGGGACTAAAATCAAAACTGCACAGGGGCGGTATTATGCACCTGCAGCAACCCCCACTGCGGGGGTGGAGGGTGCAGGATGTTTGAGTGCGCGATTTGAAATAGTTAAAGGTTTATCTACATAGCAAAATATAGAAGTAGAATATTAATTGTACAGAGAAAGATTATTTACAGTTTAAAAATGGTATTAGTGCATTGTACCTCAAATATAATTTCCGGTCCCAGTCCAGGTAAATTACAGCACTGCTTGTCATTGTAAAATCTGATGTCCTTTAAACTTTTTTCTAGTAAAGCTTTCAGATTCGAACATTGTAAACATTCGCCTTGTACATGTCTTTTCTTTCCGTCTAAAAGGGATTAAACACTTCTTTCATAATATCCATGGGCTACAAGTATTCAGTTCGCCGTAGTACAAGAAAAGGAACTACGCACAAAGTGTTTGTTTTATTTTTAGTGTACTGCATTTGCTGTCTCAGATTATATAGGTTACAAATCGCGTTGTTAGAGTTAGCTTATTAGATATTAAGATAAAATTGAATATACTAATTTATATTGGTGGTAAACTGGAGGGGGCGGCTCCGTGGCGTAGTGGTATGTATGTGACTACTACGCCTAAGGTCCCGGGTTCGAATCCCGACACGGTCCGCTTGAAAAATGTTAAGCGAGCATTTTTCACAAAAATAACCCCTCGTTCGGATGAGAGGTAAAATGGAGGTCTCGGGTGTGAGTGTTGTCACGCTCGTTAAAGATCTCTAAATTGCTTGAAACAGCAAGGGTTCGGCAAAATTCCAAATTTTACAGGTAAAAAAAACTCGCTTCCTGGTCAATGTAGTACCTTCGGGTGGAGCATTAGAAAATCACATGTAAGGTGGAATGGAGATCAATATTGTAGTATACCGATACCGATAGTGTTGAAAAGAGTTAGATTTGGTAAGTGAATCTTCTACTGTGTTTCACATAAACTTTGGAGTTGCGTTAATGAGAATGATTAATCCTATTATGCAATACGCATGCAAACTACTGTAGTAATTTTTATGTTTCCATAAAGTGTATGTAAAGGGGCGCAATGTTTGGATTGGCGGGAGGAAAGAGGGCGGGGCGGTATGGGATAAATCTCCGCCATTGGAACTGCAGTCTATAAGTACAAAGCACAACAACCATAAATAGATAAGAAGATCAGGTTTCAGCTTGTCAGGCAACAAAATATTGACAGCCTCTAAATATAGTTGTATATTCTGTTTAGAGTTGTTTAATTTAAGAATCGCCTAAATTGGTGGTTTTGCATGCATTTAGCGTTGAAGTTATTTAACTCATTGATAAAAAGGTGTTTCTTATTTACACCTGATTTAGTCAATCTTATCATCTAAGTATTAAGCCGAAGAACCGGCTTTTTTTTGTCTTTCCCCTTTTCTTCGGAATAGCACTTAGCTCTTTTATATTGGTTTTTCGTTCCCCTTTTTGTGATTGCTACGTTTCGTTGTGGAGCTTGATGGTTATGAGATGATCTTACGCTTTGTCCGCGTGGAATCTGTTACAATTGATGTTGATGGACAAACCCTTGTCGTGACCGTTGACGCTACTCGCCGTAGACATCAAAGCCCAGATGTGCTTGGACCCGCCTCAACTTGGTTAAGGTACTATTAGACAGCCATACAGGGTGAGTTAGATCTTTCGTTCATTTACCACTCGTATTTTACTCACCTATTTATTTTTACGATTTATACCATCAATACTGGGTGTTCTGAAATTTATATTTACAAAAGATTTATCTATAAATTAAGCTATACAAATAAGTTAATTCAAGACGTAACAATTTTTAAGAGCCCCATTGCCGTCACTTAGTATTTGTGCGAATATTACCCATGTTAATTTAAGTGCTTATACCTAATTCCCTCTATGTAGTCTTGTTTTAAAGTTTACCTGTATTTAATAGTCATAACGTCTAATCATATTCGCCACTAGCTTTTGTAATTGTACAGTATAGTTTACCACCCCAACCGACATTTTTTTTTTTCTCTTTTTGGCTATATTCCCCTCAATACAGTCCGTATGTTATTGAACAGGTACGGAACCCCTTTCGCTATGATTCCATGCAACCCTCTTCTATTATTATGGTATTATATTCATTGAAACCAGGTCTGCCTTGGTATACGAAAACGACTACTACATACTCCTCTAATATTTAGCGGCAGCGCTACATGCTACGTGCAGTGCCAGATAGGGGGTCACATCTAAATCAACACAAATTTTAGCGGATTGAGACCCGCCCTATGCAATAGTTTTACATAGTTAAGACATTTACTTTTTCATGTTGTTTATTTTAGTAGGCGGCTCCGTGGCGTAGTGGTATGTGTGTGACTACTACGCCCTAGGTCCCGGGTTCGAATCCCGACACGGTCCGCTTGAAAAATGTTAGGCGAGCATTTTTCACAAAAATACACCCTCGTTCGGATGAGAGGTAAAATGGAGGTCCCGTGTGCGAGTATTGTCACACATGTTAAAGATCCCTAACTTGCTTAGAACAGCAAGGGTTCGGCAAAATTCCAAATTTTCCAGGTTAAAAAAACTCGCTTCTTGGCCAATGTAGTACCTTCGGGTGGAGCATTGGGAAATCACATGCAAGGTTTGTGAAGGGGGGGTAAGCAGCCTGTGGCTGTCAAGTTCCCCCAGCATTTGAACATTTGCCGAATTAATATTTTTTCCAATATATCTTTTCGCACGGTCAGCATTAGTTGCAGATATTTCACAACAACACCTGTAGTTGTATATAATAATCATCAGATTTATCTGCGCTTATTTTTCGTCATTAGGTTTTCTGTCTCAAAACTGGTTGTGGTTGGGTTCCCTAAAATTCTCACACAGCCTATATACAGCTCAGTTCCCCTACTATTGTTTTATAATTTTATGCCTCATTACACCGAGATTCAGTGAAGGGGGTTAAGCAGTCTGGAGTTGCCAAGATCCCCCAACACTTAGACATTTGCCGAATTAATAGTTTTCCAGTAAAACCTATCACACGATTAACATTATTCAAAAATATTGCCCAACCAATACTTGTAGTTGCTTATAATAATCATCATGTTTAAGTACAGTTACTTTATTTGTCATTAGTTTATCCATCTTGGGACTGGTTGGATGTGTACCTCCATTGATTTCTATTCTGAGCAAAAATACACCCTCGTTCGGATGAGAGGTAAAATGGAGGTCCCGTGTGTGAGTGTTGTCACGCACGTTAAAGATCCCTACCTTGCCTGGAACGGCAAGGGTTCGGCAAAATTCTAAATTTCCAGGCAACAAAAAACTCGCCTCCTGGCCAATGTAGTACCTTCGGGTGGAGCATTGGAAATGTAAATTAACGGATACTTTAATCTCAATGTAGTACCTTCGGGTGGAGCATTGGAAAATCACATGTTTATTTTAGTAACCCAATGTAGTACCTCCGGGTGGAGCATTGGGGACGTGGCCGCAAGTATAACGGCCCTTATTCAAATTATAATGTTTATTTTAGTAACCTTTTGTGCCATCTATTATTTTGTCTATTGCAAATAAGTATATTTTTACCATTTATTATTTCATTTACTACAAATATTTTATACTTTAATATTATATTACTTTACAGGTTATGTTGTGATTATTTCAGCATTGTAATCCATGTAATTTTGTCGCTGGTATTAAATTGTGTGTTTAATCCCTCTAAGTTTGGCTTTATGAGATTTGTTATTGTGGTAAGGAAGTCGAGATTTTGGAGGGAGATCTGGGAGGCTATTGCTTGCCTTGTGCTTGCTCGGAACCCTTGGGTCAAGGTTCTAAGTTTTTAGTATCGGCTCCGACCCTGGCGCCCATTCATGCTTCCGTGAACCATAACGGTCTTCCTTTCCGGAAGCCAGTCGCTCACCCCTTTCTGCGGTTGGGTCTAGCCACCGCACTGCCTTGCTATTGGCGCATCGGAACCATAGCCCCAATCGTGATCTCATTTTGTCGGAACACCCACGACCGTCGCAGTGGACCTTGACGCTTGCTCGTGTTGGTGCCATTAGGTACGTGGCTAATTGCGCCTAAGATCCCGGGTTCAAATCCCGACACGGCCGACTGCTTGAAAAATGGCAGGTAAGCATTTTTTACAAATATTACGCTCTCGTTCGGATGAGAGGTTAAATGGAGGTCCCGTGTGTGAGTGTTGTCACGCACGTTAAAGATCCCTACCTTGCCTGGAACGGCAAGGGTTTGGCAAAATTCTAAATTTCCAGGCAACAAAAAACTCGCCTCCTGGCCAATGTAGTACCTTCGGGTGGAGCATTGGAAATGTAAATGAACGGTTAACTGGCCCTGGGAATAACTATAACGTTTTCTCTAAATTTATATACATAATAAACTTATTACTGTAATATACAGCATAGGTATTTGCCGGAAGTGTTCTTTGGGTAATATTCATTTTGTACATACACGGTAGGTTTATTCTCAGAATGTTTGTTCATTGTATGTTCATATATTGTTTATTATCGGTACATGCATGTATGCATTACTGATGTACACGAACCTGTTAGCCAATAATTTTATTGTATAAAGAAGCGGTCGTTAACTAAACAAAAATTATATATATTTTTAATGTAAATTTTTTGATGTAAATATTGACATAACTGCAATGGTGATGGTAAAATATGAACTATTTTATGCGCAAGCGCAGTGAAAACTTAAGTTTTTCCATCACCTAGTTTTCCTTTTTATAATCTCATTACAAAATATTGTATGATGAAATATTTTTTGTGTTGTAGGTGTAACAAGATATAATTGCTGAATAACGATGCAATTTTTAATTGTTATGGTTAAATATTAATTGGTACCACAATATTGGAGCAAGGAGTTTATTCATTTGGCAACATTTCTGATTTTACTAGATGTGTCAACTTATGTGAGATGTTATAATCCCTCTTTTGTAATATTGTTACGTACTATTAGGCAACCCGTCAAACACGCAAGCTGAATAACCGAAGTATATTCTACAGAAGTCTCGAACTTTTCAGCAAACACTAGAATATGAGTCATCTATTTAATTATAGGGTATGTATAAGATCGGTGATGAGTGTACATAAGTTAGTCGATATTAAAATGTCGTATATAAATCATCTCGTGTATAGTTAGTGGGTCATCACGTTTTGAAAGTCTTATAGTAAATATAAAATTGTGTTATGTGAAGGTGTATATTGTACGCGTTTGTACATAAATAGACAATAGTGTAATAAATAAATTATAGTAGTGTTTAGTGTTGTTAAGAAAATTTATGGTTAAGGATTTAGTTTAAGAAGATATTAGTGCTTATAAATAGCATTAGTGTGATAGTGCTTCATTGTTAATTGGACTGAAAACTTCTATAAATAAGACATATACTGTTAATTAGACTTGTGAATAGTGAGTAATAAAGATTGTGTTATTACTTGTTCTAAATTGGTAAAACGCGTTAATAGTAGCCCGCCACAATATAATTAAAGCACTAGATGTTAGAAGCATACCCATCTGCCGTTTTAGATCCTAAAGTAAGTGGCAAATTTAAATGGTGATACATAATTTTGTGTATTTATCACAAAAACATACTTAGTTACTGAAGCAAGTGAATGTTTGTTGATTATAATAATCATATTATTACTGTACTATATATACTTATCCACTGGTTGGACAAGAATATAATTGGAATGACGACTGCCACAGCGCATTTGAACAATTGCAACGGCTACTAAGTACAGCACTGATTCTGAGTTATCCACGGATGGATGGTAAATTTGTGTTGGACACCGATGCCAGCAACACAGCTATAGGAAGCGTTCTTTCTCAAGTGCAGGACGGACAAGAAAAAGTCATTGGGTGTTTCAGCAAGGTCTTGTCGCGGCCAGAAAGGAACTATTGTGTAACAAAAAGGGAGCTGTTGACCGTCGTCAAATCCGTACAGCACTCTTATAAGTACTTATACGGCCGTAAATTCTTGTTAAGAACAGACCATGCTGCATTAAAATGGTTACTGCAGTTTCGAAATCCTGAAGGGCAAGTTGCAAGGTGGATAGAACGATTGCAGGAATATGACTTTGACAGAACATCGTGTAGGAACTAGCCATCGGAATGCAGTCGCTCTGTCAAGAAGACTTGTCCGGTGGACAGCAATCATTGCTCCAAGATGGAAGAGAAAATAAGTACCATCCATAGAATGACAGTAACTGATGATACTTGGCAACCCGACAGGATACGAGAAGACCAGGTAAATGACGCCAAATTGGGACATACTATTGAGTGGAAAAATTGAGGACAACGACCAGCTTGGGAAGAAATTAGTATTTCAAGTATTAGCCTGAAGGCATACGGGGCACAGTGGGACTCCTTGGTGATTGGAAATAGAATCTCGAAACGATGCCTGGAGTGTGAAGTGTGAAGTGATAGTGCCGAGAAGCAGAGTGCCGGAAGTGTTGCAGCACTTGCACGATGGTATTTCCGGAAGGCACTTTGAAGTGAAAAGAACTCTCAATAGAGTGAGAGGAAGATTCTATTGGGTAAACTGCAAAGAAGATGTGAAGGAGTGGTGCAGGAAATGTCAGTTGTGTGCCTCTGGAAATGGCCCGGTCACAAAATGGAAAGCCCCAATGAGACAGTATAACGTGGGGTATAACGTGGCCATTGATACAGCTGGTCCGCTTCCTGAATCAGAGAAAGGAAATAAATACATCTTGGTTGCAATGGATTATTTTACGAAATGGCCGAAGGCGTATGTTATACTTAACCAAGAAGTCGAGTCGGTTGCAAATGTACTAGTGAAGGAGTTGTTTCGTCGCCTTGCAATTCCGTTAGATTTACACTCCGATCAAGGTCGAAACTTCGAATCAGCGTTGTTTCAGAACGTCTGCAAGCATCTTGGAATCAGGAAAACTAAAACCACGCCACTTTATCCTCAATCGGATGAAATGGTTGAAAAAATGAACACAACGTTAGAAAAGTACCTAGCCAAAGTTGTCTCTGAACATCAACGAGACTGGGACCAATATTTACATTTGTTCCTGTTGGCGTACCGATTTTCGGTACATGACAGCACATGATACTCTCCCGTTTGAGTGATGTTAGGACGTGAATTGCGGCTACCAAGTGATCTTCAGTTTGGATTTAAACCTGGAGAAGAGGTCGCAAGTGAAGATTACGTTAGTAAGCTTCGTGAAAGATTAAATAGCATTAATGAAAACGTCCGAAAGGATATACAGGCGGCAAGCGAGCGAATAAAATCACAATATAAGACGAAAGCACAAGAAGGTGGTTACCAACCTAGAGATTTAGTGTGGTTGTACGATCAACAAAGAAAGCGTGGATTGTCGCCAAAATTACAAAGACAATGCGAAGGCCAGTACGAAGCGTTAAAAAAAATTAATGATGTAGTGTACCGGATCAAAAAATCTTCTCGTGGTAAATCGAAAGTGGTACACTTTGACCGTTTAACATCGTTTGCTGGCAACAACCAGGAAGACTCGAGTAATGAAAATGATG
The DNA here is from genome assembly GCA_036346225.1 of Platerodrilus igneus. NCBI lineage: Eukaryota > Metazoa > Arthropoda > Insecta > Coleoptera > Lycidae > Platerodrilus > Platerodrilus igneus. Next base: position 1,167,130 of record JARFIW010001186.1, read on the forward strand.
GCCGAAGAGTTCTTAATCGTGGGCCAAATGTGGATTTTGAAAGTTTTATGGCGGCGTATAATGGTTCCGCTAAGGCAAAATGTGGCGTTGTTGTTGAAAAACAGCAAGTTCTGTTTAGAGCACCTGAAGAGTATTCCCTTGCGCATTGCGTAGTTCAAGATCTGCAAATGTTAAGAGGGATAGCTGTTATTTTCAAGGAGAAGTTTGGATGTGTGGATGAATTAGTACAACAGCAGTCAACTGTAGGAAAAACCTAGGCGGCTCCGTGGCGTAGTGGTATGTGTGTGACTACTACGCCCAAGGTCCCGGGTTCGAATCCCGACACGGTTCGCTTGAAAAATGTTAGGCGAGCATTTTTCACAAAAATACACCCTCGTTCGGATGAGAGGTAAAATGGAGGTCCCGTGTGTGAGTGTTGTCACGCACGTTAAAGATCCCTACCTTGCTTGGAACAGCAAGGGTTCGGCAAAATTCCAAATTTTCTAGGTAAAAAAAACTCGCTTCCTGGCCAATGTAGTACCTTCGGGTGGAGCATTGGAAAATCAAATGTAATGTAGGAAAAACCTTGATTCTTTAAGATAGAAATCGTTATGTTTGCTATCTGGTCACCAAAAATTCTTCATTGCAGAGACTTAGCTATAGACATCTATGGGAGACTTTGTTGAATCTTAAGGCTCAAATGATAGAAAATGGAGTAACGAGACTAGCGGTGCTCAAACTAGGGTGTGGACTAGATCGCTTAGATTGGAAAATAGTTCGAAATATGCTAGAAGTAATTTTTCAGGGAACCAACACCAAGTTTCTTGTTTGTTGTTATCAACCGGTTGCCTATCAAAACCAAGATGTGCAGTCAGAATACGCCCTTACGCGTTATGTAGCGGCAGACCATAATTTGTTCAGAAGGCTTGCTTGGGTGTTTAAAAATAAACTTTGTTGCCTACATCAGCTTTGCAGATCAAAACCAGAAGTGGGAAATACCATACTGCTGAAGAGCCGACATCTTTGCATCTAATACTTTGTGACTAAGCAATTTTCTTCTAGTAAACCAAACTACTGAAATCTGTGGAAAGTACTAGTGAACCTCAAGGACACTGATGACTAAGTTTGGGGTTAAAAAGTTGGCTATAGATGAATAAATTTTTTATAGGTTACTAGATAGAGGCAAAAAACACAAAATTGACGATTTCTTTATTTGCTCGTAGTTAGTCTACTAATTGAAATAGAATGTTCAAATTTGGTACATCATGGTAATTCCTCATTGCGCTTCACATTTTCAACTTAGATTTTGTCTAGGGCATCTAGATTTTGCGTGACGATGTTCAACTTTTTATTTTTAAATAGCCGCCATATTGAATTTTTACATTTTTGAAATGCTGACAAAAAGCCCTTTCCAAAGAGGTATAACATGGCTATGTTTAATTGAATCAAAACACTAAAAATCACATAATTATGTTTTGGTCGTAGTAGGCTTTAATTTCCATTATGACAAAGAGAAACAATTGCTCTAAAAATTTTAAACTCAATTTTCAGTGGTAATAAAAACAGTAAAAAACGTAGAAAATTAAAAATAAATCTATATTAATCAGAACTTACATAACTATGCATTAACAAAGAATAAATACAAACTAGCATCTATTCAATACAAAATATTATTTATGCTGTTTTTAGTTGTCATTCATGTTCAGACAATTGCAAATTAACAATCAAGGACAAAAAATATAACAATAGTCAGCCACATGAATTCATTATTTATTTTAAATGTTCAAATAACCCCTATTTTGTTGAACACACAACCGACACCTTTTATAAACATCTTTACAAGATCGTCTTATCATAGTTGGAGTTATTTTATTTACGGCCTCTTGGACTGCTTGTTGTAATTGGCCTACATTATCATACGTTTTCAAGTACACACGACTTTTTAAATGGTCCCATATAAAGAAATCTAGAGGAGTTAAATCCGATGATTTCGCCGCCCACTTAATTGGTCCCCGATTTCCAATCCAGTTTTCATTATACTCAGAATTAAAAAAATTTCTAATAATCAGAGCATTGTGAGGTGGAGCGCCATCATTTTGAAAAATCATATTTTGCAAAGTAGCGAGTGGAAGTTCCATTAGTCTATGTGCCACATTTCCCTGCAATAAATCTAAGTATCTCGCAGAGTTTAAATTTGCATCATAAAAAAACGGACCTATAATGTACCTTCCAATAATACCAATCCAGACGTTGAATCCCCATTTAACTTGATGTCTAACTTGGCAGTTCAAATGTGGATTTTCATCTGACCAAAAAATTGTATTTTTGCAATTGAACATACCACAATTCGTAAATCGACTTTCGTCGGACCACAAAATTGTATATGCAAAATTTGAATTTTCGTTGCACTTTCTGATGTACCAAGCACAAAATTCCATTCTTCGAATTTGATCTTCAGTACGCAATCCCTGACATGGTCGTTCATGATATGGATGGTACTTGAAACGTTTTAAAATAGCTCTTGCCGTAGAATGAGCAACACCTGTTATATTCTGAATTTGTCTAAGAGAAGTACGAGGATTTTCGACAACTGTTTGTAAAACGCTGTTTTCATTATCTTTTTTAATTTGCCTATTTCTCTTAGACAAGCCAAAACTACCATAATTTATTAAATTATTTTGTAATCTCTGAAACATACATCTGTTTGGTTGATCTTTTTCTGGGTATTTATTTAAATAAAATTCAGCGGCTTTGACATCATTCCTTCCAGAAAGAATAAAACATTCTAACATTTGATATTTATCACGGTTAGTAAAGCGATCCATTTCAAGCGCAAATGCTTTGCTCAAATTTCTATGTAAATTAATTAACTGTTTTTTTTAAACTGCACTACTTGAAACATAAAATAAAGGACAAACTTTGACGTTTCTCAGATGTTGAGCAATTGTTTCTCTTTGTCATAATGGAAATTAAAGCCTACTACGAACAAAACATAATTATGTGATTTTTAGTGTTTTGATTCAATCAAACATAGCCATGTTATACCTCTTTGGAAAGGGTTGTTTTGTCAGCATTTCAAAAATGTAAAAATCCAATATGGCGGCTATTTAAAAATAAAAAGTTGAACATCGTCACGCAAAATCTAAATGCCCTAGACAAAATCTAAGTTGAAAATGTGAAGCGCAATGGGGAATTACCATGATGTACCAAATTTGAACATTCTATTTCAATTAGTACACTAACTACGAGCAAATAAAGAAATCGTCCATTTTGTGTTTTTTGCCTCTATCTAGTAACCTATGAAAAATTTTTGAAATTTGAAAACCGATCTGAGATACCCTCATGATTATGCAACTATTTAACCAAGATCGTATCTCCTACAGTTTCCAAGATCCCCATGTACTGCATTTTATACTGTCATCATCATTTTGTTTTCGACCTTACTTAAGGTCGGTTTGACGCAGCTCTAACTTCTTTTCTATTCTGTGCTAATCTAAAAAGCTCTACATACCTTTCACAACCTAAATTTCTAATAATTTGACTAATATAGTTTGGTCTAGGTCTTCCTATATCCTTCTATCTTTTTCCTATCCAGCTGACTCTACATAGATATTAGCAACCTGATGGTTGTTAAAGAAATCTAACATGTTTACATGATTACCATTTATAAGGAAATGAAATATAACCTGGTTATCCGCTTCAAAAAGGAAAAGTGTTAAATTATATGTTTTGGTAATGCTTAAGCAACGAATCGCTGCCAACATGCCAGACCGCTACCTAATTGTGAGTTATGTCCTGGTGACATTTAGTTAACTGATTTTAATTTTTTTTTTGTTTTGTTTTCGAACTTACTTAAAGTCGGTTTGACGCAGCTCTAAATTCTTTTCTATTCTGAGCTAGTCTAAAAAGATCTACATAGCCTTCACAACCTAAATCTCTAATAATTTGACTAATATAGCTTTGTCTAGGCCTTCCTACTCTATTTTTATTTGGTAGTCTATAATCTAAGACTTTACTAAATATTCCCTCATGTCTTAACTGGTGTCCTATCATTCTATCTCTCCTGACCGTCAATTGTTTCCACATACAGGGATCCTCACCTATACTTCTATAAACTTCCTCGTTTGTTACTCTATCTGTCCAACTAATCTTTAACATTCTCCTATAACACCAAGTTTCAAAAGCTTCTATCTTTTTCTTATCTACTTCTTTAATTGTCCAAGTCTCACTACCGTATAGTAGGACGCTCCATACGTACGACTTTAAGAAACTTTTTCTATTATCTAAACTAATACTATTAGCTATTAGTAAGTTTTTCTTTTTTAAAAACATTTTCCTAGCTTGAGCTATTCTAGCTACTACTATATCCCTTCTGCTACGTCCATCCTTTGTAATTATACTACCTAAATAGCAAAATTCATCTACCTCCTCTAACTCGGTATTACCTATTTTTAATTTTGGTTTAGAACTAGGCTGTAACTCACTTGTCATTATCTTTGTCTTTACTGAGTTAATTCTCATACTATAGTTACTCCGTAGTATCTCATCTAAAATATTTAAAAACTCTCCTAACTCTTTTCTAGACTCTGCTATAATGGCTATATCATTTGCAAAACGTAACATGTCTATTTTCTGTCTCTGTACACTAATACCTATCTCTTTTCTCTCTCTGGCTAAGTTTAAAGCTTCCTCAATATAAACATTAAAAATCAAGGGAGACAGTATACAACCCTGCCTAACACCATTTCTAATCTTAGCTTCCTTATCTATTTCATCAAATCTAATTACTACGCTTTGGTTTTTGTATAGACTGTAAATAATTTTTCTATCCCTATGAGAGATTCCTATTTTTCGCAAAACCCTGAACATAACAATCCAATTAACCCTATCAAAATGCTTTTTTTAAATCTACAAACGCGAAATGAGTCTTTATTTTTTTGTAACCTTTTTCGATAATTACCCTAATCATTAGTATCGGTTCTCTAGTCCCTCTGTCTTTACGAAAACCATATTGGTCTTCGCCTAAATAATTCTCAGTCAAAGCTTCTACTCTATTTTTAATTATTATTGTTAGTATTTTGAAAGCATGAGAAGTTAAACTAACCGTTCTAAAATTCTCACACCTATCAGCTCCTGACTTTTTTGGGATTGGGATAATAATATTTTTTTCGAAATCTATTGGAACCTCACCTGTGTCATATATTACATTTACTAGTTCATATAATCTGTCTAAAGTTTTCTGACTTGCATATTTTATTAATTCTGCGGGAATATCGTCTATCCCTGGCGCTTTATTTAATTTAAGATTCTGAACAGCTCTATCAAATTCCTCTCTTAATATTGAGAACCCTATTTCTACATCCTCGTCTTGGTCGTTCTCTAACTCATCCATATCGTCTTCCTTATATAAATCTTCTAAATATCTTTTCCATCTATCAGCTACCTCAACTTTATTTATTAGAAGCTCATTATTCTCGTCTCTAATACCATTATATTTTTTCCTATATATATATATATATATATATATATATATATATATACGTTAAATAATATTGTATTTTACTCTAAATGCGGCGGTTTTAAGGTGTTTTAATTTGGCACTCAACGCGGGCTCCTGTTATAAATTTGCTGTGCTTGTAAAAGGAAAGGCTTGTTTCTTCACATGTGGTATAACGTATATTTATCTTATACACTTTCAGGTTTGCGTATCTAATATCTGCTAATGTGTGTTTAAGAAATATTAAGATGTTGCATGTTTAAATCTAAAACATTCAAAATTTTAATAAAAAAAATCCTTCAACTATCTCCCTTAGAAATATTTTTAGAACTTTTGTTTTTCGGGTTCGTAAACTGTAAACATTGAATATTAAATATAGTTGACACATCATCTTCATTGGTAAATCTAACAATAGGTTAATTTAAAAAGTTGAAAAGTTTGTCTTGATAGTGTTTGTGCTAAATAGTGTTTTAAATAATTTATTGTTAAAAAAAGTATTCAATAGTTGTAGTGTGTTAGTTTTCTGTGATATATGTCAAACTTATCTGAAAACCTAATTTCCGATTAATTAGCTCATATCTAAGGTAAGCGTATTTACTATCGTTGATCCCGGTTAAAAAATGTTGTATGCTATAAATCTCTATCTTCTCTGAAAAAAAATTTTGAATAAAAACCACAGCTTTTACAACTGTTCTCTACGCAGCAGACCAGATCAAGACCACACGGGGTGAGATGTCATGAAATGTTGTCAGTATTTAATCTGGAAATCCCCTCTTTATACCCAACATCATACATAGAAGGAGCACCACGAACAGCTACACCTACACAAATTCGATTCGACTGTACTAAAGTTTTGAAAAGCGTTACACCTCCATCACTCTTCATTACTACATTCAACTGCAACATTTCAGAATACCCTTCTGCATGCATTATATATACGGATGGGTCAAAACTAATAACGATGTACGCAGTTCAATTGTTGTATCAGGAACAACTCATTTCTGGACGTTACATAAATGCGCCAGTATATACACGGCAGAGCTGTATGCAATATGGCAAGCATTGTGCTTTACCGAAACATGCCCCTTTAGAACAATTTTAATTTGCTCCGACTCCCAAAATGCTGTATTTTCTCTTCGTATGCTCTATGGTTTTCACCCAATTATCAACCATAAATTGTCGCTATTAAACTGGTTAGAAATGATCAATAAATCTGTTGTGCTCATATGGTGACAAGGCCATGTTGGGATTTACGGTATTGAAATGGCAGATAAAGCTGCATACGCTGCAGCTGAAAACAACGCTATAGACGTATCAATCATTGCAACCAAAGACTCCATTACAGTAATAAAGAAAAAAATATAGCCAGCATGGCACAATCGGTGGGACGATAGGTGTAGTGTTTTACATGCAACTCGTATAACAAAATCAGCGAATAAAGAGCTAACTAGAAGAGATACCGCTGTTCCCATCCGTTTAAAAACGGGGCATACAAATATGACTAAGCAGTACTTACTTCGAGGTTGAACATCTACTTCTAAACTGCCGACAATATCAACAACAACGAGTACAGTAAAACATCCCACACACACTCCGAGAATGTTTTTAAAGAAATACAAGTGTATCAAGGAATCTACTACAATTTGTAAAAACTACCAATCTGTATAGACACATCTAAAATGTTCACAATTGCAATTTCACCTGCAATAACAATATATCTAAACTGTTTCGAGACCTGTTACTATACTATCGGAAGATATAGTATTAAATATAGAGTAATACAGCTAATGGCCTAGTAGTCGATTCTGTATAACCTTAATAAAAAAAAACCATAACCTATAAAAAATACGTTGTAAATAATAACATTGTTTTACAAAATCATTTTACGTCATCTGTTTTGCCTTTTATGGAATTAATTTTTTTGTTTAAAATATCTTTTTCGTTTTAGTTACTGTAACTAAACAAAACAACTAACTAAATCCCTCATAAATGTGAAGTCATTACCCCAAATTCCACTAGTCGAGGTAATAAATTGCAAAAAAAACATCTAATTCCATTCATTTTGTTAAATAATATCAAACTATTTTTGATACTTACTCACTTAGTAAAAAAATGAAATATTGAAATTAACGTGGCTTTAAAAAAAAATACAAACATAAGCCATCTCCATTTGAAGAGTAAAAAACTGCGTTAGGAATTGAGTGTTTGTAGTATGCTACCTACTGCAACTCAAGACCAACGTCACCTGTAATTTAGATCTGCTTTATCGCATAAAACTAATATTTCGTTTAACACTAACGTAAATATTATGAACGCAGATAAGAATCTAGAAGAAATTACTGATTCTATGGATGATATAAAATCTATCGTTTATTCTACCGATCCTATGCATACGAAGGTAAAGTTTGCACGGGTTTGTTATGTCATGCAAAACAACGTCTCGATTTATTTTTTCTTTTAATCCTGACGGATTTGACGAACTTAAGAGCGAAATTATGTACGATTTGTTCCATGTTGCAGGACTTGTGTTAAAAAAGTTAGATATTATTGCAGAACTCTCAGTAATTACCTTTAATTTAAATAATTTAGCGTTACCTGTAGAAGTTTCTAAATTTATACCCGTTTACAAATGGAATCATATTTTTCAGGATATACAAAAAAATATCTTTAGTATCTCTCCTTGAACGAATAGACGATTTAAAAATCTTCTGAAATTGCACTGATAACCAGTTATTTACAAGTGCCGTCGAGCTATTTTTCGATAGCGACTTAGTACACTATCGTAATATTAAACACCAAATTCACTCTTGGCCCGAGTTAGTATAACTTTTAAAAAAAGACTTTACTACATTTAACAACAACTAGTGCTAACCCTCGCTAACGCGCGCGCAGCGTCTTAAAATTTATAATGTTATCTCTATGGCGTTTTTTTGCATGTTTGACATATCATAACTCGGTAGTGGTACAATATTTTCCAATTTTAATAGTTTTTGGCAAATCTACGCTTCAAGCTGAATTTTTTGATGTATAATATGTGTATATTGCCCGTATAATATTGAAGCTAAAATTGGAACAAACTAACCGCTTACGCTATTTATGTATAAATTATGAAACCCTATCTAAAATTCGTATTCATTTTCAAACCCCTAATAAAAATGTTTTTCTCATATTAACGAAATGCAGAAATTATTTAACTGATTGGATAAAAAGTATGATAAAATCAATATTTTAAGCCAACGAATTCGCAATTTAAACGCTTACTATTCTGAGCATTTAGCTCTACAAAAAATTAATTCAATTACTTAACTTAAAGATCTAAGTCGGTTTTTACAAAAAGTAAAATCCCATTTAAAAAAGTATCACCCTTCAGCAAAATCCCAACCGAAACTTTCCCAGCAAAATGTATCTTAGCGCAACAATTCTCTTCACAATCTCAATAATTTTTCATCTTCCTATCGAATACCAATAAAACGAATCCCCTTTCTTGTTAGAATTATTGAAAAGGCGATCATAATTATAGTAATTGTATAGAACGCCGTAATGTTTTTTTGTTACGGTTGTGGAAACCCTAACGTATATAAATATAAATGTCCACGTTGTAATGTTCCAGAAAACTATCGAAGGAACGAACGCCTTTGCTCAGAGTGTACACCACCCTTCGTTTCTAAATCATTCAGTATCACAAAATTTCCGTTATCGCACAAATTAAACTTAAAACCTACTGCATCGTTGCCTTTATTATGCAAAAACAACGATTATGTCTCTATTAACGTATCTTCAACAACAACTTGTATTCTTTTACTGAAATATGCCATACAACCCCACTTAAATGGTCTAACTGGTTGAAAACCGTTTATGTTTTTCATCATCCTAATTCTGTATCTGCAAAACTTAAAACTAAATCTTTTAATAACCGCCCACACTTACCTATTTCTCTTGCGTCTCTTTCTATCGATGCATTGTTGGTTCTAATTCCTCTTCAGTTAATTCTACGGGATAGTAACAATTAAGAGAACAAAACATCGATTTTAAAGTAATTCCTCAAAATACCTTTATGATTATTGCTGATTCAGCTCAGGTTTAGGTAATTGGATCTAATAAATTTCAAATTCGTATGAATCTCTTGAACGTGAAGTTAAATTTTTAATCGTATCTAGCCTAACGTATTCTTTCTTTTAAGGGGTTGATTTTGAAAATGTAAATAACGTAGACCAGAAAGGGTGCCGGTTAGATATCCACAAGCAACAAACTGTTGTAGCATAATGAGGCAAAAAACGGGTCCACCGTACTGTGCCTGACATTGTGAGAATGAAACAATTGTGGGGTGCAGAAATGCTGCAGGCCAAGCAGTTCCAACATATCCTTTTCAAAGGACAACAAATGAAACCAGATTGGAGTGATCATTTACCCCCCTCACCAAAAGCTGTTGTTACTAAAAAGGGGCGGCTCCGTGCCGTAGTGGTATATGTGTGATTACTACGCCCAAAGTCCCGGGTTCAAATCCGACACGGTCCGCTTGAAAAATGTTAGGTGCGCATTTTTCACAAAAATACACCCTTGTGTTCGGATGAGAGGTAAAATGGAGGAACCGTGTGTGAGTGTTGTCACGAACGTTAAAGTTCCTTACCTTGCTTGGAACAGCAAGGGTTCGGGAAAATTCCAAATTTTCCCGGTAAAAAAAAACTCGCTTACTGGCCAATTTAGTACCTTCGGGTGGAGCATTGGAAAATCACAGGTTACTAAAAAGGATAGTACGACAAGTGACACATTTATATCATGGTAGCAACATTTTTCTTTTTTTAAAAATCCTGGACCAGCATTATTTATATTTGATGGAGCAAGGTTCTCATCTCAATTTAGCTATAATGTAGGTAGCATAAAATCTAGGAATAACTGTATTTTGTTTACCAAGCAATACTACATCATTATTATTAGGTCATCAGTCCTAGAACTGGTTAGACGCGTACCCTCATTGTTTCCTAGTCTGAACCAACCTACACATTTCCCTGAAATTTGCACAGTCTGCATCTATCCCTATCTGCGTGTGAAAGTCTGATCTCGGTCTACCTCTACATCTCTTCTTATCTCTGCTTGTAGTATATCCCCTACTATTTCCCAGAAATGCCTTAGAACGTATCCTGTCCTTCTATTTCTCCTATTTTTTCATTTTCCACAGATATCTTTATTCATCTACTATTTCTACAACTTATTTGTTATTAACTTGTCTGACCATGCTACCTTCCTCATACATCTGAGGCGCAACATTCCAGAAGGCTTCTATATCTTTCTGTCTGCTTTTCATACTGCCCCTATTTCATAGATGTACTGTGCTGTGCTCACACTATGCTTTGAACAGTTTTCTTCTTGTATCTATGTTTGTTATCTTCTATTGTTTTACAGTTATATACCCTATTTCCCGATATTCAGTGGTATGTGAAGGGGGGTAATCAGCCTTTGGCTGTCAAGTTCTCTCAGCACCTGAACATTTTTCGAATTAATAGTCTTTCCAATTTATCCTTTTGCACAATCAACATTAGTTGAAAATATTTCACACCCAACACCTGTAGTTTATAATAATCATCAGATTTAAGAGCACTTATTTTTTCGTCATTAGGTTTTACATCTTGAAACTGGTTGGACTTATACCTCAGCTTATTTATGTTTTGAGCTAGCCTGCACAGTTCCCTGCAGTTTTCACAACAGCCGATAAACAGCTCGACTCCCTTCTATTGTTTTCTAATTATATGCCCTATTTCAACGAGGTTCAGTGATATGTGAAGGGGGTTAAGCAGCCTGTGGCTGCCAAGGATCTCCCAACACTTAGACATTTGCCGTATTAATAGTTTTCAAGTAAATCCTTTCGCACAATTAACCTTAGTTGGGAGTATTGCAAAACCAATACCTGTAGTTGTTTATAATAATCACCATGTTTAAGTACAGTTATTATTTTTGTCATTAGTTTTTCCATCTTGCAACTGGTTGGAGGTGTACCTCCATTGATTTCTATTCTGGGCTAGACTACACATTTCCCTTAAATTCTCATAGCCTACATCTTTCACTATCTGTGTGCAGTAGTCTAACCTAAGTCTACCTCAACTTCTTTTTTTTCCTATCTCTGCTTCTAATATATTCCACACTAATCCCTCGTGTCTTAGTATGTGGCCTATCATTCTATCTCTCCTACTTTTTACTGTTTTTCGCATAGTTCTTTCTTCCCCTACCATTTCTAGTACCTCTTGGTTCTTAACTTTGTCTGTCCATGGTATCTTCATCATACGTCCGTAGCACCACAATTCAAAGGCTTCTACCTTTTTCTTGTCTGCTTCTCCTACTGTCCAGGCTTCACAGCCATACAGTGCAGTGCTCCACACATATGTTTTAAGCAATCTTTTCCTTGTTTCCATGTTTGTGATCTTTGAACACAGTAGTTGCTTATTCTTGTTAAATGTAGCACAACCTTGTGCTAATCTTTGCTTTATATCTGTTGTGCTTTTCCTATCTTGCGGTATTTGACTTTCTAGGTAGCAGAAATCCTTAACCTTTTGTAAGTTTTCGTTACCTATTTGTATTCTTGTTTTTTATTTATTTTCCCCTCTTTTGCATACTAGAACTTTAGTTTTATTTTTGCTAATTTTTGTACCATATCACTCCATTAGAACTGTTTCCATTTCATTAAGAGCAGCTTCTAACGCTTCTTTGCTAAATGCTAATACCGCTTTATCATCTGCAAATCTAAGCATATCAATCTTTTGTCCCTGCATATTAATTCCAAATGTCTTCTGTATTTGACAGTATTCATTGCATCCTCTATGTACAGTTAAAAATTAATGGGAATAAGGCACATCCCTGTCTCACCCCTTTCCTAATATTTACTTCTCTACTTTCTTGCTCTAATTCTATTACCGCTGTTTGCTCTTTGTATAAGCAATGTACTATCTGTCTATCCCTAAAACTCATTCCAATCTTTTTCAGTATTTCGAACATATTTTTCCATTTTACATTGTCGAATGTTTTTTTCAGAACTACAAACTCTATATATACGCTTTCCCCCTTTTCTATTGTTTTCTCCATTATCACCCTCAGAGCTAAAATAGCCTCCCGTGTTCCCCTGTTTCGCCTAAACTCAAATTGATCTTCTCCTAGTATTTCTTCAACTCGTTTTTTTATTCGTCTTTGTACAGTTCTAGTTAATATTTTTCAACGTGTGCTGTCAAGCTTATTGTTCAAAAACTTTCACATCTATCGGCGCCTCTTTTTTTTTGGTATAGTTACCATAATGTTACGTTTAAAATCTTTGGGTAGCTCGCCTGCCTTATACATATAGCTTACAAGTCGGAAGAGACGTTCTGTTACTGCTTGTACAGCGGCTTTTAAAGTTTCTGCTTGCACCTTATCTGTACCCGGCGCCTTACCATTTTTCAGACTCTAATGCTAATTCAAACTCATCTCTAAGTATAGGATATCCCAGGTCATCATTTTCAGTGTCTGATTCCTGTTCTAATGCTGTTAATTCCTCTCCTGAATATAAATTCCCTATGTATTCCTGCCATATAGCTACTTTCTCAACATTTTCTATAATGACGTTTCCTCCAGCATCCCTTATATTTTTTGGTTTTATATTCCTAAAATTCATTCTAATTAATTTGTATGCTTTGTCTGTCTTTCCTATTTCCATCTTAGTTTGTACCTCGTTGCACTTTTCATTAATCCACTGTTCTTTAGTTTTCCTGCATTTGCAAATAATTTCCCATTTTATGGCTTTGTATCTCTGTTTTCCCGTTTCGTCCGATCTATTTTTGTATTTTGATCTTTCTTTTATTAATTTCAGGATATCCTTTGTTATTCATGGTTTCTTATTTTTTTGTGTATACCCCCGAATATCTCTAGTCGCCATGTCTAAGCTGGATTTAATGTTATTCTATTCTGTTTCTACTTCCTTAGTATCAGAAACTTTCCCGATATCTTTCAGAAATTCATTTGACTTTTTTTCAAAATTTTGTGAATATCTTTATCTTTTAGGTTCTCAAAGTCAAAGTGCCTTCTTCCGTTCCTCTTTTTCAGATTTTTAAATTTAAGTGTGGCCTTCATAATTACGATGTTGTGGTCAGTGTCTATATCTGCTTTCAGGTAGCTTCTACCGTCCTTTACTTGATTTCTAAACCATTGTCTAACAATAATGTAATCTATTTGATACCTTCCTATATCTCCTGGCATCTTCCACGTATATCGTCTTCTAGCATGATGTTGAAATAATGTATTTGTGATGGTTTAGTTGTTCTTGTCGCAAAATTCTATCAGCCTATTTGCCCCTGTAATTTCTCGTGCCTAAAACAAATAAACCTACTATCACTCCTTCTCTACTCTCACCTACCACTGCATTAAAATCCCCCGTAATTATTAAATTTTGTTAAAACTTCATACAGTTGGAGGTCAGCGATTGACAATATAGATGGCCTTATCGTATATTATTGTTGTGCTACACATATGGCGGAGCGATAAAGCCTTTTCGCTTCGCCAACATCAGTCTCGTATCGTTCTTCACCGACTCAACACCTAATAACTACAACCGCGAGTGCATGAGTGGTGTTGCCCGACCAGGTTGCGTCGACCGGTAAACAACACCTATCTTCGCGGGAGTAAATTGGTGGGCGTCGCCGTGGGTCAATATAGTAAGTGTAAGACTACGGATCCCAAGGTCCTGGGTTCAAATCCCGACACGGCTGACTGCTTGAAAAATGGCAGGTGAGCATTTTTTACAAAAATTATGCCCTCGTTCGGATGAGGGGTTAAATGGAGGTCACGTGTGTGAGTGTTGTCACGCACGTTAAAGATTTCTACCTTGCCTGGAACGGCAAGGGTTCGGCAAAATTCTAAAATTCCAGGCAACAGAAACTCGCCTCCTGGCCAATGTAGTACCTTCGGGTGGAGCATTGGAAATGTAAATGAACCATTTGCTAAGCTTTACGCTTTGGGAAACGTTCTGGAGCTGTCCCGATTTTTTATACACTCCAACGTGTACCACACAAAAAGTGGTCCTTCTGAGCAAATAAGCTTTGAATTATAGTCAAAATTAATATAATTCATTAGCGGGATCATTAAAATTTAAATTATTACATTAATTCATTTTCAAAACTATTTTCTAAAAGTGGGTTTGAATATTAAAATGCATGATTTCTATTAAAGATTTCAAACTTCAATTATTATCAACAAAACGAGTACTTTGCATTTAGCATCACAGGTGTTCAAAAACTTGTTCCAATTTATTTAAAGTTTGTAGTTCATTAACATCTTGTTACTAAGCTTATCAATCAGCTGTGTAGATAACAAAATAAGTCAAAGGACTTTAACGAAACTGTTTGTTTACATTTTTGTTTGTAAATATTACGTACCTAATGCACTTTATTTCTTAGAGTTCTGAATTCACTTATATTAGTTGAAGTCTGTACCAACATTAACATTGCTTCTCCACGAGTACTGTGTTTACCTTTAAGGCTTTGCAACTGCGTTACATTTTCTATTAGTTATTTGTGATTTCAATTTGTTACGAGTATACCTGGTAGAATATGAAACCAGAACGTGAAGTTATTGTTGAATTTAAACGATTAACAAATCGCAAAGAAAGGTACTGGCGACGTTTGCAAGATTGTTACGATTTAATTTCAACGTTACCAACTAATCTTGATCAATTTAAAGCTTGTGTTAGTCAACTAGATGACGTAAGAACAAAATTTTTAGATGTCTTAGATGAATTATCGTCACTCTCTGACGTTTATAAAATCTTATTTACGGATACCGTTACTCTAGAATCTACGTTCAATACTATGTACTATGATATTTTAGCTAATGCGGCGCGCTATGTCACTCCCGACACAACGCCCAATGTAAATACTATTGATATTTCTGAAAATACCAGATCTAATGTTCATTTACCAGAAATAAAAATAGATATATTTCGAGGTAACCCCGAGAAATTCGGTGCGTTTAAATCTCTATATGACAACATTATTCACAACAATAACACACTTAATGATTGCGAAAAATTCACATATTCGCTTTCTTATTTGGATGCGACGGCATTGAAGTTCGCACAATCTGTTCGATTTCCTCCAGAAAATTATATGGTTGTTTATAATCTCTTAGTTCAACGCTACACTAATAAACGGCTAATTGCTAATCATTATTTATCCAAAATATTTTCACTAACTCAACTACAGACGGATTCCCCAAAAGTTCTTAGTGATTTACATGAAACCCTGCAAGCCAACGTCACAGCTCTTACCGACATGCAGCTACCTGAGTTGGCCGATTACATATTTTTATTTTTGTCCCTAGGTTTATTAGACCCGAAGTCGAGACAAGAATTCGAAAAGGAACATTTAAATCAAACATTTCCGAAATTTAACGATTTTATAAAATATTTACGCAACAAATGTTCTATCTTAGCACTGGTGAGCGGTAACAATAATACACCACCATCAAAAAATGTGTCTAGTCCACCAAAAAGGGCTAACCCTCAACCATATTATACAAATTCTGTAAACAATAAGCGTGTAACAATGTCCGCACAGGAAGTTACTTCACGACGATTTAATGCAAAGCAGGCCGTTTCTAAGCCCTGTCCTGCCTGCGACGATCAGTACCACAAATTTTACAGATGTCCAAAATTATTAGCTTTATCAACTCTAGAAAGGCAATTGGTAATTGGTAAAGCAATATCATAGATGTTTTGCGTGTTTATCACCACATCCCCTTTCGACTTGTGAGTCAAAAAATCAGTGCAAACGGTGCGGTAGTAAAATGCACCATACGCTACTGTGTATCGAGGCACCAATTTCATGCAGTACTCCGACTCCGCCACAAAGCGCGGTAGGACACTCTTCAGGTGCCGCTTATTCGGCTGAACATTTTTCTGCTCCAGTCTCTCTTGTTCATTCCTGTGCAAATGAACAGGGAACCGTTGTGCTTTTAGCCACGGCGCAGGTACGAATTTTAGCCTGTGACGGTAGTTGGCATCGCTGTTGCTTGGTTTTAGATCAAGGGTCGCATTCTAATTTCATCACATTATCTTTAGCTAACAAGTTAGGTCTTAAACGCAAGAAATGTCCTTTTGAAATACGTGGAGTAGGCCAATCTCCGCTAGAAAAGGTTCATGAAATTGCTACCTGTAACGTTACATCAATATATGATCAAATGTTTCTTTAAATTTACAGGCTGTTGTTTTATCTCGTATTACCGCAGATCTTCCGATAGCAAATTTATCTAAGCATTTAATAGACAAATTTTCGTCCCTACAATTGGCGGATTCTGAATTTCACATATCCGCTTCGGCCGATATGTTGTTAGGTGTTCAAGCTGTCTTAGATGTCACACCCAACGATTCGTTGCGTTTAACAGGCAAGCCATCGGCGCTTCTTACCTCGTTTGGTTGGGTTATTATGGGTGATGTACCAGTTTTAAGTCAACCGTATTCAGGTGTTGCGTTGTAGATTAGCATTTCGGAAGAACCGTCCCTTAGCGACATCATTCGTGCCTTCTGGGAAGCTGAAGAAATACCATTTACACCGCCAATGTCGCCTGAAAACGTGACGTGTGAAAACTATTTCAAGTCCACTACTATACGAAACGAGTTAGGCCAGTATGTGATTCGACTACCGTTCATAGAAAAGATTTCCCGAACATTAGGTTCAACACGAGAATTAGCTACCAATCGCTTTCTAAAACTAGAAGCTCGATTTGCACGCGACAAAAACTTTTATAAATTATATTCAGAAAATATTGCTAATTATATATCGCAGGGACAACTCACTCCAGCTGTGAAACAGTCCTTATATATCATGAATCACCACGGCGTGGTTAAAAATAAGCCCTCTAGTACTCAAGTCCGAGTCGTGTTTAGTCCTGCCGATAGGGATATTAATGGTACAAGTCTCCATGATATTCTTTTACTGGGCCCCAAGTTACAATCTGATATTGGTCTTGTAATAACAAGATTTCGAATACCTCAAATCGCACTCACTTGCGATATTCGACTAATGTTTAGATCTATAGTCGTTCACCCAGAAGACAAAAAATTTTTACATATTTTTTGGAGGTTTTACCCTTGTGAACCTTTAACGGAATATAAACATACCCGCGTTATTTTTGGTGCTACCTGTAGCCCTTTCCTTGCCCTTCGTGTTCTACAGCAGTTGGTAGAAGACGAAGGTCACTCGTACCCCCGGGCTTCCCGAGCCCTTAGATCATCAACTTACATTGATGATATTTTGACTGAACCCGATTCTGTAGAAGAAACTCTTTTTCTAAAAAATGAATTGATCAATTTACTAAAACTAGGTAACTTCGACTTAGAAAAATGTAGAAGTTCACACACTTCAGTTATTGATAAGTCGGAGACGGACGTTCTAAATCTACCGAACTCTAATCCTACTTTGACAACACGTGATGTTCTGGGTCTTTGCTGGGATATGGGTTCCGATACATTTAGATGTAAAGTTCCAAATATTGCAGACATCCCTACTAAGCGAGGAATTTTGTCACGCATAGCACGCATATTCGATATTAATGGTTATTTAAGTCTATTTAATGTTTTTCTCAAATGCTTTATGCAACGCCTATGGCTACAAAAGGTGGATTGGGATGAACAATTGCCCGCAGAAATTCTTCAAGAATGGCAGCAAATTCAAATTGAACTGCCTCTTCTCGAATACATAATACCATGATCTATTTGGAAAATCGGCAACAGTCAAGCCCGTTTAATCGGATTCTCCTACGCCAGTTCCGTAGCGATGGCCGCTGTTGTGTATCTGTGATTAGAAGTTGATGAAAAAATATATGTACATTTGATAGCTTCCAAAACCCGTGTAGCCCCTTTGAAAACGTGGACCATTCCTCGTCTTGAATTAGGAGCGGCATGTCTTTTGGCAAAACTAATGAAACATTCAGCATTAGCATTTGACACCATCAATTTACTAGATCCAATATGCTTTAGTGACTCTACAAACACACTGACGTGGATTTGTACGCCACCTTATCAGTTAAAATTATTTTTTGCGAACCGAGTGGTGCAAATTCACGAAAATCAACCCACAGCTATATGGAGATACGTTCCCAGTTCTGCGAATGCTTCCGATCCTGCAAGCCGAGGATTGAGGCCATTCGAACTACTGAATTGTACACTCTGGTGGCAGGGTCCTGATTTTTTTATACCGCGATTATTGTGATTGGCCAAGTGTTAAATACACACACAATATTGCAGACGGGTTTAGAGCCGTACAATACGCACTCGTCTCTACTGTTGATGTGAAACAATACTTGGTAGTACTACAAAGGTCCTCGAACTTGCTAAAAGTTCAACGAATTTTTGCGTACCTTAAAAGGTTCACATTTAACTGCCTTGCACGCGAACGTAATCTTGCAAGGACTACTGGTCCGTTAAATGCTTCTGAGTATCGTAGCGCTTTCACATTTGCCATTAGAATTACTCAGTACGAGCACATCTACGACGATATCGTCTTACTAAAAAAAAGGCAACCTAGCACAAAAATGTAGTCCGTTGTCACCTTTTCTCTCTCCCATGGGATTAGTCATGGTGGGGGGCCGTTTGCTCCATTCCAGCCTTTCCATAACTAGCAAACATCCCTACCTTATCCCAAAAAACAGCAGGTTAGCTGTATTAATATGTGATTACTATCACATATATTCAGGTCATGGGGGTCCGCGGCTAACTCGATCATTAGTTACCCGTACATTTTGGATTCCTTGTATCCGTCAATTAATTCGAAGTAGAATGTTTCGCTGCCTGACTTGCTATCGCTTTCAAGGGGGGCCTATTCAGCCTCCTATGGCAAATTTTCCGCTTTATTGCCTCGAACCCGGAAGATGCTTTACGCATACCGGTTTGGATTTTGCCAGTCCTTTTACAATCAAGCTATCCTCGTTGCGGTCGACAAAATTTCAAAAGGCATATATTGCCTTCTTTATTTGTATGGTGTCACGTGCCATTCATATGGAGGTTGTCACAGCTATTACAACGGAAGCCTGTCTTGCTGCATTAGATAGATTTATAGCCAGACGCGGGTTATTCACGAACATATACTCCGATCAGGGCCGAAATTTTCGTGGGGCGGCTAGAGAAATGTTAGAAATATATAAACATTTTGATCAAGCTAACCCCGTCATTGCGCACTACTTATCCTCTAGGGGTATAAATTGTGTAACAAGAGTTGTAAAACTAAAAACACCCACAGGCGAAGCGGTCCGCCCAATTAACAAGGTGGTACCACTTCTTCCTCCATAACTAATTCAGCATTCTACCATGCAATTTTTATTTTTTTTCTTCTTTCTCTACAAATTTAGGTTTAATTTATATTTTAATGCAGGAAGCAAAATGCAGAGTACTCGATTAATTTATACATACTTAAACATTTTTTTTAAATTTCTATTTTCATTTTTTCTCCCATTCATTTCACGGTATACAACAAAATTTACCATTTTGGGTGGGGGATATGTTAAAACTTCATACAGTTGGAGGTCAGCGATTGACAATATAGATGGCCTTATTATCGTATATTATTGTTGTGTTACACATATGGCGGAGCGATAAAGTCTTTTCGCTTCACCAACATGAGTGGTGCTGCCCGACCAGGTTGCGTCGACCGGTAAACAACACCTATCTTCGCGGGAGTAAATTGGTGAACAACATTGTAAGGTAAGCAAGCACTAATTACGGTTTGACCTATGTTACTGTTTTTCGCGCCTTACCTCCAATTGCATACAATTACAGTCCATTTGCTAAGCTTTACGCTTTGGGAAACGTTCTGAAGCTGTCCCGATTTTTTATACACTCCAACGTGTACCACACAAATTTTCATGTCTTTTTACGTATATTAGTATGTCTTCGATATCTTTGTAGATCGCTTCTACCTCTTCCTCACTGTAGCTAGAGGTGGGCATGTATACTTGTATTATTACTGTATTTACTGATTTAGATTCAAATCTAACCATGAGTACTCTTCCGTTCTTTTGTGAGTAGTTTTCTACACATTGCCCTATCTTTTTTCGCATAATTATCTCCACACCGGAATTTCCTTCCTCTGATTCTGTATGAATTACCCTGAAGTCTCCACTCCAAAACCCCCTGCCTCTAGCCAGCTTTGCTAATTCCTACTATGTCTAGTGCTAACCTATCCATTTCGAGTTTCAGGTTCTCTAGCTTTCCTACTTGTTTCATACTTGTGACATTCCACGCTCCGACTCGCAGAATGTTCACGGATCTTTTTCTATTCTTTCGGATCACATTCCCCGAAGTAGTCCTCGCCCGGAGATCCGAATTGGGGACTATTTTAACTCCGGAATTTTTTACCCCAGAGGATGCCATTATGTATAACAATTTCTGTACGCAGTGTACTTGGAAGGTAATGTGGTGGTTTCCCGTTGCCTTCCACATCGCAGTAGTGTGTCTTAAAATGACATACCGACCCCTATGGTCTTTGCCACTCTAAGTACCGAAAAAGCTGCTGCCCTCCTTCGGAGACCTGTCCTAGTCTGGTTCCTCACTAAAGACCCCACTAATTTGGTTAAACCTATAGTTCGGCTCTCTAGCTCATTGAAACGCACAAGCCATTCTACCTGTTCTAGTATTTTAGAACGTCTTTAAGGCGCAGGTCCGTTCAGAATAGAAGCAATACTACACATAAACTAAAATCAATAGATAAACCGATCTTTGAGGGATTTGAAATGTTTTGGTACCAAGAGGTTTACAATTTTTTAAGTAATAAGTCAGGCAAGGCAATTACTAAATTGAGATTTAGAGAATTTTTTACAAAAGTGATTACAACTTCTAATATCATTTCCAGTTTTAAAGTGACTGCCATTTACCTATTCTGCCTTGTCATTATATAATCAGGTTTTGCACCAAATTTAATAAACTATAGAAAAGCATCTGGCAAAGAAAATGACAACAGTTTAGCTAGTCAAAAAAATAGCAGTAATTTCAATTAACTTCAATCATGTAATATATCTTCTACTAGTGGGTATCAACAAAAACTAACTACAAAAGTTTCAGAAGAAGAACAAATAAGTACCAGACAGAAACAAAGCAAGAAAAATCTTCAAATGAAAATGTTGCAAATGATTCAATCACATGTTATTAATGACACCTGAAATTAAAGTAGCTGCTGCAAAAAAAAACCAGCCAAGGCCCAAAAAGTTATAAGAAATTTGTTAACTCAAAAAAACGATAAAAACATTAAAAAAACTCTAAAGCAAAGTACATGCCCCCAATAATAAAAAAGAATCTAAAAATAAGGAATCATAGTTTTGTTTTTTATAGAATTGTCAAAACGTTGTGAAGTGTGCAGTAGATATATCTATGAAGCCCGTGTGGGGATAACGAGAAAAGATAAAAATGCATCGTATGACCTGCGTGTAATTAACCAAATATTGTAAAGTTGATTAACTCAAAACTTTAATTTAATGGTTTGTTTCAATTGTTTTAAAAAAGTGGTATTAATTTGATATCTTCGAATTATAAGTTTATTTTAACATTAAAAAAGCATGAGTAGTAATACGTAAAGGTTTTTTGTGATTTTGAATAACAACAGCTTTGAATTTTATGGCGTTCTTTACATTTTTGTATCTGTTTGGTGGCCTGCTGTTAAAAACTCTATGCCTTCCTAATATTGCCATAGTGCAACAATAATATTAGGCACAAAATGTTTTTAATATTGCCACTTTACGTTTTCTTTTAAAAAAGGTAAAAACTTAAAATTTTAATGTTTGGGCAAAGGCACATTTAACATATTTGAAGTATATCATATAGTACTTTTGTAAACTTCCTGTTGACACTTCTGTGTCAGCATTCTATTTATATAATATTTCTAAATTCAATTGTCTGTTGATAGCGTTGTCCCGCCATCTATATCCTTGTACGAGCGTCTCGCGGCAGAAATGACGCGGCTGCAATGACAATTGTAGACAGATTGAGGTTACTTAATTTTTTTGTTTACATATAGTGAATGAGATCTATGAAAATTACCTATTAATTTTGTTTATCGTGTTATTTGTAAACGAGGAGTAAAAATGAATACTTGCCAAGATTGTGGTTTTGAGTTTACACAAAAGAAGAATTTGTATGCCCATTTAAGAAAGATTTATGATTTTGAATATAGGAAACCAGTTACTTTAACTAGTAAATTTTTGTGTGATACATGTGGCAAATCCTTTACCAGTAAATCAACTTTAAGTCGTCATTGCAAAACTGTTCATAAAAGTATTCCAATAATTCTCAACTCGTCAAGAATCAAGTGCTTTTATGAAAATTGTACAACACACCTAAAGGGATCTAAAAAACTTTGACAACATTTGGCAAATAAACATCAAATTGAAACTAAACTTGATCAACCACATTTTAATTCACAATTAGGTTTGAAGATTATTATGCAAAGTGTTAATTATATACTAATTTTATTCTGTTTAACAGAGTTCAAAAACTGGAAAGACCAAGAACAGGAAAAATCTTTGACAATGTATATACTTCACACTTCAGCTAAATTATTGTCTGATGGCACCAAAAAGGAGTACTATAATTGCCATCGATCGTACAACTATATTCCAGAAGGCAAGGGTTTTAGAAGCTTAAAAAGCACAGGTACTAATAAAATTGGAAGTGTTTGTCCCTTAAGAATGGAAGCGACGATAAAGAACGATGGGTCTGTTGCAGTAGACTTGTAGACAACTCATGTTGGACATACCAACAATATTAGTCGAGTTTTTTTTAAGTAAAGAGAGTAAAGCAGAAATTGCAGGTATTTTCGAACATAAAGTTCTAGTTTAAAATTTTACAGTTGATGTGTTTCAGGAAAATTAAAGGAATGTGTTATATTTCAACATATATTGGATGATGTTTGTGATTCTGCTTTAAAACAAGAAAATTTGCTGAATATTTTCATAATAATTATGCAAATCGTCCAACATCTTGGGCATATTGCTATCGATTGGTTTTAGGAATAAACACTAACATGTATCTTGAATCGATGCACAAAGTTTTGAAGTATGTGTATTTGGAAGGTCGGAAAGTAAAACGTTTGGACAAAAGCATTAATGCAGTAATGAAAATTGCTCGAGATAGCTTGTTTAAACGTATAATTAAACTTGCAAAGAATACTTCCAAGGATAAAAATAATAGAATTATACAAAGTCATAAAGCAAGGATAACAATACATCAGATTTTATTAGACGTCTGGAAAATGATAAGGGTTATTTTGTTACGTCGTCTACTTGTGCTTTTCAACAGTATCAAGTTACCAGAGTAGATGAGGCCTGTGAAGGTTCATGCCTAAGTTGTACAAAGTGCAGCATATGTGTTCATACATTTTAATGCACCTGTATTGACAACATGATAAAGCTTAACATTTGCAAACACATACATGCTTGTGCGATACAGTTTTACAAATCGAATCTTGACATTGCCACACCTTTGCATATTAGTAACATTAATGAACTTTGCAGCAGTAATATTTTACATGAAGCAAAATCTTCAAAAAGTGATATTATTAAAAAAAAGCTGAGCTAATAATAGGCCTACATGAGAATGCTTCGTTAATTGACTACGAACATCTGGGTATAATGAGGCAATTTGATAAAATCATTGACACATTAAATAAAGAAAAATCTATTGATCTAAAAACTACAGAGGAGATTAATATTAATAAAAAAGTAAACATCAGGTGCGGCTTTTTTCAACAAAGAAGAAATCAACAAGGAATAATGATTTTAAAAAGCCTACCCTAACAGAAGGAATTTTTATTAGGGATGGTTTGGTTAATAACTCAAACATTAATGTTAATGTTCATACAAGATTTGATCATACATCATCTAATTTTATGTTAAGATAAGATAGTGTATTATCTCAGTAGAAAGTAGGTTTAATTAACGCTAAAGCTTATAAGGTTGGATTTTGTTCTTCTTTCTCTTGTTTGGGAATAAAATCCGATGGGGAACCACTCGCAGAAATACATGTACAAATTACTGGAAATCATTACAATCCCAGCGATTTTGATGGGAAACCTACAAGTATGCGACTAATCTAATTTAATCCTCAGTTCCCACTTTGTTTTTATTAGTGTTACAAGCGCTGGTAAGTTATTGTAATTTCGTCAATTCTGTCGGATTGAGTGTTTTTAAATTTATAGTGCAGTGTTTTAGTTTTACTTTTAGTCGGAGTACCAAAATAATCTCAATTTTCTACCTTATTTTTTACATATTTTAGTCGACTGACGGTGCAAACAAAATTCTTGACAAAATAAAATTAGTTTCTTTCTTAATTAATTTAGGCATTTATTGAGAATGTATATGGGTACATAACGTGTTCACTTTTAAAAAAATAAAAATACAATTTTTAAAACCTCAAGCCTCTGTTACTATTATTAAACACATTTCACTCCAGTAATTAATAATTTACAAATCAAATTAAAGAAATACCAGCAAACTACCTTTAAACTGCATATTGACACAAGCACGAAAGATACCTAGAATAGCAACAAGTTAGTACAAAATACCAAGTTGTTTACATACAAGAGCTAACATATATAGATAGCATTCGTGTAAAGTTAGTTTCCTTCATTGCACTGAATTTAACTTTTTTCTTATCCATACTTGGTTGCTTATAGAAACTGGTCTCTTATATTCAAATCATGAAATTTTCTTAAATGGCCATACAAAGTTTTATTTTACGTAAATTCAGAACCACAAACTTGGCAAATATTCATTTTTTACTCCTCCTATATAAATAACGAAATAAACAATCAATTTAACATTAACACCGACTTCATCCAATTTATATAAACAAAAAAATTACGTAACCTCAATATGTCTACAACTGTCATTGCAGCCGCGTCATTACTGCCGCGAGACGCCGTTGTTACCTTTGCGCTTCGTTTGTGTTAACCTTCATAATTACAGGTTATTGTCGTGTACTCAAATTTACGTTATTTATCTGCATTTAAAATTACAAATATGATAATAAGCCGTACTTTGCTCTTGTCATTGTGGATAAGAGGCATTCTTATTTCGTTCGTTGTTGGTGAAGGTTGGATTTCTGCCGATATCATCGTATTGATTACGGATTTTTGCAGAACCGACAAATTAATATTGGAGTTGGGCAATTTTGGTTTTATGGCTCTAGAATGCCTTTTGCAAGCTTCAATTTTCACTTGTAGTGGATTTAAATTCATCATCATCATTCATAATTGGTATGAATTCAAATAGATTAAATTTTATTAGTTTAGTTTTTGTAGGTGCAGATGTTCGTTATTGAAATCTCAATATTGTAACGTCTTGTTATCTTTAAATCAATTAGTGCACATTTAATTGACCCACTTACGTGGTAATTAATATTCCTATTTTCTTTGCAACTTGATTTCTAATATTAAATTTTAGGGTTTTAGTTTTTCTTCGTACGCCTTATCATTGTGCTTGTTCTGCATATGCTCCTTATACTGTTTATGCTCCTGCCTCCTTTATCTCAAGAACGCCGTTGCACTACCAACTTTATTATTTCGCATTTATTGGTGTTGCCGATCAGCTGTCGTTACTCTGGGTAACCATTCCAACAGCCTAGGACTTCGACGATCTTTGATGTGAGATAACTACGTACAGAAGCTAATCATTGAGTAAGATTATTCCATGTATTATTATTCGTTTGTATTTATGCTTATTTTGTGCTTTTGTGGTATTATTATTTTTCCTTACTAGTACTTAATATTAATAATTTGAGCTATTGCTGTTCACAGGAAGTACATCTACTTCATTCAAAATTTAGTAATACTGATGTACAAAATTTAATATTTAAAACAAATTTTTAGTATATTTCTAGGCACCCTCTTTACTGCCTAGGGTGATTTATTAAGATTATTAGTGAAATATTTCAACAGTACGTTAAGATATCTAATATTTACACTATTGTTAGAGATTGCTTCCACGAGGTGCTAAATTAAAACTGAAGTTAGAACACTGAGCACTTAATTTATGGTCATTTTACGTACTACTACATTGGCCAAGGGCATATGAGTACGTGAGTAATTAGTAACATTAAAGTGAGTGGAAAATTAAAAGTTACTCTTCCCTGATATGCACTCGTGCGGGGTTCCTTACGGTAATATTTACAAATTTTGTATTTTCTCTTTGTGTTAATCATAATTGATGTAATATTGAAGTTCCACTGGTATTTAGAATTTTTGTCATTAATTGTTTTTGGTGTTCCGATATGATATTAAAGATAGTTATTTTGTGAAGTTGCATGTTTTATATTTTTGATCTGGAAGGGGGTTCCTTCGAAGTTTGTTGGAACTAGAACTTTAGGTTTCATACGCTCCTTTATTTTTATGTTCCTGGCGCCTTGGCATTCCCTGTCCAGGCTCTGATTCAATACTAACCTTTGTTAATATAATCTGTGCAATACATGTTCTGATCTACCCTGAATTAGAGTCTCACCCTGACTAAGCCGGAGCAAAAGTTGTCACCACCCCCAACCCAAAAGCCGCTACCTAAGCACTTTTCTATTGGCCATTAACTTGACTGAAATTTTTCGTGACACTCTATAGGTAAAAATCTATATTAGTTTATGACAAGAAACGGTAAAATAAAAAATATTTTTTCGTTAATGGGAACATATTTGGCACACTTAACTTACTATTTGTACTTTAAGAATAGTGTACACTAAACTTTCAAGGTTATTTTTAATAGCCCAATTTTACAATAACCAAAAACTATATATATTTGCACACATTCTTGATTATTCTCACACTTATAAAACAAACTTCAAGTGTTCTCTCCCTGGGTTCTCTTGTGCAGCATCTTTAAAATAACAGGTGCTATACAAAATAAATAATTAATCCACAAAAAGAAATAGCTTTTTATACAGTAATTATTGAAATTGCAATTACGTATTTGAGTTTTTTTGAAACTCTGTATGAATGATTAATATTGTACACAACTAAACAACCGACATAAACGATGATTTATAAATGTTTTACTTACCTGCATAATAACGAAACAAAATTTGTTAACTACAATATTAAAAAGCAAATTAAATAACAAAAATAATTGGAATTGTATATTTTGTTGTTGGATACTCGATTAACATGAAAAAGTACAAATATTGCATAATACCAACTGTTACTGTGAAACACACAATTACATTGTGTAATATTAAAAATTTTTTTGCTGTCAATTTCTATAGACAATACAACCACAAAGCAAAAAGCGTGACTCGCTTTTTCTTTATAAAAACAAGTTTGCTAGTATCCAGCTTTAGCAAATATATTTAACTACATATAATCAAAACTACTTGCAACTTTAACAAATATTCTCTAAAACATGTATTATTCATGCAAAATCTAACAGACAATATTAAAAATTACCTATATTAGGTTACATATATAAATTATTATTTTATATATATATATAATATATATACATTTTGTATAAATACTCTTCAAATCAATTATACAATAACCATTGTAAAATATACTAAGTGTATGACACTGGACAGTAAGCAAAATAGATAAATAATTTACTATCATCTAGAGGGGGAGAGAAAGAGGGGCGAGAGAGATATAGATAGATAGATAGATATAGATAGATAGAGAGAGAGAGAGAGAGAGAGAGAGAGAGGAGAGTGAGAGGATTCAGTTTGTATTTTCATGAAATAGGATGGGGTATATTGTGCACCTTTAATACTTTGGTTGGTCTTCTGATATGTCACTTCACCTTCCATTTTAGCCCCAACTCACAACAAATAAATAGAGCATTTGATTTATAATTTGAAAAACAAAGCAGAGGAATAAATTAATGATAGTAAATCCTCTGTTGGAAGGTGCATTATATTGTTAAACCTCATTTTTACTTACAACTAATTTTAGAAGGTAATAAAAAATTTCTTATTCTAAATTATTGCATGCATTGTAGTTTTCGATACTGCTCTAACTATAACTCTGAATAACTTTTGCAATTACATTATATAATAATAATAACAATTATTTATTAAAACAGATATAGTAGTATATATTAGTGTTCCTATAAGTGGAATATTTTTCACAACAAATTTGAGCTAGCCTGCTTAGCGCAGGACAGAATTGGGCAAGCCCAAATAAAACAACCACAAGCACTTCATTGGCAAAATTTGATTTGCCATTAAAGCACTTGTTTATAACACAACAGCTACATAAGTGAAGAAAGTAACCGGTATTTAATATCTTATACTTACTCTATAAATGTATTCAATACACAAAGAAATAACTTCTACAGATAGTGATACGTAAGTCATAATAATTCTTAATATATTAAAGTTTAAAAAATTTAAAGCACTTAATAGTATTTGCTAGTAAAGGCTATGAATGGTAAAACAGGCAATTTGATAAATCTATATTTAAATATATATATATATATATATATACTTTATTCATATAATTAACATTTCTATCTGCAATAAGAATCGTTGTTCAGTATTTAAAATTAGTCTACGCGAGTTTCGATTTAGGCCAAAGAAAAACAAGTAATATCACCTAACTATAATCTAAATATGTTTTTGGGCACTTTAATTATTTGTACATTAATGCTTATTATTTTTGGCTCCAGTTTGGGTACTTCTAAAGAAAAAATAAGATGTGCTGGGCCTTTTTAACCCCCGGAACCAAACCCTAATTAATGTAAGACTATCACAGAAACGAGACAGGATATTAACTGTTAGTATCAATTATGATGTGAGCAGAGTTCATTGCTTTATACCTATAGTTTCCAGGGCGTTAAACCCTTATAATTAAAAAATTTTAAAGTCAGATAATAAATTATACTGCAGCCTTTTGATTGTGTTCCTGGATAAAGACTGAATTTATTATAATACGTAATTTTTATTTACATGTACGTTTACATCTTATGCCAATAGGCAAATGTGTGCGCTTTATTTTGTATTGCAAACACCAAAAGAAGAATAAGAAAGTGTGATAGAAAGTTACTATTAAGAGGTTTTAAGGTATAAACATTTAAAAAAATAAATTTTTTAATGGAAGCGATTGGTTACTTAGTATACGTAGTTATGACACTGCACTCTTGGTTTACTCACCGATTTGTATTTTATATACAGCAAACACTAAACGAAACAACACAACTATTAAACGAGGAAAAATAATACTAAAACAAAATCATAAAAAACGAAAAAAGTTTAATTTAAGCTAGTAATTTAAAAATAAACAAAACTATAAAATAATAGAAGCTAAACTAAACTAGGGCTAAATAAGAAGTTGAAAAGTCACGACTTATAACTCAAACCAAAAACCGAATTATAATTGTGGTCTCGCAAAAGTATTGCCATTTTGCTAATGATGGCACATAAGCAAACTGCAATACAATTGTTAGAAAACTTTAAGGATAAGGTGAAAATAGCAATCAAGTAAAAGTGAAAATCAACAAACACAAACACACTAAAAGAAATTTATGCAATGTGCAAAGTAGCAAATTGTCATCATTGAAATCAGTTCATTTGCTGTTTAACACATTGTCATAACTATAAATATATAGCAACGCCACAAAATAAACTATACTGTATAACTATAAGATAGGATTTACATTTTACATATGTACTATGTTGGCGTTGCGTATGTGACTAGTTTCATTTAAACGTATAAAGACACAAAAAATTACATAAGTAATAAATATAAATAGGGCATGTTAATGCTAACTCATTAAATAAGTTAACTACATACCAGAAATAAATTAGCTTAAAATATGAATAGAATACTCATATAGATACTCTGTGGGATTTCCCAAAAAAAATCAATAAATAATGGCACAAATATAATACAATAAATAAAGTAATAATTCTATTTTTAACGATGGTGCTATAGATAATCTGAATGCACCTTGCATGACTAGTTTCGTATTTAAATAAGTACTAATATTTATTTATTTATTTGAGGACTTGGTCCTCAAGTAGATTCCTATTTTATACACTTTTTGGTAAATGTTTTGAGACTATTTCAAAGTGTGTCATATAATAAATAATAATAATAAATTAAGCGTGATTAAAGAGTCAAGTGTACAAAATAGGTAATTCAAATACTTGCAATATAAACAGCCTATGTATTTTTGCTCTTATTAGTTTTAAAGCTAACTTGTAGTACGCGATTACCTAATGTATAACCATTTAACGATTGTATTGCTACAACGGCTTCATCGTAGTTAGTCATGGTGACAAAACCAAAACCTTTGCATTTGTTAGTTTGCAAGTCTCTTATCACTTTAACACTTTGTACTGCTCCAAAGGGACCAAACAGCTGCCATAAAACATTCTCTTCAGTTTCAGGTGCTAAATTGTAAACAAAGATACACCAGCCAGAACCATTCATTGCATTTCCTGGAAGCATTGAGTTGGCCAATAGATCTCCGGCCAGCGGAGAATACCTAAACAATAAAATGTTTTTATAATATTTATAAGATTGGTTATGTCATCACAATGTATAAGTAAGTGTAATTAAACATTGACAATAGAGAAAATATTTCCATAGTTCTTTGATAAATGAACATTAGAAAATGGCTGCTGCTTTGTCATATACAAGCAGGTGTTCTATTTTATAAGCACTACAAAAATATAGAGGCTGAGGGTGTAGTCACGTACATATCCAACGAGCTATGGTTTTAGTTTCATAATTAAGTATTGGAATACTACAGTCACATGTGTTTATTCTTATTGTAATATATTCAAATGCAAAAGTTATTTAGGAAAATTAATCATAGAAATTTAGCAATTCAAGTAAGTGTGTGTATTTCTTAAGAGTAATTTATCAATTACAATAAGTTGTCAATTGGTATTGGGCACGATTTGAACTATTTTCCTAAGTTAAATAAAATTCTATCATGACATACTATTATTACATAATCTGCAACTATACAAAGAATTAATGGACTGCTGATAAAGCGCATATTAATAAATCTACTCAATTCAACCATCGACAGTTGAAGATATACTAAAATAGAAAATCTATAAACAAAAAGATGTCAAAAGGTTAATTTAAAATATTAAATGGATATCCAAGTTATCCTTAAAAGACTGCGGTAAAATAGAAAATGGGGTGTGTCTGGGGTTTTTTACAGATTATGGATTTTATAAAAATTATTATATCAAAGCGTTAGTTTATACAGGAATCTCTAAAACTATTCCAAATAAACCTCTTAAATGTATATTAGTTGTTTATTATAAAGAAGTGGCTAATAAAATGTAAAACGTGTATATATTGTAGTCAATAAAACAACTGATGTTTTAAATTAATTACACAATGTGATTTTTTTGCATTATATTGCCTCAAGAAAACTCGTAAAAACACTATGGCAGTTTGTTACGTTAAATTTCTGAAACCAATTTAATTCTGCATACTGCCTTGTTTCACTTCGTACTAATAAGCGCCTCCTAAAATGTCTAAACGACTGCACGCTTTCTATTTTATTCCCAAATTATACAAACTTTCATTTAACAAGTTCAATAAATACTTATTTAAAATATCCGATATAATTTACTTAAGTGTTACACTTGGAATATATTCTATAACCGCGTTCTAAATTTTCTGAAATATTTGACTATTGGCAAACAAATTTTCGCTTTAGAAGTTTGCTGTAATAACTCCACCACCTGCTTATCGTCAAACCACTTTTAATGGATTCTTCTTGAAGCACATTCTAAACAGCTACATCGTAAAATATAAAAGCTTTTAATGGTACTGAGAAAATCTATTTAGTTATCTGCACGTGTTCAGCTCGCTCAAGTTTATGGACAATAAACTATCAGTTTTTATGGGCATTCTGTAAATTTCAAATTTTAATTTATTATTATTATTTTATGTAAAGTAAGATCTAGAAAATTAATTTTGTTGAGTGAATTTAATATTTTCGTGTAACGAATTGATTTTTATCAAAATATATTTTGCTATATCAGGAGTGCACTTTAAAATTGTATCCAAAATCTTGTCCTACCTACGTTTCATTGAAATTTTATGGATATATGTGCGAAGATAACGAACTAAACTAATTCATGGCCTATGACAGTTTTTAAATTTGTCACTTGCAATATATCCACTAACAATCATTAATACTAGTTTTAATTGCTCAATTTTATTGTATTTGCACTACTGGCACTTTTTCTTTGCAAGTGGGAATAAAGAGCTGGTTCTTTTTCTACAGCCACCTTGCACCCAGGTCTCTGTTCTTAACTTGCAGGTTTGTAGCCTCAAGTAGCATACAACCCATCCCACTCTCCACAAGAAGCTTAGCCATATTGTTGGGCAACCCCTTTTCTCCAGCTGTCATTCTGCCACTCGGCCCAGTAGTATTTGTTTTCAGTCTAAGCATATCTATATGATACTTGTAGAGTCACTGTTTTAATTGTACCATAACACAATTTGTACAAGAATATTTCATTTTGTAGATGTTTTTTTATAAAACACTTTATATAGTTCCTTTAAGAAAAAAAGAATTTGTTATTAACAACTTCTTTGTTACTTATCTATTAATTTTTCAAGCTATAAGTAAAAACTAGTATATTAAAATAGTCTTAGTTTGGTTTCCAATTTTTTCATATTAAGAATAAAGTTCTTCAAAGTGTTTGTTTAATTTTTAAAGTATACTATACTTTTAGGATTTCAACAATATTCTTTATGACTGAACTTTCGTAAGTAACATACTACAGACTTAACTTCGATTTAAATGTATTTTATACATAATATAAAGGCTTTTAATGGTTGGTACTGAGAATTTCTATTTCGTTAATTTGCACATGTTGAGCTCGCACAAGTTTTATGAGCGATAAATGGTTCCCTAATTAATTCATTCCCCGTACCGTGGATCAATAAAATACAAATCGTTATTAATTATTATAACCTTTAGGCAACTTGTTATAGGTTTCATTTCACTTGGCTGTATGCAAAGTTGCATAGGTACCTAAGTACCAGATCCTTTAAAATATACGTTCCGTTTCTATGCGACAGCACAATTTAATGGAAATCCTTATAGCATGTTTGTTTGCATTATTGGCTATCATTTTAGGAATATTTTGCAGTTGTTGTCTGGAATATATTTTTACTTGTGTTTGCAAAATATTTCACACAATATGGGTTCGAATAGTTTTTCGTTATTTTCCCTCGCCGTTCTGAATCTGTATAAATATAAGCTGAGTTTTTGAAAGGGTTTCTTCTTTATTCAATTCTAATTCTATAACAAAGAAACGTTGTAAGTCGCGATTCGCGATTTTAAAGTACGTTGTTGTACGTAGTGTTTTAGTGTAGTTAAATTGGGTCATCCAGCATTCAGTATATCGACAAAGGCAGGCCGCATTTCCTAATCCCAAGATGGTTTCAGCGAGATGGACCGCTTAATGTACAGTTTTACTATTTTCTTTACTTTTGCTGCTGTTTTGAAGATAGACACTTCTTTGGTTGATTCTGTAATTTAGTACTCATGATTATGCAATAAATTGCAAACTGTATGTTACTAACTTCACGTTCACAATACACAAGCGATTATGTAATTATTCTTAAAGTCACAACTAGTTAAACCAAAACTTGCGTTAGAGCACTTTCACTGTTTTCTTTTTCTTTGTACATTAATGTTAATGTCAACAACTTGCTTACCAAATTAGTTAATACTTGCTTCATTTAAGTTAGAGTTACGTTTTTTAGTTATTTAGTTAATACTTGGTTTATTTAAGTTAGAGTTACGTTATTTAGGTTTAATATTACATTCTTATTCTTACGAAGTGCACTTCCCAAAGCAGGTACTAATGACTGAATATATTACTGTATTATTTCTTGTATATATTTTAGGTTAGAAAAATTATGTAGGTATGTATATGTTATTTAGATTCTAAGATTTTATAATTAATATTATGTTATATGCAAATTGATGCCTTGTTTACATCACGTTATAACATGACAATTACGTAAATGTGCGCTTTTGATTTTTGTAAATATTCCTTTTGGGACTGTATGTTTTATTTACGGTTTGTAATATAACTATTTACTAAGGTTTCCAATTTTTCCTTCTCTATCATCATCCCCATTCTACGACGTTTTTTGAGCTAGCCCAAAATCTAATTTTTTTTGAGTTTTTATTTTATCCTCCTCCCATGTATTTGTTGGGGTATTCGGTGTAGGCGATATTCTTTACTTACTTTACTGCTTTCTTTCTTGCCTACACGGAATACCGTAACACAACGTTTAAGTCAGAATGATATCTAACATCGTATTTATAATCATTATCGTTCTTAAAGTTTTTAAATATATCATATGATGCAAATCGTTTGCATAATAAAGCAATTAAAGCTTAAATAAATTAGCCAAATTGACTTCTGAATAACATCAAATTCAATTTTATAAATATTTATGGTTCCGGGCTGGGACCTTGTCATTTTATAAATTAAGGTCGACGTTTTGCCCACTCTTGTAAGGGGCTTCATCAGGACAAAAAAATAAATAAGTAATAAAATAAAAATAATTTTGGCTTTGAATGGGCTAGTGAGTCTGTTAGTTCAGGAGTAACTTTTCTCTTTACACTTTAACTTGTCTACTTAATATTATCTTTTTATTATTATTATTTTATTACTTATTTATTTTCTTGTCCTAATGAAGCCCCTTACAAAAGTGGGCGAAACGTCGACCTTAATTTATAAAATGACACGGTCCCAACCTGGAACCATACATATTTATGATGACTCCGGCCGTGAAATCCTCCGACAATAAATTTAATTTTACATAAAGAATTTTCTCGAATGTTTGGAATTGAAAAGGAATACGTCATCTGTACTTAGAACTACGCAAATACTTAATTTATGAATAAACATTTATTCTAAGAAGCCGCAGAAACATTAAATATTCATAAATTCTATAAGAATTAATTTTATTATCTTTCACATTACTACTGGATAGTATGCGACGCCACAATAACCTTATGTGTTAGAGAAGGACGCTTAGCGCACGTCACTCTGAAATAAATCACGCTAATGAGGTAATAAACTGTGTTATTCACAGAAATCTGACACTATTACGGTGTACTATGTTCCATACCCAACTTAAGAAATCTAGAAAGACTGCCGGAGTCAAAATAAATTTGGAACTTTATTAAAAAGAGGGTTATTTGATTACATTCAGTAATGCGATTTATTTCGATCGACAATGTAATTTCGCGTCAACTAAGTAAATGTAATTTTGAGTATGACGTTAAAATAATATGCAGAGTTTACTTATAAAATAGTTTGGATATGCAAGTGGTTAAATGCAGTTATTTGATTTTGTAATATACACTGAATCTTTGATACAAAAAACAAATTTAAAATTTAATTAAATAAGTAAATCAAAGATGCATTTTTGGTAACTGATGTAGATTTTAAATAATATGAAAAACCTTGTAAGCTGATTTGGACGTCAATTTAAAAATAAAAGCAGAAAGCATTTAATGCTGTTAATTACAAATTGAATAAGCGGTTTATGGATGTCGCAAGTATCACTTTTAGAATATTTTGTTTGTAACTGATAGTTGAGTATTTATCATTTTAATTTAAGGTAGAATAAGTCTTAATCATATAATATATTTTCTTTAAGGGTATTTACCAGGAAAGTTTGTGGTCAGAGTTTAAAGCAGTCTAACTTTTTAAATAGACTATTTGTCAAGAGTTTTTTTTTGGTCAAAACAAACCATACAAGCGTGGGAATCAAAGCCAGGTAAACCATCCACAGAAGAAATTTGAGCTCTGTAAATTTAAACCTAGATAAGTTGAGGAACATTTTGATAATTAAGTAAATAAGTACTTGTTAGGAATAATTTTATTTTGTGAAAGAAGCTATGCTGTAAATATTCTATATTCTTTCGTATGAAAGAAAATATTTTTGACTGTATAGATGCTTTATGACATTGCTGTGTTTGATTTCATTTTGTAAATTCCATTAATTTTGTTGAGCTACCCAGGCAAAGAAAAGTTAGAAAGTAAGGTAAGTCAACAATTTCAAATTTTGCAATTTGCTGTATCTGTATTACAGCACTCTTTTAGCGACGCCCAAAGTCAGTTGTTGTCACAGCCATAATTAAGTTTATTAAACATAATTTCTTTCGCAACTGCATTAAATTATTGCTTCCTACATAGTTTTTTAAAAAATTGAAACTTTACGGGTGGAAACGACCCCATAACTGAGTTATATATATATATGTATATGATATATATATATATATATATATATATATATATATAGACCTTTGGATATCATTACACGGTGTGATAGGAGAGACTATTATCTATCAGAATAACATATGTTTATAACATGTTTACAGTTTCAAAGTTATTGCATTTTTTGGTAGAAATCGTGCAAGAAGTGTAGTATAATAATTCTTAATAAAAAGATGCCAACTTTTTTGGCATAATTGTTTTTTTGTCATGTAGGTGGAAGTCAAAACTGTCATAAATGACAGCGTTTCCAAAACATTATTCATCATTTATTAATATATTCCTCACTTTGTTACTTACCATCGTAATATGGTGTTGAGTCGGTTTATTTTTCGGTCCTATTTTGAAACTCAGTTGAAAGTCCTTATTCAAGTTCTCTCTGCTAATCAGGTTTTCAAGGTTTTGAGTATAAATTAAATCTGTTACGTGTTGGTTTTCGGGTATGTTGGTATGTCATATATGATTATTAAGGGTTTTCTTGCATGGTTTTTCGCAATTTGGGGTTTGTTTTAGGGTTTCATGGTTTAAAATTTTATTTGCTTGGTTTCGTTATCAGTATCCATAATTACTGCGTTGTTGGTTGTTAGAATGTTTTTAATTTTAATTTTGTCTTTTAGTGGGTGTTACATATTAAGAACGGACTGTAAGGGTTGGTACACTTGATAATTAAGGGTAAAATAGGTAAAACAGAAATAAAAGAAAGTTATAAAATCTGTGGTACTCACCGGCACAATACTGTGTGTAACTAACGAAGGCAGTGTGTAAGCAGCCCAGGCTTTGCTGTATGTATTAGAGTTCAGGTGATTGGCGCGGGATCCTGTTCTTCCACACACCTACACGTACACGTTTCAAAAGACAATGACATTATACACTGCACTTGCACACTCGCATAGAGTATTTGACTACACTTTATAGGAAAGGAATGGAACAACAAAAGTAGGAATTTAATTCTAATTGCAAGACTGCTTTTAAAGAAATTTCTTAAATTTGTTTGGGTGTTTCACCACATTTTGACGTTATAAACACTATTGTGTTTTGGTTCGAGATGGTTTTTTGATATTGCGTCTTGTTTTGGAGCTTTCGGTTTTTGTGCCACAACACTGGCGTATGTCTGTGTTGGTATTATAAAATTCGGAGCATTGACATTTTCTTTGGCTGTTTGTAGCTCGAATTTTGCCTCAATTATTTGGTCGTGTAAGTTTTTATTTTGTTTTTTAATGAACTTATGTTCACCTGCAAGTTCTGACTGGATGTATAATTTTGTCCTCAAGCTCTTTTTTTGCTCTTACGCAAGTTATGTGATCCCCCATTTATTATATCAATATAAAACTAATACCTAAGAAAGTTATTAGGAAATATTAGGAAATATTAGGAAAATGCAACAATGTAATTAAAAGACAATTTGTTACAATTTATTTCAGTTTATAAACGTTCCTATGAGCAAAAGCGCTGCAAAGTAGCACAAGGATAAGTGACACTGCAGATGTCAGGTCACAGGCGGTCGTAGGAAGTCACATACCGAGATTACGCAGAAGTAAGCCTGCAACATTGTAATTATGAATAGCTTTTAAGATAGCAACTATGTATCATGAATAGAGTCAAGTGTAAGCGGACATTAGGTCCGCAGATTCCCACAGAACTGTGAGAAGGTAGGGAGATTATATAAGGCCCGGGAGCTCCACTCGCAGGCAGTTTATCAAACGTTCAGCTTTTGCATTGCAGTTTGTAGATAACTCACTGTACAATTAATTAATAGTTTGGACTTAGAGTAATAATTCAAGATTGTCTAAATTCAACATTAATTTCTGTATAACAAATTAAATAAATGTGTTAAAGTTCAAAAAAGTCTTTTTAAACAGGACCGCTCGAAGCCACGAACCTTAACTGGCGCAGTCGTAACGGATGTCAAAAGGGCACTAGCGAATCCAACTTCGAGAAACTGGTGGTCCGGGAATTTCAATTCCAAATTTGGCAGAACAAAACAAAAGTTGGAGGCGAAATACGCATCGTTCAAGTTCAGCAGTTGAAGGAGAAACAAAAATAGTTCGAATTTAACAAAAGAAAAATTGGAGGCGATACAAGCATAGATCAAATCCAAGAAACCAAATAGAAAACAGAAACAAAGAAAGAAATCGATGAAATCAACCAAGCAACTAGTGTAAGTTCATTTTTCTTAAACCAATTGAAATTTATTTTATTATTAACAAAGACATTTGATATTTGCTAGTTTATGATTTATATATGTATATTAACTATTGTTACAAATATTTTATGCAATTTTTTGAAAATAATCACCTTAGCAATTGCTAGAGATTATCTTCAAGCTGTTATTGAAATTTTATTATTATTATACTTGTATATGAGAAATATTTATAAAAACTTGAGAAAACTAAAATTCTGAGACAAAGAACTGAGAAAAACTATTTTGAGACACAAAAACTAGAGACAATCAAAAAAGTCGCAAAGCGCGCAAGAGACTAGATCACGTTTTAACTAACGTAAGAAAACTCTTTAGAAACAAAATCAAACCTCTAATTTAGCAATCTTAACTGACGCAAGAAATTTTTGGAATTTCTAATCCAACAATAAGAGAATTAACTGGCGCATAAAAATAATTTAAATACACCGAGAATAAAAAGCAAAAGCAAAACCACGAGCAATTAAAACCAAATTCCTTATAACAACGTAACTATTCAAACGTGAGACGGAATACAATCCATAAATAGACAACCTGCAATCTATTATTAAAAGCCACATCTTAATACAAGAAATAACGAAGCGCGATTTCAAATTGAACGCAAATATCTCATCTTCAAAAGAGAATGAAATCTAACCTTGGATAAATACGCATAAAATCTAATAATAACTCACTATACAAAAGCTATTTAAATACATCGCGAAACCTTTCAGCATTGTGAAATTTAAAGCAGCATAAAATTACGAACAGAAACTTTATAAAGTATCAATTTAAAATTACTCAGGAAAGATAAAAATAATTACGGTACTGAGAACGCATTCAAACGTGAAAATTTTAATAAAATATTTCAACGCACAAATTGTATTATTCTCAAACACGACATTGTATAAAATCGTAGCGAGTACTGAATAACATCCAAAGTATATTTAAAAATAAACCTATAATAGAGACGCTAACGCAACTAATTAATTGACAACATTATAAGCATTGCAGACACCTTACAATCGCATAAACCAAATAGATAATTATTACGCACTTAACTGAATTCGACATAAATTAAAAATAGAGAAGTTCTAACTGACGCAACTAACGCAAAACATTCAAGCCCGATAAATTACCACAAAAACTACTCAGCCTATTGAAACTTCAGAAAATTAAAATTAAAATCGGCAAATCAAGAGTAAACTCAACAAAACCAATACCAAGCGTAAAACTCATTAAATAACATTAAAAACTACAAAATAAATCCAAATTTTTTTCAAAAAAAAAATTATTTTTTTTTACTTTTTAAAATTACCCAAATATTACCCCAGCCAAGATGACTAATGAAATGAAACTGTACCTAGAAATGATCCCCAGGTTTAACGGTAACGACCAATGTTTGTTAAGTAATTACATTTCAGCCAGCGAAATATTTCTAAAAACCTTTTACAAGCCCGGAGATAACAAAAGAAACACTTTGCTTATCCACCCTATTATCAGTAAACTGACCGGAAGGACACTAACATTAATTGCAAGTCGCGAAGACGTAGACCAATGGGAAGAGTACAAACGCATATTGATTGCATATTTTGGCGATCAGAGAAATTTAAAATGTTTAGTAAGGGATTTAACAAACCTTAGGATGGAACACAACCAATTACCCTATCAATTTGGAATGAAATGCCAAGATGTAAGAAGCTTAATCTTGACAAAACTCAAAATCGAAGAAACCGACCTAAACGTAAGACTTTTAAAAACGAAAATGTACGACGAAATGGCATTAGATACCTATCTAAATGCACTACCCGAACGACTTTTAGATAAAATTAGATTTCAACATCCCCAAAACTTAGAAGAAGCAATGAACATGATAATCGAAGAAGAAAACGTAATGTACTATAGAAACTGACTATATAACCCCAACGCGAATAAAAGCTACACGCCAATGAAAACTATACAACCCGCAAGACAAATAAATCCACAACAAAAATTTAACCCATTCAATGCACAAACAAACCAAATGCGAACTAAAAATCCACATTTTAATAACTCAAACTTTAACAACCAATATAAACAATTCTCAAAACCAACGTTTTACCCAAACTTTTCAAAACCCGCATTTCAACCGAGATTCAATCAAAATATAAATCAGCAAAGACCAGCATTCAACGCGAACTCTAATAGAAACTCACCGATGATAAACAATAATAATCCCAATAACTATTATAAACCTACACCAATGGATACCTCATCTGGTAACACCAGACCTAACACAAAAATAACGCACATAAGACCAAACCCCAATCAAAACGCACTTTCACTTCAGAAGAGCTATTTCACCAAGAAGTAGAAGAGTATGAAGATGACCAGAATAAGAACAATCGACCGTGTACGAATAATGAACAAAACCAATCAAACCATTATGAACGCGAAGAACCATATGAAAATTACGAGGAGGACGACGAAGAAAACACATGTTCAAATTTTTAAATGGACCATTTTATAAACGACCTAACGTGATAAATCTAAATAATATAAATCACCTTGTATTACAATATATCGAAATACTCCACGCTAACTTTAAATTACTAATCGATACCGGATCTTCAAAAACATTAATAAGCCCGCGAACAGTAAAGAAACATTATTTAAACGATGTAGAAAGAGAACCCTTCAAAATTAAAACCGCCCATCAAACAACCCTGCACCAATTCGTAGCAAACATACCTTTACCAAAAACCTTTAACGTAAAAATGAAACACAAATTCTGCATATTTGAATTTAACGACAAATATGACGGACTATTAGGAATGGACCTTCTAAGAAAATTAGGAGCCAACATAGATATTAAAAACCGATTATTAAGAACCAAATATGGACGAATCCTCATCAAATTTCAAAACACCCAAATTGACGAAGAATATACATTAGAACCCCGAACAGAAAAAAAGATAAGAATCCCCGTAAATTCAAATAATAACTTAGAAATAATAAACCACATAACTTTTCAACAAGGAGTAGAAACCCCAACCGCATTAGTAAAAATCAAAGACAATTATGCCACAACAACAATACTAAATTTAATTGACTACCCCGTAGAACTATCTTTAACAAACCCGATTAACGTAGAAGAATTAAATTTTAATGAAATGGAAATAGACGAAAACCTAAACGAAAATTACAACCCCGTAGAAAACGACGAAATGTTAAGACAAAATTTAAATAATATCCGATTTAACCGCGACATAAATCACGAAGAGCAGAAAGCAATACAAAAATTATGTTTCGAATACCGCGACATATTCCATTGCGAAGGAATACCCCTAACCTTTACAAATACAGTTAAGCACAACATTGAGCTAACAGACAACAAACCCATATTCACCAAAGCATACAGATTACCCCAGGCAAGTCAGGAAGAAGCTGACAGACAAGTAGCCGATCTATTAGATCAAGATATCAGTAGATGGTTGATAGCAAAATTAGCACCACATTTGATCCCAAATTTACATGTAAATTTCCATAAGGAGGAAATGAGGGAGATGAATCTCCTCCTGCTCTCTCCCTGTGGAACTCCTTGTGG
Organism: Platerodrilus igneus; assembly: GCA_036346225.1. Lineage (NCBI taxonomy): Eukaryota > Metazoa > Arthropoda > Insecta > Coleoptera > Lycidae > Platerodrilus > Platerodrilus igneus. Next base: position 1,209,620 of record JARFIW010001186.1, read on the forward strand.
AATTTTTTACCCCAACCATTTTGATTACGTCACACCCGCATTCTTTCTACCCGCGAGATAAATCTTTCTCCACATTTCCACACACGAGATAAACCTATCTTGTTTGATATTAATTAACATTAGATTATTCTCAGCTACCCGAATCTCTAGGAATTTTTCAGATTGCATCACCCCCCAGGGAGCTACACCATTTTAAAGATTTTCTGCCGATAACGATTTTTTGACCGTCCTTATAAATTCTTTAGTCATGCAATACTTCTTTTTAGTCTGTAAAGTATTTGACTAAAAATAATTAAGATAAACCTGAAGTTGAAAACTATGGATTGATTCAGTTATTGATTAAATTTTTGAAATAAATCATATTATTTTAAAAGAGGTTCTTTTTAGTAAACAATTGGTTCAGGATTAAAGTTTTTTATTTTGATCAAGTATGATCAAATCTAATCACATAAAGCTAACATCCTTATGAGTAGGTCTTTGATGCCAACTTTAAATTGGAAATATCTTTTTACTACTTCTTTATGTATTTTTGCTGGACACAAATAGTGTTCCACTTTTTTATGTATTTAATTATTACAATTTCTTACAGGAGCTGCGTCTTATTTTATTAAGACAGGTTTTTGTCAGCGAAGGCGATCCTTTTTTCTTTGGGTCTCCACGTCCGCCCTTAGAAATATGCCATGCAATTATCATAAGTAAGTCAGGACTTGGTGGCGCTTATTTGGTTTAGATTAAGTTTGATCTACAAACAGATTTCGACTTACCCCCCCATTTCTCATAGCTCTTCCCAACGAATAGACCGCTAGTTATGTCGGAAGACTTCGTTATACTTGCTCACAACGTGAGGCCAGATAATTATAAGAAAGATTAGTTTCACTGCCACCCAATGTGGGGCTGGTGCTTCAGAAAAAAATTCGCTTCACTGGCACACAACGTGGTGCAAGACATAATAAGGAAAACCGTTTCAACATGGAAGACGTTTCCGATGTTTCTACTAACAGCATTCGCACCATCGACGATGCGAACCAGGTGCATGCATTGGCGTTAAATGTATTGGACGAGCAGCAAGGATTATGACGTCATTTAGTTCCCCGCTGAATCCTCAACATCGTTCGGGTGTCTTCGGAAACCTTCAGTATGTATTCTATAGGGTACACAAAGCAGGTACGCTAGAGTAAGCTTTTTAGTTATAAGTTAGTTCGATTACAAGTTTAACCAAAGTTCTATAGTGCGGATTTTGTTTTGTACTAAAATGGTACTTGCAAACGTTTTTAAATGCGAGCCCTGTCACGTCTACTTTACCAGGAGGGATGCTCTCAAACGGCACCACAACAAATGTCGTGGTGTAACATCATCCACGGTTAAGCTTATACATCCGTCGGCAGCAAAGTACTTAAACTGTGGGTCTTGCGGTATCGCTTTTACGAGAATAGCTTACAGCGACACAAGGAAAAACAGCACGGTATGTCATTAAGCAGTAAACGTTTAGCTCCGCCAGCTGATAAAGGGTCTTGTACGAAACAACCACGAATTATGTGTAAAGTGTGCGACATGGAGGTGTTAAAGTCTGCATACCCTGGTCATTTACGGAGTAACAAACATAAAAATGCATCAGTTACCGCTACTAGCGACGATGGTGTCGAAATGGTTAGCACAACGTTTAACAACCGTATGGCTAGCTATCGCAAAAAGAACGCTAGTGTCGGCGATGGAGTGTCCGAGTTTCTTTGGAAGCAGAAGGAACGATTTATTCGATTACTTAATAAAAAAAGAATACAGCAATAAAAGTTAATTGCGAACTCTACGGCGTTTACACAAAAATGGGGGAAGAGACTACCGATGTGAAATCCTTTAACACAAAAAGTACGGTTATAACGTCTTCTAGTAATCCGAAAAATATGTACGAGGTCTTAAACGAAACCATGTAAACACCAACTTTATACCCAATTAATTAATAAAATCAGTTTGTCGGGCGAGGACAACAAAAAGTACATCATTCCTAATAGTACAGCAACCTAATTAAGGTAGGTCAGTAAGCAATATTAAATTGCTATTAATTGACTTGCATTTAGCGTACTTTCCTATTGTAATAACCGCATTTGTTTGGAGAAGATATACACTTTTAAAAAGAAATTATATACAGCTTTTACATGTAATTCAGAGCGATGATTACGCCAAAAGTCGACCTTCCCATTTACATATTTAAAACACATTACATTGGAATGATTAGTTTATTAAACTGTAAATCGGATAAAATAAATTATTAAATTTTTGCGTGCTTAATTTATTTATGTTAATACTGCTACAAGTTTGGTTAAAGGATTGTAGATATTAAAAAGGATAGCTGATTAGAAATCGAGATTGGTAAAAAAAAAATTTTTAATTCGGGTAGCTCCCTGGGGAATGGAGCTATCTAAAAAATTCCTAGAAATTCGGATAGCTGAGAAAAGTCTAATATTAATTGATACCAAACAAGATAGGTTTATCTCAAAAGATGCATTGGTTAGACGAAGAAAACTATTTGTTAGTTTTGCTTATAGAGCAAAGAGCAAAATTTAGAGGTTTGAGAGCTTTAAAGTGTAACTTTGCAAGGCGTGGCCTTATTTTAAATCTGTTTGCAGATTTGGGTTGTGCGTAAAATTCTAAGCTAATTTAATGTATCGCATGACTAAAAAAATTTATAAGAACGCTCAAAAGTCGCTACAGGTAAGAAATCTTAAAATTGGGGTAGCTCCCTGGGGGATGATGCAATCTGAAAAATCTAAAGAGATTGGGTAGCTGAGAAAATTCTAGTATTGATTGATACCAAAGAAGATAGGTTTATCTCGAAAGATGAGCTAAACAAGATAGAAAGTATGGTGTAACATTAAAAGCGAGTAGTGGTACGGTCGCGGTATGCTCGCTAGAAGGTATGTGTGTAACTTTGTAAGGAGTAGTCCGATTTTAAATCTGTTTGCAGATTCGTTTTCTGCGTAAAATTTTAGACTAATTTAATGTATCGCATGACTAAAAAAATGTTTAAGGACGGTCGGAAATCGCAACAGGTAAGAAATCTTAAAATCAGGGTAGCTCTCTGGGGGATGATGCAATCTGAAAAATTCCTAGAGATTCGGGTAGCTGAGAAAATTCTAATATTAATTCATACCAAATAAGATAGGTTTATCTCGAAAGATGCATTGGTTAGACGAAGAAAACTATTTGGTTCAGATGTGGGAGCAAAGAGCAAAATTTAGAGGTTTGCGAGCTTTAAAGTGTAACTGTAAGGGATGGTCCGATTTTAAATCTGTTTGCAGATTCAAATTCTGTGTAAAATTCTAGACTAAAAAGATGTATTGCATGACTAAAAAATTTATAAGGACGGTCAAAAAATCGTTATCGGCAGAAAATCTTAAAAATGGTGTAGCTCCCTGGGGGGTGATGCAATCTGAAAAATTCCTAGAGATTCGGTTAGCTGAGAAAAATCTAATGTTAATTAATACCAAACAAGATAGGTTTATCTCGTGTGTGGAAATGTGGAGAAAGATTTATCTCGCGGGTAGAAAGAATGCGGGTGTGACGTAATCAAAATGGTTGGAATAAAAAATTCCACAAGGAGTTCCACAGGGAGAGAGCAGGAGGAGATTCATCTCCCTCATTTCCTCCTTATGGGAATTTACATGTAAATTTGGGAGCAAATGTGGATGCTGGAGCAAATATGGTGCTAATTTTGCTATCAACCATCTACTGATATCATACAACACTCCAATTCACCATGGAGCATCCCCGTATTAATAGTACCGAAGAAACTAGACGCATCAGGAAAACGGAAATACAGAATGGTAATAGATTACCGCAAATTAAACGAAAAGACGGTAGACGATAAATACCCATTACCGAACATAACAGAAATTTTAGATAAGTTAGCAAGTGCCAATATTTTTCGACGCTAGATTTAGCATCAGGATACCATCAAGTGGAAATGGAAGAAGGAGATACACAAAAGACAGCCTTTAGCACACCTAGAGGACATTAAGAATATAAAGGGATGCCATTTGGACTGAAGAACGCACCCGCAACTTTTCAACGAGTAATGGATAACATACTACGAGGAATACACAACGAAAAATGCCTTCTGTACCTAGATGATATAATAGCGTATTCAACATTATTAGTGGAGCACATTGAAAGATTACGAGAAGTGTTCGAAAGATTAAGAACCGCACAATTTAAAGTACAACTAGATAAGAGCAAATTTCTACAGAAAGAAGTAGCATTTTTAGGACACGTAATAACACCCCAAGGAGTGATGCCGAACCCCGACAAAACAAACGCTGTATTAAATTACCCCATACCCAAAACGAATAAAGAGATAAAAGGATTTTTAGGCCTTAGCGGATATTACCGAAAATTCATAAAAGGTTATGCTCAAATAACAAAGCCCCTAACCAATTGTTTAAAAAAGGGAAACAAAATTGTACATACTCCAGAATTTATCAAAGCAGTAGATAAAATCAAAAGCATTTTAACAAATCACCCCGTACTAGAATACCCAGACTTTTCGAAACCATTCATATTAATAACGGACGCATCAAATGTAGCCTTAGGCGCAGTCAAGGAACAGTAGGTAACGATAAACCCATCAGTTACGCATCAAGAACCCTCAACGAAACAGAGCAAGAATACAGTACGATAGAGAAAGAATTGTTAGCCATAATTTGGGTAACAAAGTATTTTAGACCGTACTTATACGGATGGAAATTTTATATATACACCGATCATAGACCATTAGTATGGCTATGCAAACTCAAAGAACCTAATTCGAAATTACAAAGATGGAGAATCAGACTGGAAGAATATGACTATGAGATCATATACAAAAAGGGAATTTACAACAATAATGCAGACGCTTTAAGTAGAATCCAACTTAACGCACTAGAAACCGAATCAGTAATAGGAAACGTAGACGAAACCGAAATTAGAGAAGACCCAGAAGAAATGGAAACCATTCATTCGACACAAAATGACGAACCGGAAACCGCAATTAAAATTTTAAACGAAGCTATAGACATGAAGCCCAATCAATTTATAATCACAGAAGTTTTAAACAACTTCAACCCTGTAAAATACACGAAAGTGGATAATAAGAAAATTTACCAAGTTCAAATAACCAATGACGACAATGAATCACAGATAATTAAAATTCTAAAGGAATACACCCCCGAGAAAAAACGATTTTACTTTTATTTTAACACGGAAAACTTGTACAAACGATTTTCAGAAATATATGTTAAACTATTTAACAATTCTGGCCCCGAACTTATAAGAGGCACAAGAAAATTAATAACACTAGACGACCCTGACGAAATAAATGACGTGATAAGAAACCAACACGAAGGAAAGACCAACCATCGAGGAATAAACGAGACCCTAAAACAAATTATGAAACGTTACTATTTTAAGGACATGAAAGAATTAACTACAGACTTTATCAATCAGTGTGAATTATGTGATAAAGCCAAATATGACAAAAAACCCCCAAAGATACCCTTAATGTTGACTAAAACACCAGACAAACCTTTTCAAAAATTACACGCAGATACTCTAGTAGTAGAAGCACAAAGTTACCTAACAATTGTGGACGCATTTACGAAAATAAGCTAAGCAATACCAATCACTTCTAAAAATAGTATAGACGTAACTCCAGGATTTCTACACTATTTTACATTTTACGGAACCCCCGAAACAATAACGTTAGACAACGGAAGCAAATTCAAAAACGAAACAATTCAAAACACTTTGGAATTACACAAAATAAAAATTCACTTTATAACGGAGAACCACCCTGAATCCAACGGACTAATCGAAAGACTACATTCAACCCTATTGGAACAGATCAGACTATTAAGAATAAATTACAAGAAAGAAAACATAACTAATTTAATGTCATACGCATTAATCGCGTATAATAACACCATTCATTCATCGACAAATTTTACACCCTTAGAACTAACCCTAGGACACTCAGATTCACGCAACCCGTACGATATACATTATAACAAAGAAATCTATCAGCAATACGCTAAGGATCACAAAGAGAAACTAAAAATAAATTATGACAAAGTAAAAGATAAGTTAGATAACGATTAAGAACGCATTACCGCGTCCCGTAATAAAAATTCAGACCTAAACAAATTTTCCATAGGACAAACCGTATTCGAGAAAAATTACCAAAGTAAAAGACACAAAACGGCACCGAGAAATTTAGGCCCCTTTAAAATAAAACGAATATCCGACAAAAACGTAGCCGCAATAGACGACGGCAAGACAACAAAATATGTTCACCTCAAAAATTTAATACACCCTGTACTTTCAGATGGGCAATCGTCACCCTTACCGTCAACCTCCACCCAGGTAGAACGGACACAAAAATTATAATTGAAGACATAAAGAATAACCCCGGTATACTATCAATAAAATTAGGCAGTATGCAGAACACTATAGATTATTGGACCTTTGCACGAAAATTCGATTTAACCGAGCTAAAACAAGAATTTCAAATAATCAAAAATAATTATTTTCGACTAAAACAATCAATGGACACAACAAAATTCGGAAAAGAATACGCAATAGAAATGATGAACTACGACAGTATAACAGAAAGTATTTTGAAAAATATAGAAGACAAATTTAATCGACTAATACCTACAGAACAAATGACGAGAAGAAAAAGAGGACTAATCAACGGATTAGGAAACATAATCAAAGCAATTACCGGCAATCTAGATAATCAAGACGCAGAACGCTATGGCAACGCGATACAACAATTAATAGAAAACCAAAACGACATCAAGACCATAATTAGTAACCAAATATCGTTAACTCAATCAACGATCATCAAATTTAATGAAACCTTAAGAAAATTAGTTAGAAATCAAGATAGTATAGCCAATCGAATAGAAACCTTAGAAAATAACATGCGAACTACCATGTTAGGCATGCGAGATTTAATCAGATTCAACACGATATACAACCAGATAATATCAACCCTATCTTTAATTCAACAAATCCTAGCAACATTAGAAAACGCAGTAACTTTTGCAAAATTAAATACCCCACATTCAATTATAATAGAACCAATAGATTTATTAAAAGAATTATTGAGAATAAAATCTTTAATAACTAATAGTAAATTACCTTTCGATGTAATAGAATCAAACATTTTAATATTTGAAAAAATAGCCATAGTTAAAGGCTATGTAAAAAATAACGATATAACATTTTTAATAGAAATACCTATAGTAGAGATTAACAATTACAATTATTATCACTTATTTGCTTTTCCAATGAAAATGACTAGCATATACCAAGTTATTATTCCAAAAACCAAATTCCTATCCTTAAATGAACAAAGATATGGTTATACGAACGAAAAATGTAATGAAGTCACACCCAATCAATACTTATGCCAATCATTGACAACAACAACAATTTAAGAAGACAGCCCTTGCGAAGTACAACTACTCAAATTTACCAATCACTATGAAAATTGTGAAGCCACCTGTACAAATCACCAACATGAAAATTCAGAAAGTAACGGAAAACAAATGGATAGCCATTTTCCCCACCGAAGTAATCGCAACAATGTATTGCAATCAAGATGAAAGTAATTTAGCATTAACCGGAAGTAAATTGATCACCCTTAAGGAAAATTGTTATTTAAAATTAAAAAACGAAATAATTAGAGTTTACTAAGATCCCGTACAAAGCAAGAAATTAGCAAATCTACCCGATTTACAAATCAAGATTACCCAAGACGAAGACGAAGAAAGAATTCAAAAACCAATGCAATTGGAACACCTGGAATTAGACAACCTCAACCACGCCATGAAACTCATGGAAGATTATAAAGAACACCTGAACGAGATCAAGACGCCCAAAGTGCACTACGAAAACATTAGTGTATGGACAATTATATTGATTATATTGACTATTTTATTGACCATTTATGTAACTTACAAAATATGTATTAAATATAAGAATAATAAAGGAAACAGTATTAGATTTAAGAAACCCAAAGAAACAAATGTACCCCTAGAAAATATGAATTTTAAATGAGATTAAACGAATTTAATTTAATTAAAAATCAAGAAAAGGTAAAAACCCTTAATTTTTAATGTACGTCGGGAGGAGTTATGTAATCCCCCATTTATTATATCAATATAAAACTAATACCTAAGAAAGTTATTAGGAAAAATTAGGAAATTTAGGAAATATTAGGAAAATGCAACAATGTAATTAAAAGACAATTTGTTACAATTTATTTCAGTTTATAAACGTTCCCATGAACAGAAGCGCTACAAAGTAGCACAAGGATAAGTGACACTGCTGATGTCAGGTCACAGACGGTCGTAGGAAGTCACGTACCGAGATTACGCAGAAGTAAGCCTGCAACATTGTAATTATGAATAGCTTTTAAGATAGCAACTATGTATCATGAATAGAGTCAAGTGTAAGCGGACATTAGGTCCGCAGATTCCCACAGAACTGTGAGGGGGTAGGGAGATTACATAAGGCCCGGGAGCTCCACTCGCAGGCAGTTCATCAAACGTTCAGCTTTTGCATTGCAGTTTGTAGATAACTCACTGTACAATTAATTAATAGTTTGGACTTAGAGTAATAATTCAAGATTGTCTAAATTCAACATTAATTTCTGTATAACAAATTAAATAAATGTGTTAAAGTTCAAAGAAGTCTTTTTAAAAAGGACCGCTCGAAGCCACGAACCTTAACTCGCGTAGTCGATTGGATGTGTCTAGTTCCTCATTTCTGTATTTCATCAAGTCTTGCTACATGAACCCTATTTTGTGAAAAATGTTTCCTGGGTCAAATCCTGTGTTATTATTTAGACTTTCCTTCAGACGTTTGTTACTTGTGAACAAATTGGTTTCAGGTGAGAGCGCAGAGGGTGTCAAATTTACATTAACCTGGCTTTAAAAGATCTGGCTGAGAATGGGATTAATGTTTATAAGGGTAGTACTAAGATTAAAAATGCGGTCGAGGTCAAAATTTTAAGTTGAGGTTTGGGTATATGGTATAGTCCCCCCCCGGCGGGGGGTGGGGTTATGCATCTTAGACCTTTTGTAATTATTAATTTTACACCTAGTTATTAAATAATCTATAATTAAATAGATAAACAATAATCGATGGGTATTACTAAAGCAGAATGTTTAATATGATGGTCCTTAAATTCTACTAAATTTTATGAAGAAATAAAACTTATAATAGTATCAAGTTCAACTATTTTTCACATCCGCGTTACCATCACGACCTTCAATGGAATGCGCTATATAAATAAGTTGAGGCAGCTAATTCGGATGTTTATAGTTTGTAATTGATAGAGAATGAAAATACTACCGGCTGTAAAGTGGAGTATGTAAACTGTTCGTGTTTAAAATATATTCTTGTATGCGGAAACGTCCTGGTGTAGTTTGGACAACTATGGCACCCAAAAAAAACACTTAAAAATACTGTTTGATTCAACTTGAAAATTAATTTCGCACTTAAAGCACGAATACTCGAAGATAAGCTTGTCGTTAAATGTCACGTGGTTAAAACTTCTTTGGTACGTTAATTGAACCACTTTATCCGGGACCACTTTCCAAAATAGTCCCCCAAAACAGTTTAAGATAGTTTAAAATTCACAACAAAAGCCTCCACAAACACACCTTCATCTATATCGCATGTGCATCCAGAACACAGTTGTATTAAGTTTAATAATTACTTACATATGTCATTCTTCGCATGGTAAATTTCAGAAAAATTTTGGAATTGTTGTTTACGACTCTGCATATCACCACATTCCTAAACTCCGTACAATATAAATCAACCTACAACACTCCCATGCTGCAACCCTTGAGGTATCCAAAACTCTTTAAGAGCACAAATTTCATCACGCCTTGGTACAAGAACCTTACCTTAATCAAAACAAGATTCCTTACCATCCGACTACAGGCCGTACTATTGTCTATCCCGACCCAACAGACCCAAAATATACATCTGCGATTATGATCACTGACCAACTTATAGATGTAGTTTATCACTACTCCCTATCCACAACACACAACCAACATCGAAATCCACTAGAAATCCGGATCAGTATTCTTTGTCTCATCCTACTTCCAATACAGCATCCGTACAAACACTCATTTACTACAGCTTGAGCACGCACTTAGAAAAATTGGTAAGAGGCTGACAATTTTTTCACTGTACGCAAACGCTAAATCCACATTATGGTTTAATAATGACACAAACAAGCAGGACACTACTGGAAAAGTTTATATACAGACACCAACTTCACATTCACAACAGACTACACATACCCATCTGGGAGCACAACACACAACACTCAAACATAAACCTTACTCTTTCCAATCCAGCAGCCTCAATACTTATCCATTCGTGGTCAATATTTCATACTAACCAATCCAGTGATCATAATCCCATAACATTTTACATCCTTGCAAACCATCCGCCTCGTATCCACCAAAAAACCACCGCCTTCAACACCAAAAAAGCAGACCGGACATACTTCACAGAAATACTTAATATCCTAACTCCAATAACTCTGTCAACAACATACACCGACTAGAACCCCGACCAAATAGCCAACTCTATAATAACCAATATTCTAATTGCCGCATCCACTACCAGCCCTAAGAAAAACATTACCACTCGACCGTCACCCTGGTGGACAACACATTTGACAAACTACAGACAACATTTATTACATCTTCGACATCGACAACAAAGATCAAGACGCACTAACACAGACCCTGACACTATATTAGCACTTGAGGTCAAATATAAAACCGGCAGGACCACTTATAAAACATTGATTATTGAGGCTAGGAAATCACACCTTCACAGAATAGTACAAGACAGCAGTACCGATTCATGGGCGACGTACAGAAGACTAATTAAACCTATTACTTCTCATATTAAGACAACTACCCATGACGCCAACTTGCAGACATTTTTATGACACCCTCATAACATTACTAAATTCAGTAATCCCAAGCCTCCCTATTGAAGTTCCTATCCTAATATAACAGTCCATCATTCATGACTCCTTAATCCCACCAACTACAGAACCTGACACCAAAATAGATAATTGTTACTGGATAACTTAATCTCCACATTAAACCTCCAAAAAGCTCCTGGTCCTGACGAAATATCAAATGAAATCCTTCAGAAGGCCTAGCCAGTCATTAGACAATCCATTTATATCCTGCTCCAAAAATGTCTATCACAAGGAACTTTTCCAAAATATTCAAGAACGAATCCATCAACTTACTCCTAAAACCAAACAAACCTCCTGTTGATCCTAAATCATATCGCTCTATTGCTTTACTTCCTACCTTTGGCAAACTGTTAGAACAAGTAATCCTTATAAAACTCAATTCCCACATAGATGCCCACTCTCTTCTATCACCGCACCAGCATGGCTTCCGTTCATGCCACAGCGCCGAATTTACTATCCGGTCTTTAATATCCACACTCCAATCATTTAAACACAAATATAAAATTGTCCTCCTTCTAGACTTGCATTTTGCGTTTGATCTCCTTTGGTGGCCAAACCTGCTATCTCGTCTCCGAATACTGACCTTCCCACGTAACCTCTTCCTCTTCATTATTAACATACACATTTTGGTATTTACTTCTTAAAATTAATGTTATCTAAATGTAAACATTTAAACGAACAGTAATATTTCTCATAACGGTTTGGCATGTAGACTCCCTTAAGAATATTTTATTTCAACATCGCCAAAAAATTATTATTGACGTACACTTTAGATTTAAGACATCCTCATAAAAAGTGGTCCATAGGGGACAAACCATGACTGCGTGCGGGCCAATTTGTCACCTCTTTTGGAGATCAATTTGCGTTGGACGCGCATTACGTGCCTGCGATCTACTGGAATCATGTTCTTTGAAAATAACTGGGGAGTGTTGCAGTTCAGGCACCAAAAAGTTATCTAACATCTGCACATAACATTCTGAATTCACTGTAACTGCGCGTCTCCTTTCTTCTTCAAAAAGGTGCCGGTTATATCTTCGTCGACGTTGCAGCCCATACAGGAACTTTAGCCAAATGTAAGGGTTTCTGATGCTTAAGTTTCGGATTTGTTGCTCTCCAGTAACAGCAACTATTAAGTTGAAAATGAGCGTTATCTAAAAACAAAATGTTAAATATTAAAAAGCGCTCATTTACCTGGTTAACAAATTGAAACCTGTCGTTGGGATCTTGGAGTTTTAATTCTTTCACCAATTGGATTATGTAAGGGTGCAGTTTTAGGTCTTTGTGCAAAATCTGTTATGGTAATGATCTATGCACATTTAAAACACGCGTATACAAATCGAATGTTTCGGATTGTGACGAATTCATTGATCTACACCATTCATATTTTCGCCCGCTTTTGTTGAAGTTGCTCGTTTAGATTTTGCTTTTCATGCGTTAATCCGGTCTTTTCGAATTTTTTACTCATTTCGAAATGAGCGCATTATTTAAGTTACGTAAACCATAATGACTGCAGAATTTTCTCTGGGATATAGTCGCCGAATCATCGGTTTTGTTAAATTCTCGAACGCAAAACACGGCGTATGCTCCCTAAAAGTGCTGGTTGAATGCTAAATTCTTAAAAGCCAGGCTATTGAATAACATGTTGTAACAATTATATTTTTGGGTTGATAAATCCCTTCATTAGAAGTGCGAAAATAATAAAACACTTTTATTAAATAGTGTCGTAATACATTTAACAAGTAAAATAATACATTAAAACAGCATCTTGATTTGTTAGTCTATTTGTGGTTGGATGTCGATGTATTCCACAGCCAGTCGCAGGCGCGTTTAGGTGTGACAACCTTCCCCTTGGATCCTCCGATCGTCCGAGCGAGTATGATAATCACTCGGCCATACGTAGAAGAAGTAACAAGATGTATGAAAGAACGATGGCCAGTAATCTGCGTATCAATTTTAATGAGTGAGCACATTTTCTGAATAGCGGTTGGTAAAGTATAAACGTTATTATCTTATTTAATTTGGGAAAATTTGTTTAGCGCGACGAGAGATTAGGCGACGAGAGATTAGGCGACGAGAAACATCACTACAATCTACGATGCACTTAGAATTTTGAAAACTTTAATCGACTTTAAGAAAACCACTTCATTTTACAACGTGTACGGTGTCCTTGGAAGATGGAAAGTTGATCTAACTTAAAGAGGATCGTTTGTTACACAGAGTAAAGATGCTACTTTGGTAGAATATAGGCAGTAAATTTCGCATAGTAAAACAAGTACCTAATCAAGGCTAGGAATGCAGTTTTGTTTGGTTCGTAGTAGTTCTAAGAAATTCTTTTGTGTTTCACTTTAGAAACACGCTATTTTGTTCCGATGTGTAGAAGTACGAATATGATATTTGCTTCAACTATTGCTAAGCTGGATTTCCCAGTATCAAACTTAAAATTCACTCATTTGATTTTGTAAGAAACAACACGTTGCTTCAGTATAAACTGTTAGTTACAACAACAGGTGTTACTGACGTCACTTGTTTGTCTGGAATATGCTGCTGACACACGTATCCTTGAAAGCAAATGCTTAGCACTGCGTTACTACCACTTTTGAAAACAAGAATATTTTTGTGATCATTTTCATTATAAACTAAAACTAGTACTTTTAATTTAAAGAGGAAAATTTGTATAGTAACTTTTGTAATGTAATCGACCTGAACAGATCTGACGGGTTAGAATATCTTTGTGTAATAAGTTACACCTTGCTGTAATATATTTGATCATGAATAAGGTTGATAAACCTTACTTTAAATTTACGAAGTAATTCAAGTAGTTATTCAATTTTGTTGCATTGCATTTTATTTAAAAAAGAGAATCTTTTTAGTAAATTATTAGTCCAAGCTTAAAGTTTTTTATTTTGATCAAATGTGATCAAACCTAACCACAGGAAATTAGTATCTTTAAGAGTTGAATTTTGATGCCAACCGTATATAGAAAATATCTTTTTAATATTTCTTTAGGTATGTTTGCGGGACACAAACAGTGTTTCAATTTTCTATTAATCTAATTATTATACTTTCTTACAGGAACAGCGTCTTATTCTGTTAAGACAGGTTTTTGTCATCGAAGGCGATCTTTCTTTCTTTGGGTCTCCACGTCCGCCCTTAGAAATATGCCATGTCATTGACGTGAATCAGTCCGAACTTGGTGGCGCCTATTTGTTTTAGTTTGAGTATGACCCACCAACAGATTTCGACTTACCCCCCCATTTCTCATAACTCTACCCAAGGAATAGACCCCTAGTTACGTCGGAAGACTTCGTTACACTTGCTCATAACGTGAGGCCAGCTATATATAAGAAAAATTAGTTTCACTGGCTTTCAATAAACGTAGGGCAGGTGCCTCAAAAAAGCAATATTCGTTTCACTGGTGCCGGCAACGTCTAGGCACTTTGAAAAAATACGTTACACTGAGCCCAGTTAGAAAAAACGTTTCACTAGCGCCCAACGTTTGGGGCCTCGAAATTTGTTTGTTCAAAATTATTTTACCTCGAAATTTGGTTATCCAAAAATTATTTTTGCTTCGAAATTTGTTTGATCAAAATTTATTTTACTTCGAAATTTGTTTGTTCAAAATTATTTTTACTTCGAAATTTGTTTGTTCAAAATTATTTTTGCTTCGAAATTTGTTTGTTCAAAATTAATTTTACTTCGAAATTTGTTTGTTCAAAATTAATTTTACTTCGAAATTTGTTTGTTCAAAAAATTGTTTTGCCTCGAAATTTGTTTGCTCAACGTTTATTTGATATTAAGGTTTGGTTGTTTAAAAGATTGGTTGAAACGTTAACCCCCATTCAGTCAATTAATTAACTTAGTCAACTTTATTTTTAACTTTCATTCTGTTTTGACCCAATATAATTTTGTTTGATATTGTTTTGGCAAAAATTACTTTACCAAATACACCTTTTGACTTTTATCTTTAGTTGCCCGAATTTGTTTTGACTATTTTTGTAAGGTTCAAATCATTTAGATTTATTAGTTTGATCTCATTAAAATATTAGGCTTTTGTAATCATGTCGGAAAAATTCCAAATTGTTTGTCTACTTAAAGAGGAACTGGAGTATGAACTGAAAATTAGAGGAGTAGTGAGTGAGAGACCAGTTTTGGAGAAAAGGAAAATTTTAGGAAGACTGTCAGCTAAAGAAGCTGATAAGCCTGTAGTTTCATTTGCTTGAGTCAATAAAGAACATTTTTGTCCAAATTTGATGATAAGGCTAGAGATTCTATTTTTGAGGGTCCATTGGAGTGAGCTGTCGTTATGTCATTTGAGAATTGCTCTTGTGCATAAGCACGTTTTTGATTTTGTTAACAGATTTTGTTTAGATCGGCATTGCACCGCAATTTAGTCTAGGCGGAACTTGTCGTCGTGGTTGGTCGCTCAGCAGTATGTTAGTCAGACGAGACTCAGGAAGAGTTGGTCGCTCGGCATTACATAAGTCTAGACGAGACTCGAGGTGAGTTAGGCGCTCTAGAATTTTTGCATCTTTTTTGATTTGATGTAAATTTTTGTATTGTTAGTCTAGGTGAGACTCGTAGAGGGTTTGTCACTCTAGCATATTTAGGCGTTGTGAAGCATTGTAGTTGTTTCGACAGTTCAATTGGTAGTAGGGTGAGAGTGTACCTAAACACTAATTTTTTTTGTTAGCTATCGTCGTGATTAGTTTTTTATTGATGATTCATAAGCAGGTAAATGACTTTTAGTTGTTGGTGACTGGTTCTCGAAGTATTCGATTTTACAACCTTTGCGTAGTGCCACGGCACATTTGATTGAGAAGTTTTTAGAGGAAAAGGTATTTCTTGTCTACGGAGTACCACAATTTGTTATTTGTGATAATGGTCCACAGTTGATTGGACGTGTTTTTAAAGCTTTGTGTGCAAGGTACGAAATCCAAAAGATTTGGTACAATGCTGTTTATGCTCCTCAATGCAATTTTGTGGAAAGAATTAATAAGACAGTTGGTACTGCAATTCGTTCGTACGTAGAAGAACATGATACGTGGGATAGTGAAATATCAAAAATTCAGTACGCAATTAATTCAGCAAAACACGAGTCCACCAACTATTCTCCAAATTTTTTAGTCTTTGGTCGTCAGGTACCCTTAAGTGGAAAAGCTTGTAGTGATAATTTTAAACCTGGTGAGGATGTAGATGTTGTTTCAAGTAGTAGACCTTCTTATGTTTTGGATCGTCAACTTTTGTTTGATATTTTTAGAAATGTCCGTGAAAATTTGCATGTAGCTTATCAACGTTCGAGTAAACGCTACAATCTTAGAAGAAGATACATTTCATTCCAAGTCGGAGAAAGTGTTTGGAGAGCTAATAAGGTACTCTCGAGTGCTGGTGATAAATTCTCCGCTAAGTTAGCTCCAAAGTTCGTTTTGAGTAAAGTTCGAAAAAAATATTCCAATTTAGTGTATGAATTAGAGGATGAAGATGGAACAAGAGCTGGAAAATGGCACGTAAAGGACTTGAAACCCGTTGAAGCATCGTATCCAAATGAGAATGATGATCCTGACGATTAGTTCCAGTCTAGTCATCTCTTTGATGTTAAGCAAAACAGTAGTTGTTTGCTTTGTTTTGTTCCGATTTTTGATTTAGTGTCGTTTCACTAATTTTGAAAATTTTGTTTGATAATTGAAGCAAGTGGTTAAGGATTTTGTAGTAGTTTTGAAGTGTGCATTAGTGTGCATACTGGTTATTTTAGTTGCGCGTTATTCGAAGATGTGGTTAGAAGATGTCTTTGAAGGATATCTTTACGATGTAGAAGTAAGTGGGCTATTTAAGTTGTTAGTCCTGATTTCTACACATTCAGGTAGAGAGAATATTGATTTATTCTTTCCTTTATTTCTGACCTGTCAGAAAATTTTGTTTAATAAGGTCAAAGGTTTGCATGGTGAACCTCACTATTTGTTCCATCACTAATAAGATGTGTTGTTTGAAAATTAGTGATAGGATAATCAGTAGGGTGTAGGAGAGTACGGCCCTAACTGGTTCGATTTTGCATTCGAATTTTGTAAGTAACCTTTTGGTCAGGTTACCTTTGTTTTGATTATCACTTTGTGATAATAATATTTTGAATTTAGACCTATTAGTAGGGTCTTCTTTTTGATTGTCACTTTATAGTGATAATATTTTGAATAGTTATGCTATTTTGATGTTGTAGCATTCCTTTTTTTTGTAGATAGAGCTACTTGAGCTTCAGGAAGTGGAGTTTTTTTATTTATGGAAATTGAGATAATTTGTAAAATGTTTGGTTATAGTTAGTAAATACTAGCCTTGGTAGGAGTAAGAACCTCTAGTTAACGGGTTACTTTGAATTTGGATTTTGATTGATCTTTTTGTCCCGTGGAGTGTTTGACTTTCTAATTTGACCCCTCCCAACTTTGATCTACACCGATTGTGACTCCCCGATTTTGTCTCCCTAAGGACGTTAGGTACACGTAGTTACCGACACACTCAAATTTGTAAATATTTGTCCCCCTCGTTTTAATAAATTCATAAGAATTTGTATTGATGGTTAGGAATATAGAAGAGGCTAGTATATTTAAAAAAAAATTTTTTTGTGTATTTGTTATACTTAAAGTTTATTCCTTGTTAAAAAAAAATTTTTTCTTTTAGGAAAGGGGTAGTGTAACAATTTTATTTTTGGGTTGATAAATCCCTTCATTAGAAGTGCGAAAATAATAAAACACTTTTATTAAATAGTGTCGTAATACATTTAACAAGTAAAATAATACATTAAAACAGCATCTTGATTTGTTAGTCTATTTGTGGTTGGATGTCGGTGTATTCCACAGCCAGTCGCAGGCGCGTTTAGGTGTGACAACCTTCCCCTTGGATCCTCCGATCGTCCGAGCGAGTATGATAATCACTCGGCCATACGTAGAAGAAGTAACAAGATGTATGAAAGAACGATGGCCAGTAATCTGCGTATCAATTTTAATGAGTGAGCACATTTTCTGAATAGCGGTTGGTAAAGTATAAACGTTATTATCTTATTTAATTTGGGAAAATTTGTTTAGCGCGACGAGAGATTAGGCGACGAGAAATTAGGCGACGAGAAACATCACTACAATCTACGATGCACTTAGAATTTTGAAAACTTTAATCGACTTTAAGAAAACCACTTCATTTTACGACGTGTACGGTGTACTTGGAAGATGGAAAGTTGATCTAACTTAAAGAGGATTGTTTGTTACACAGAGTAAAGATGCTACTTTGGTAGAATAGGCAGTAAATTTCGCATGGTAAAACAAGTACCTAATCAAGGCTAGGAATGCAGTTTTGTTTGGTTCGCAGTAGTTCTAAGAAATTCTTTTGTGTTTCACTTTAGAAACACGCTATTTTGTTCCGATGTGTAGAAGTACGAATATGATATTTGCTTCAACTATTGCTAAGCTGGATTTCCCAGTATCAAACTTAAAATTCACTCATTTGATTTTGTAAGAAACAACACGTTGCTTCAGTATAAACTGTTAGTTACAACAACAGGTGTTACTGACGTCACTTGTTTGTCTGGAATATGCTGCTGGCACACGTATCCTTGAAAGCAAATGCTTAGCACTGCGTTACTACCACTTTTGAAAACAAGAATATTTTTGTGATCATTTTCATTATAAACTAAAACTAGTACTTTTAATTTAAAGAGGAAAATTTGTATAGTAACTTTTGTAATGTAATCGACC
The DNA here is from genome assembly GCA_036346225.1 of Platerodrilus igneus. Classification (NCBI taxonomy): domain Eukaryota; kingdom Metazoa; phylum Arthropoda; class Insecta; order Coleoptera; family Lycidae; genus Platerodrilus; species Platerodrilus igneus. The sequence goes on from JARFIW010001186.1 coordinate 1,228,409, forward strand.
TGAACAGATCTGACGGGTTAGAATATCTTTGTGTAATAAGTTACACCTTGCTGTAATATATTTGATCATGAATAAGGTTGATAAACCTTACTTTAAATTTACGAAGTAATTCAAGTAGTTATTCAATTTTGTTGCATTGCATTTTATTTAAAAAAAAAAAGAGAATCTTTTTAGTAAATTATTAGTCCAAGCTTAAAGTTTTTTATTTTGATCAAATGTGATCAAACCTAACCACAGGAAATTAGTATCTTTAAGAGTTGAATTTTGATGCCAACCGTATATAGAAAATATCTTTTTTAATATTTCTTTAGGTATGTTTGCGGGACACAAACAGTGTTTCAATTTTCTATTAATCTAATTATTATACTTTCTTACAGGAACAGCGTCTTATTCTGTTAAGACAGGTTTTTGTCATCGAAGGCGATCTTTCTTTCTTTGGGTCTCCACGTCCGCCCTTAGAAATATGCCATGTCATTGACGTGAATCAGTCCGGACTTGGTGGCGCCTATTTGTTTTAGTTTGAGTATGACCCACCAACAGATTTCGACTTACCCCCCCATTTCTCATAACTCTACCCAAGGAATAGACCCCTAGTTACGTCGGAAGACTTCGTTACACTTGCTCATAACGTGAGGCCAGCTATATATAAGAAAAATTAGTTTCACTGGCTTTCAATAAACGTAGGGCAGGTGCCTCAAAAAAGCAATATTCGTTTCACTGGTGCCGGCAACGTCTAGGCACTTTGAAAAAATACGTTACACTGAGCCCAGTTAGAAAAAACGTTTCACTAGCGCCCAACGTTTGGGGCCTCGAAATTTGTTTGTTCAAAATTATTTTACCTCGAAATTTGGTTATCCAAAAATTATTTTTGCTTCGAAATTTGTTTGATCAAAATTTATTTTACTTCGAAATTTGTTTGTTCAAAATTATTTTTACTTCGAAATTTGTTTGTTCAAAATTATTTTTGCTTCGAAATTTGTTTGTTCAAAATTAATTTTACTTCGAAATTTGTTTGTTCAAAATTAATTTTACTTCGAAATTTGTTTGTTCAAAAAATTGTTTTGCCTCGAAATTTGTTTGCTCAACGTTTATTTGATATTAAGGTTTGGTTGTTTAAAAGATTGGTTGAAACGTTAACCCCCATTCAGTCAATTAATTAACTTAGTCAACTTTATTTTTAACTTTCATTCTGTTTTGACCCAATATAATTTTGTTTGATATTGTTTTGGCAAAAATTACTTTACCAAATACACCTTTTGACTTTTATCTTTAGTTGCCCGAATTTGTTTTGACTATTTTTGTAAGGTTCAAATCATTTAGATTTATTAGTTTGATCTCATTAAAATATTAGGCTTTTGTAATCATGTCGGAAAAATTCCAAATTGTTTGTCTACTTAAAGAGGAACTGGAGTATGAACTGAAAATTAGAGGAGTAGTGAGTGAGAGACCAGTTTTGGAGAAAAGGAAAATTTTAGGAAGACTGTCAGCTAAAGAAGCTGATAAGCCTGTAGTTTCATTTGCTTGAGTCAATAAAGAACATTTTTGTCCAAATTTGATGATAAGGCTAGAGATTCTATTTTTGAGGGTACATTGGAGTGAGCTGTCGTTATGTCATTTGAGAATTGCTCTTGTGCATAAGCACGTTTTTGATTTTGTTAGCAGATTTTGTTTAGATCGGCATTGCAACGCAATTTAGTCTAGGCGGAACTTGTCGTCGTGGTTGGTCGCTCAGCAGTATGTTAGTCCAGACGAGACTCAGGAAGAGTTGGTCGCTCGGCATTACATAAGTCTAGACGAGACTCGAGGTGAGTTAGGCGCTCTAGAATTTTTTTTTGCATCTTTTTTTTGATTTGATGTAAATTTTTGTATTGTTAGTCTAGGTGAGACTCGTAGAGGGTTTGTCACTCTAGCATATTTAGGCGTTGTGAAGCATTGTAGTTGTTTCGACAGTTCAATTGGTAGTAGGGTGAGAGTGTACCTAAACACTAATTTTTTTTGTTAGCTATCGTCGTGATTAGTTTTTTTATTGATGATTCATAAGCAGGTAAATGACTTTTAGTTGTTGGTGACTGGTTCTCGAAGTATTCGATTTTACAACCTTTGCGTAGTGCCACGGCACATTTGATTGAGAAGTTTTTAGAGGAAAAGGTATTTCTTGTCTACGGAGTACCACAATTTGTTATTTGTGATAATGGTCCACAGTTGATTGGACGTGTTTTTAAAGCTTTGTGTGCAAGGTACGAAATCCAAAAGATTTGGTACAATGCTGTTTATGCTCCTCAATGCAATTTTGTGGAAAGAATTAATAAGACAGTTGGTACTGCAATTCGTTCGTACGTAGAAGAACATGATACGTGGGATAGTGAAATATCAAAAATTCAGTACGCAATTAATTCAGCAAAACACGAGTCCACCAACTATTCTCCAAATTTTTTAGTCTTTGGTCGTCAGGTACCCTTAAGTGGAAAAGCTTGTAGTGATAATTTTAAACCTGGTGAGGATGTAGATGTTGTTTCAAGTAGTAGACCTTCTTATGTTTTGGATCGTCAACGTTTGTTTGATATTTTTAGAAATGTCCGTGAAAATTTGCATGTAGCTTATCAACGTTCGAGTAAACGCTACAATCTTAGAAGAAGATACATTTCATTCCAAGTCGGAGAAAGTGTTTGGAGAGCTAATAAGGTACTCTCGAGTGCTGGTGATAAATTCTCCGCTAAGTTAGCTCCAAAGTTCGTTTTGAGTAAAGTTCGAAAAAAATATTCCAATTTAGTGTATGAATTAGAGGATGAAGATGGAACAAGAGCTGGAAAATGGCACGTAAAGGACTTGAAACCCGTTGAAGCATCGTATCCAAATGAGAATGATGATCCTGACGATTAGTTCCAGTCTAGTCATCTCTTTGATGTTAAGCAAAACAGTAGTTGTTTGCTTTGTTTTGTTCCGATTTTTGATTTAGTGTCGTTTCACTAATTTTGAAAATTTTGTTTGATAATTGAAGCAAGTGGTTAAGGATTTTTGTAGTAGTTTTGAAGTGTGCATTAGTGTGCATACTGGTTATTTTAGTTGCGCGTTATTCGAAGATGTGGTTAGAAGATGTCTTTGAAGGATATCTTTACGATGTAGAAGTAAGTGGGCTATTTAAGTTCTTAGTCCTGATTTCTACACATTCAGGTAGAGAGAATATTGATTTATTCTTTCCTTTATTTCTGACCTGTCAGAAAATTTTGTTTAATAAGGTCAAAGGTTTGCATGGTGAACCTCACTATTTGTTCCATCACTAATAAGATGTGTTGTTTGAAAATTAGTGATAGGATAATCAGTAGGGTGTAGGAGAGTACGGCCCTAACTGGTTCGATTTTGCATTCGAATTTTGTAAGTAACCTTTTGGTCAGGTTACCTTTGTTTTGATTATCACTTTGTGATAATAATATTTTGAATTTAGACCTATTAGTAGGGTCTTCTTTTTGATTGTCACTTTATAGTGATAATATTTTGAATAGTTATGCTATTTTGATGTTGTAGCATTCCTTTTTTTTGTAGATAGAGCTACTTGAGCTTCAGGAAGTGGAGTTTTTTTATTTATGGAAATTGAGATAATTTGTAAAATGTTTGGTTATAGTTAGTAAATACTAGCCTTGGTAGGAGTAAGAACCTCTAGTTAACGGGTTACTTTGAATTTGGATTTTGATTGATCTTTTTGTCCCGTGGAGTGTTTGACTTTCTAATTTGACCCCTCCCAACTTTGATCTACACCGATTGTGACTCCCCGATTTTGTCTCCCTAAGGACGTTAGGTACACGTAGTTACCGACACACTCAAATTTGTAAATATTTGTCCCCCTCGTTTTAATAAATTCATAAGAATTTGTATTGATGGTTAGGAATATAGAAGAGGCTAGTATATTTAAAAAAAAATTTTTTTGTGTATTTGTTATACTTAAAGTTTATTCCTTGTTAAAAAAAAAAATTTTTTCTTTTAGGAAAGGGGTAGTGTAACAATTTTATTTTTGGGTTGATAAATCCCTTCATTAGAAGTGCGAAAATAATAAAACACTTTTATTAAATAGTGTCGTAATACATTTAACAAGTAAAATAATACATTAAAACAGCATCTTGATTTGTTAGTCTATTTGTGGTTGGATGTCGGTGTATTCCACAGCCAGTCGCAGGCGCGTTTAGGTGTGACAACCTTCCCCTTGGATCCTCCGATCGTCCGAGCGAGTATGATAATCACTCGGCCATACGTAGAAGAAGTAACAAGATGTATGAAAGAACGATGGCCAGTAATCTGCGTATCAATTTTAATGAGTGAGCACATTTTCTGAATAGCGGTTGGTAAAGTATAAACGTTATTATCTTATTTAATTTGGGAAAATTTGTTTAGCGCGACGAGAGATTAGGCGACGAGAAATTAGGCGACGAGAAACATCACTACAATCTACGATGCACTTAGAATTTTGAAAACTTTAATCGACTTTAAGAAAACCACTTCATTTTACGACGTGTACGGTGTACTTGGAAGATGGAAAGTTGATCTAACTTAAAGAGGATTGTTTGTTACACAGAGTAAAGATGCTACTTTGGTAGAATAGGCAGTAAATTTCGCATGGTAAAACAAGTACCTAATCAAGGCTAGGAATGCAGTTTTGTTTGGTTCGCAGTAGTTCTAAGAAATTCTTTTGTGTTTCACTTTAGAAACACGCTATTTTGTTCCGATGTGTAGAAGTACGAATATGATATTTGCTTCAACTATTGCTAAGCTGGATTTCCCAGTATCAAACTTAAAATTCACTCATTTGATTTTGTAAGAAACAACACGTTGCTTCAGTATAAACTGTTAGTTACAACAACAGGTGTTACTGACGTCACTTGTTTGTCTGGAATATGCTGCTGACACACGTATCCTTGAAAGCAAATGCTTAGCACTGCGTTACTACCACTTTTGAAAACAAGAATATTTTTGTGATCATTTTCATTATAAACTAAAACTAGTACTTTTAATTTAAAGAGGAAAATTTGTATAGTAACTTTTGTAATGTAATCGACCTGAACAGATCTGACGGGTTAGAATATCTTTGTGTAATAAGTTACACCTTGCTGTAATATATTTGATCATGAATAAGGTTGATAAACCTTACTTTAAATTTACGAAGTAATTCAAGTAGTTATTCAATTTTGTTGCATTGCATTTTATTTAAAAAAAAAAGAGAATCTTTTTAGTAAATTATTAGTCCAAGCTTAAAGTTTTTTATTTTGATCAAATGTGATCAAACCTAACCACAGGAAATTAGTATCTTTAAGAGTTGAATTTTGATGCCAACCGTATATAGAAAATATCTTTTTAAAATTTCTTTAGATATGTTTGCGGGACACAAACAGTGTTCCAATTTTCTATTAATCTAATTACTATACTTTCTTACAGGAACAGCGTCTTATTCTGTTAAGACAGGTTTTTGTCATCGAAGGCGATCTTTCTTTCTTTGAGTCTCCACGTCCGCCCTTAGAAATATGCCATGCCATTAACGTGAATCAGTCCGGACTTGGTGGCGCCTATTTGTTTTAGTTTGAGTATGACCCACCAACAGATTTCGACTTACCCCCCCATTTCTCATAGCTCTACCCAAGGAATAGACCCCTAGTTACGTCGGAAGACTTCGTTACACTTGCTCATAACGTGACGCCAGCTATATATAAGAAAAATTAGTTTCACTGGCTTCCAATAAACGTAGGGCAGGTGCCTCAAAAAAACAATATTCGTTTCACTGGTGCCGGCAACGTCTAGGCACTTTGAAAAAATACGTTACACTGAGCCCAGTTAGAAAAAACGTTGCAATGTTTCCCTGATTTCTTGCGTTTATGCAGTAAACTAATCAATTATAAACTTTCTTTTGGCACACCTAGTACTATACCAAGTACTTTAATTTGTAAAAGTTTTTCTATTTTACGAAGAAGTGGCTAGCCTTTCAAAGCAACTTAAATAAATGTCGATTAAAATCCAACAATATGTTATGTACAGTTTTTGCATCGTACATTTTCTGATTAATCTAGCATTTATTATTGTATTCACGATCATATGAATTTTTATTAACAAGTTCAACTACCTTTCAAATTGAAATGACTACTTATTCAAGTATCCGATAAAATCTCCTTAAGTATTTAGTTACAACGTTAAATTTGAAATCTAATTTATGTTAATTTGCTTTGGTTAGTAAGTGTCAAAAATCCTCGCATTATGAGTTCTCTGAAATAAGTTTAAAGGCACCTGCTCCTTTTAAATAAAATACGTTTAATGAGTTAGCATGAAATACTATTATCGCGTTCCGTTAACACACAAGTGTTCGCGAGCACAGATTGCGAACAATCGAAAATTATCCACCTGCCTATCGCTTCCCGGTAGTATTATTCGAAATAGTAAATCCCTATGGTTTTATACAGGAGATAGGCTTAGCTTAGCTTAGCTAATATAATTCTGCCATGCGGATTGTAGATATACCAAGCAATTTGAACAGATGTTGTTTGGATACTCCCAGGTAGGGATTTCTTACACGCACATACTTCGTGGAAATCGTCATTTTGTATTGAGGTCATTTGCTTTCTTAATTGCGTTTGTTTGTAAGTCGTGTTCTGATAATACTTTACAACTGCTGTCTTGAGAATAATTTTGCAGGTGGTATTTTATCGATGGGAAATATTTTAAAAGGAAGACACGTTACCACCTGGTGCTTTCTCTCCCTGTATCTACAGGCTGAGCGTCGAAAGAGAGGCTATTTTATACAGCGTTCTTTCACGTGAAGAGACTAAAAAGTCGCGGTGCTACTTAAGATGCTTTCTTTTAAGAGGCATTGTTTTGCTTCAGTTTCTATAAGTCGGACTTAGTCAAGTGTTGTAACTGATGAACTTGTTACATAGAAGTATCCGGTCCGTCGAGAATTGTAAGTACGCGCTTTCGGATCTGCTACGGTAGTACCAGAGGTAAACTGACGATGTACTTAGCAAATAGTCTCCTAGTCCCCTCGAAAGGCTATTACCTTTAAGAAGTACAGTTCAGTAAGGAGCAGGTAAACAACTTTGTATTACTGTATATACTATGTCTAATGTTCTTCTTGTATTTATTTAGGGCTGGAAAGACTATATAAGAATACTTGTACTGGTTATTTATATTTTAACAAGTGATGTGACTGGGAAATAATTTCTAATTGATATTTGTTTAAATTTCTATGTATATTTTGAAAGTTATGTTTGATATATGCGAGTTGACGTTTTCGTTTATATAATGTTTTAACAGGACGTTACGTAAATGTTCGTTTTTGTTTTTAACTATTCCTTTTGATACTATGTTTGTTAATTAACGGTTTGTAATAAAACCACTTTCGAGGTTTCCAATTCTTCTTTCTGTGAAACCACACCACTCTACGTTTTTAAATTGTATTGCATTTATTCTTTAGATTTCCATTGTTTTGTTGCGGTATTTGGCGCAGGCGATTTTCTTTGCTTCCTTTACTTTTATTTCTTGTCTGCACGGAATATCGTAACAAATAATTAGTAGCAAGCGGTAATAGCTTTGTAACACGTCGACTTTGGGAACGAAAAAAGGAAGAGAAATTCAGATATTTGAGAACTAGTTCCAGACTGTGTCAAAATTAAGAATTGGGATGGAGTAACGTGAGCAGGTAAAAGAGAAAAACGTAAATAAAATAATCCAGTGGGAACTTTTTGTTATAAACAGTACAAACATAATTAGTGATCGGAGTAAACAATTGAGAACTTAGGAAATAAAAAAGATTACATAAAATGTAACAGCTAATTTAAATATGTATTGTTGTTAATTTTCCTTAACGTATTTAATTAACATTAGTCTTATTCAAATACTTTATTTGATAACCAACTTAAGATATTAATACTCATGCATCGCAGTAGTACAATGTGAGCAGTACTTTTACATTAAATAAGAATTTTAAGATAAAACAAAATTTAAAAGTTTTTGAGCCAAGAAGAGATCATATAAGGTGCTAAGTAGACCAAATTGAATAATTGGGTTATTCGTGATGAGATTGAGAGCAGGGTCTTTAATATATAACCAGATGCTGAGACAACAACGCGACAATGGATTAAACTACTTTATATCTGTTTTGTCCAGAGATTAGCAAATAAATCTTCTTCAAACAATGCTAACGGTTGGCAGCAAATAGATACAGTTGTCAAAGATACTCTGCGAACCAGGCGTTGACCACTCATTCTGAGCTGAAGATTCCAATAGAAAAGCGAGTAGCGTAGATATGTCTTTTAAACCCAACAAGCGGTTCACTTTGAAAAATGAAAAAAGAGGCCGTTCCAATGATCTCTCCTAAGAAGTAATACAAACGGTATAAATACAGACGACTTCTAATTGATATAAAACTGGCTACAAAAATACTTCCTACGTTTTGTGTTATGAGTCCAAGCATCAAATCAGAAAGCAACAACAGAATAAGCTAATTACCGCGAATTGTTTGCATCTGTGTGATAGCGATAAAACCAGATTGCCGTATCAGGTACTGATGTAAATCAATAGAATGAAAACTAAATTGTAGTTTTCAAGCAAGTTTGTTCAATAAAGCTAGAAATATATTGCTCTTGATGCATAGCAGTTTTAAAAAGAGGCTATGAAACTACATACAACGAACATATGAGTAAAGTAGAAATTCGCATGTATGTTTGAATTATGGTAAATAAAATAAAACATACATACAGTAATTTAAATAAATATTTAAAATTTGGAAAGCTATAATTTTAAATGTATTGTGCGTATGTTAATAGCAGATTCCAATTTTACAAAATATATTATGCAGGACTATAAAATATTTTTTTTTTTAAATTTGTTATTTGATCTGTAAATTAATTTTGAAAACAAACAATAAAAACAGTATTTATTATAATTTGGACATGATCAAACAAGAAATTCTTTAATATTACATTATTATTTCCTACTGCACTACTACAAGCGATCATAATGGTAACTGCAATATTAATCATTAAGAACAACTATTTAAAACAATTCAAATTTTATAATATTTATATTTAACGTTAAATTTAATATATTTTAAATGAACTAGAATTATTTTAGTGGGCCTGTTGTTATATGCCTTACAGAAACTAAAGCTTGTCAATAGTAAAAGATCATGTAGCTAACGTTGTGATAGATTCCTTTTACAAGTAAATAATATCTGTTTAAAACTGTACATATGCTTAAAAATTCAGTCATAAATTACACCTTATTTATGAGTATGACTTCTAAATAGAGATCAAAATTTCCCAAACAGTCTTCACTATGAAGAAGTACCTATTAATTGATAAAAATTTAAATATACAAATGAAACAAGTTGTAAATGTACATAAATAATAACAGCAATAATATAAGGTATTGTCAATGTTTAGCTCACATGCATGCTGGAAGCAAGTGTTCTATTACAATTATTTTACACTCCAACCAAGACTAATTCAGTTTATGTATAAAAAATAACATGTTTAAGGTAATACCACCATAGAGCAATATATACAGTGTCTCTAGAAAGTAGCAGATAACTTCTATAAAATATTTCAGAAAAATGCTAGGACGCAGCAATTCTTTTTTTAAATTCTTCATTATAAAGATGTATTTTTCAACCAACCCAATCCTCGACCACCTAAGCGATAGCAACTCCAACTTTAAAAATACAAATAGCAAACCCTTTGTAATATTTCATTTATAGCATTTTTTGCTAAATACAATAAATAAAGGTATTTTAAAATCGGTTGATAAGTGACTGAAATAATCAATAAGTGATAAAAACTATTGCAAATTGTCAGTAGTTAAATGTCGAATACAATTTATTGGTATTGCAAAGTGTAGTGTGTGTTATTTGTAGAACGATTTGAGAAATCAGATTGTTTTAATGGGACTTTCTAAAGCTGAAAGAGTCGAAATTCTGATAATGATTGGGTATAGAGTTAGAATTCGGCCGTAAAACAAGTGCGTATTTTGTTCAATGAAACTCGCCAAGACCGTCTCCAATATCGCAATCAACGGTAAGTCGAATTGAAAACAAATATTATGATCTTGGACATGTACGAGATAAACCTAAGGCTGGACGTCCATTGGCTTTAAACGAAGATAGATACTTGGATGCTTTGTTGATGGTGCAAGAATATCTACATTCATCCCACGTGGGATTTGCTTCACATCTTAATACGTCAAAAGATAAAGTTTTCAAACTAATAGAAAAATTTCATCTCTACAAAGTGCACTTGGTGCAAGTGTTGTCAGATGACGATTTTGATCAACAAACGCAATTTTGCGATACAATCATGGAATTCTCCCATGCAAATTCTGCATTCATTAAAGATATTCTGTTTACTGACGAGGCAACAATTTTCTTAAATAATACAGTCAATAAGCAAAATTGTTGTTGTTGGATAGTTAAAAATCCGCATTGGAAGATGGAGGTGAATATACAACATGCCCAGAACTTTTTCGTGTGGGTTGGAATAGTGGCTAATCGAATTATTGGACCAAACTTTTTGTCGGTAAGCTGGGTGGTAAATAATACTTGGACTTCTTCCAAATTGTATTAATTCCGGTTTTAGCGGTACTATTACCTAATGCAGAGGCTCCTGATTCACCCGATCTCAGAATTTGGTTACAGCAAGATAGTGCAGCTCCTCATTATGCACGGCCAATACGAGAATAATAGATGGATTGGTTGACAATCCGGTAAAATCGGCGGATTTAACGCCCTTTGGATTATTTTTTTTGGGATTATTTGTAATCCAAAATTTTATTTTAATAGACCTAAAAACATTGATGACTTAAGGGAAAGAATTAGACAAAAAATACACTCAATCGCCCTTGAAATTGGGGAAATGTTTAAAAAACGTGTGTTTCTAGAGTAGGACATGGATCCACCGTTAAAGAACACCACATTTGATTTTCCAATGCTCCACCCGAAGGTACTACATTGGTCAGGAAGCGACTTGTTTTTTACTGGGAAATTTTGAATTTTGCGGAATTCTTGCTGTTCCTAGCAAGATAGGAATCCTTAACGTGCGTGACAACACTCACGCACGTGACCTATATTTTACCCCCATCCGAACGTGGGAGTATTTATGTGAAAAGTACTCGCCTAACATTTTCCAAGCGGACTGTGTGGGGAATCAAACATACTAACTGAACCACGAAAGCGGCCTCACCGTTAAGGGCTAGCAATTTGAACATCTACTTTAATCTTTATTATCTATAAATAATAATAATTTTAATTTGATCTTTTATTTCATTCGAATACATTTTGCTGGATATCACAGTTATTGATCAATCGATTTTAAAAAACGTTTATTTATTGTATTTAACATAAAAAATACTATCAAATGAGACATTACAAAGGGTACTTTGCTATTTGCATTTCTGAAGTTTAGGTTACTAGCACTTGGGGTTGGAGGGTTGAAAAATACTATTTATAGAAAGAATTTAAAATAAAAATCGAGGTATTTGAGGATAATATGTTTCTACTTTTTTATTATAAAAAGTGGAATTAACTCGGATATATCTTGTAATCTACCTTCAATACGCTTCAATAATATGAACCAAATGAAACCGTGATTACTAGAAGTTTTAAATTTTTAATATTATAGATCTTTTAATATTTCAATAGCATTAATTTTGAAAATAATTTTGCTAGTTCTAGCGAACTTTTGAATTACGCAATAATTTCAACTCAAACATCGACAGAAATGATGTAACAATTGATACAATTGAAATGGCGAACGAGCGCTAGGTAAGTAAAAACTTCCTTCAGTGATTATTAGTCACTTTCCTTTTACGTGAATGAGCAGCTCGTCCTTTTACGTAAACGAGCAGCTCGGAATAGTTCCGGTGCATTAGGCTTTGTGTTCCTTTTACAAAGTGTTTCAAACTCAATAGCTGCTAATTTACTTTCCTGCCCTTTCAAATACCAACAATTTTGTTCGTACTTCAAGCTCAGGAAGCGGTGCAACTGTCCTTAAACAAAAAAATTCCAGTTCCTTTTAAGAATAGCTCCGAACTGTTCCAGAGTTTCACACCCTGGTGCTATACGCACTTAAAAGGAAAACAGCTATTATGATACATAGCAAGTGACACTGAAGAAGGATATGTTTCATTTTTACTGGATTTTGAGTGCACGAAAGATATGATATTGAACTACTTTTTCATAAAGCACTAACTGCCAGCTGTACTAACATACTTTAAATTTCAAGATGTTATGTGTGGCGTAGGTAAAAATAACATATTATTCCTATGGTAAATGTGTGATCTGCGATAGCCCACATAAGCATAGCTGGTTTGACAGTAAGATTACCTTTGCCAACAAAAAAGTTTCTTTTATCATCATCTGATTTAAACAAGCTATACTTGGTTACTTTTAGAAAAAAAAAATACTTATCAATTTCATAATACATGGAACACCTAAATTAAACTTTGAATACGTTAAAGACGATTTTAAAACTTGCAATATAGTCGAAAGTTATTTACCAAAAAAGTTTAATAAATGCAAAATACCGATGAAAACGTAATTTAAAACCTTTATTGTTTAACAGTATATTCACACAATGCCACAGGGTCTGCAAATAACAAACAATGTATATAGAAAAAACTGGCGTGGTGCAACTGAATCTGTTTTAAATAAAAATGAGGCATTAAATACTCATCGGTCATTTACCGACCCTTAGCAGGAAACACAAGCTGTTTTAAACATGAAAAATAAAATTTTATGACACCTTGAAGGTATGGATTTAAATCTTTCATATGTTTTTTTTAGATTAAAATAGCATTTATTTATTGCAAAGCAATTTTCCAAGTTTCTATTTATAAATACGTTTCGCATATGATGCAAATGAAATAGATGTAATTTCTAACATTTTGAAAGGTGCACTTTGTAAATATTGTGTATGGTTTCAACTAATAGTAAAAGAGCCGTGTTAGGTGTATTTATTGTACGTGGCTTTACGGACTTTAAACATATTCATGAATGTGCAAAAACCAAGAAGTATCAGATTTAATTTCATTTGACAAAATAATTTCTGATCATGTCATGAACTTGAAGACACTGACCTATATTGCATTGAACCGAAAAAAAGGTTAATACACATCATAATATGTTATGAGTATATTATTGGTTTAATTTATAAAGTGTGATAAACCTAGGTCAACAATTAATTTTCATGACGGTTGTATCATTCTGACCCTGATTTTTCTTGTAACTTTGAAAAGTCAAAATTAACAGTATCGGAAAATCATATACATTTTAGCTATGCAGTTTTGCAAATACCCAAATCTACAGTTAAATCAACATGAATTTTAGGTATATTAACAAAATTGTAATATGTATATATAAGATGTAAATGCTTTGAAAATTTCTGTTTCCAATTAATTTTTGCAGCAGATTTTTGCAATCGGTCTCTAAAGTAAAAGGTCTAGATACAAATTTAATCAGTTAGAAAACACTATAACAAATGTTTCATATGACCGCCGTTTGTAAATATTCCAGCTTCGACTCATCATAATACATTATTTTATACTCTCCTAAAGCATTCTTTGTTGTACCGTATGTTCCTTGCTGCGGTCATTATGCGTTCAATTAACTCTTCCGCGTTACCTACATGGGTTTTGTAGACTTTGTCTAAAACGTAAATAACACCCTAGCACCAAAACCGAAACAAGCAATTTTCTGCTGCCTGAACCATTCACAAAATTTAAGTAATTTTCCAAAATCGTTGTCTGTGAGATATTACACTCTTTTCACATGCTACGGGTACAAAACTTTATCGCGTAGAATCCTGTCCACCGAGGAATGAGCAATATTAACAATTCGATTATCTCACGAGTACTGGTACGGGAATCATTGTCTAGAACATAATACGGTCGTTCTTTTCTTCGACCGGCTTCACAGTTGTAACCCCCCCTACATTAATACGATGTCACAGTATTCTGCATTACTAAACACTTTTAAGGACTGCAGCAGATTAAAATCTAAGACCAAACAACAGTGGTAAACAATACGTGTCAACTAATGCGATTAAGTTTACTGACACACACGTATTGTAAATCACTTATGATTATAGAAGTTGTTTAATAAGAAAATGCTGATTAAAGCAAAGTAGCTCTTTTAATTCAGGGAAACGCCAGAACCGAACTCTAAACTTTAATAGCGAATAACTCGCAAAGCGCGTGCTTTTCTGAAAAACTTCTAAGAACAAAAGTTACTTAATTTAACGTGAGGAATCACTTGTTAGGAGCTCAACCCTGTATATTCTTTTTTCTGTAAAATTTACTTTTGAAGAATATCGCACGTATTTCGTGCCAATGTTTTTAAGGTACATAATAACAGTATATTAATTAACACAAGAATTAACCGGTATTTGTTAAAAATTTGTTTTTCAAATAATTTAGCTCAGGTAAGTCTTATCGTTTTAGCAAAATTTTAACGCCACTCATACTCATAACAAATGAGGTTGAAATTTTACAATAGTTCCAAATTTGTCAGATTTATAGTTCCCTGATTGCAATCAAGGTTGATAGACTAGTATTGTTTGAATTATACTTTTGTGCTGATTGCGTAGGTTAAAAAAAATTTCTAATTAAAAGAAATTGTTAGAACTATTATACTTTTTTGGTTTATTTCTTTGTTTTTTTATTGAACAGAATAACGTTTTGTCGTGATATATTTGTTTTTACATGCACTTTAATTTAATTTTATTTTAGCTAGTTCCTTTGTGGTATCGCGTTTCTACTACTCCCCACACTAATTTCTAACTGTGCGTAGCTGGCTCACACCTTTTGTTGTGTCGTGCGTTTTACCTAAAATAATTTCTGTTATCCCCAACGCGAGGCCTCGATTTTCAAGACTCAACGGTTCACCCTGATATTATTTTCGATCAAAAAGGTTTTACCTTTTTTTTGTTCTTTTAGAATTTTATTTTGTATATAGATTTTCTCAATGATTTTCTTTTCACCCCCGATTATCAGAATTGTGTTTTCGCTGGTAATTCTAGAATGATGAAAACGCTGGCGCCGTATTTTCTTTTCTACTCCTTCGTTATCGAATTAAATCATTTCGTTATGGTTTTTGGAGTAATTCGGATGCCTTATATTTTTAGTTGCTGTATCAGTTCATTCTCTTTTATTTAGTTTCTTACTGTTTTAGGTTTGACATTTCGAGTATACCCTGACATTCAAATATACGTTCGTTTAATACTGTCAGGAATTATTAATTTTGAAACTGAATACCATCCCATAGCACCTCTATGGAAAAAACTAGACGTCAAAGATAAACAACAATTTCTTTTGGTAAGCAATGTTTTAAACTTCAGTATTTTAAATGTAAACCATCATTTAAATCAAGCGCTATTTTTCTTATTCAAATAAAAATTCCCATTTTGCTAGGGAAATAATTCTAGAGTTTAGAAATTAATGTCTCAAATTCAAATTATATATGCAATTAATAGTTCATGGTAAATTTATGGTGTGCATTCTAAATTTAGCCTTAGAATTTCTTTAAATATCTTTCAATAACTTATTGGTTTATTAAGAGAAATCATTATTAATTATAATTCATATTGGCCATAGATTTTTGGAGGGAAAGCATAGAAATCTTTTTGTATTAAGGTAAAAGGTTTAATTATATTACAATAATACTTATGCAATATTTTTCAACAAAGTTTTCTATTTCTAATTAAGAATTGACAAATTACCAAGAAGCTATGTTAATGATAATCACTATCCTACAACTACATTAGATGAATAATAGTAATAAATTAAAACACCACTTTTAATTTTCGGAACACGAGGTTTTAAAAATAAATTTTATTTTAGATCTGTCTTTTATTATATATTTTTAAACAAATATCCTTTCTCTCTGAAAAAAATTGAAAAGCTCATCACCATTAGGTCTTCAGTCCTGGAACTGGTTAGACGCGTACCCTCTTCCTATTCTGAGCTAAACTACACTTTTCCACACTCTACATATTTTACTATCTGCGTGCAATAGTATGATCTGGGTCTACCTCTGCCCCTTTTTTTTCCTATTTCTGCTTATAACATATCCCGCACTATTCCCCAAAAATGCCTTAGAACGTATCCTGCCCTTTTAATTCTTCTATTCTTTTCTGTTTTCCCACAGATAGCTTTATTCCCCTACCATTTTTATAACCTCTTTGTTACTAACTTTGTCCGTCCATGCTACATCCTCATATATCTGAAGTACACGATTCCAAAAGGCTTCTGCCGTTTTTCTGTCTGCTTCTCCTACTGCCCCTATTTCATAGACGTAATGTGCTATGCTCCACACATATGCTTTCAACAATTTTCTCCACGTTTCTATGTTTGTTGCACTTTCTTGTTAGATGCAGTTCGGTTCCCCTTCTATTGTTACAAATATATACTTTATTTCCTCCGATATTCAGTGGTATGGGAAGGGGAGGCTCCGTGGTGTAGTTGGTATGCATGTGACTACTATGCCCAAGGTCCCGGGTTCAAATCCCGACATGGTTCAATTGAAAAATGTTAGGCGAGCATTCTTCACAAAAATACGTCCTCATTCGGATGAGAGGTAAAATGGAGGTCCCAGGTGTTACTGTTGTCACGCACGTTAAAGCTCCCTACCTTGCTTGCAACAGCAAGGGTTCGGCAAAATTCAAAATTTCCAGGTAAAGAAAACTCGCTTCCTGGCCAATGTAGTACCTTTGGGTGGAGCATTGGAAAATCACATGTAAGGTATGTGAAGGGGGGCAGCTCCGTGGTGTAGTTGGTATGCGTGTGACTAATATGCCCAAGGTTCCGGGTTCAAATCCTGACACGATTCGCTTGAAAAATGTTAGGCAAACATTTTTCACAAAAATACGCCATCGTTCGGATGAGAGGCAATATGGAGGTCTCGTGTGTTAGTGTGGTCCGCACGTTAAAGATCCCTACATTGCTTGCAACAGCAAGAGTTAGACAAAATTCAAAATTTCCAGGTAAAAAACTCGCTTCCTGGCCAATGTAGTACCTTTGGGCGGAGCATTGGAAAATCAAATGTTGGTATGTGAAGGAGAAGCGTGCCCAAGGGTCCGGTTCAAATCCCGACACGGTGCGCTTGAAAAATGTTAGGCGAGAATTTTTCACAAAAATACGCCCTCGTTCGGATATAAGGTAAAATGGAGGTCCCGTGTGTGAGTGTTGTCACGCACGTTAAAGATTCCTACCTTGCTTGCAATTGCAAAGGTTCGCAAAATTCAAAATTTCCAGGTAAAAAACTCGCTTCCTAGCCAATGTAGTACCTTCAGGTGGAGCATTGGGAAAATCAAATTTGGGTATGTGAAGGGTGGGGGCGCTCCGTGGTGTAGTTGGTATGCCTGTGAGTACTATGCTCAAAGTACCGGGTTCAAATCCCCACACGGTCTGCTTGAAAAATGTTAGACAATCATTTTTTACTAAAATACGCCCTCGTCGGATGAGAGGTAAAATGGAGGTTTCGTGTGTGTGTTGTCACGCACGTTAAAGATCTGTACCGTGCTTGCAGCAGCAAGGGTTGGGCAAAATTCAAAATTTCTAGGTAAATAAACTCGCTTCCTGGCCAATGTAGTACCTTCGTTTGGAGCAATGGAAAAATGAAATGTAGTGGTATGTGAAGGGGGGTAAACAGACTGTGACTACCAAGGATTCCCAACATTTAGACATTTGTCGAATTAATAGTTTTCCAGTAAATCCTTTCGCACAATTAACATTAGTTGCTTGTAACAATCGTCAGGTTTAAGTACATTTATTTTTTTCGTCATTAGGTTTTCCATCCTGGAACTGGTTGGACGAGTATTTCCATTGATTTCTATTCTGAGCTAGCCTGCATACTTCCCTGAAATTCCCACAGCCCATATCTTTGACTATTTGTGTGCAATAGTCTAACCTAGGTCTACCTCTGCCTCTCTTTTTTCCTATCTTTGCTTCTAATATATTCCGCACTATTCTTTCATGTCTTAGTATAGAGACTAAAAATTACGCCTACTTGCAAGTCAAAAGGTACAAAATACCACTTGGTGATAAATTCCATAATACAAAGCTTGTGTCTGCGTGCTGAATCAAGCCTTGGCCATGGTCTAATAACAAGATAGCGAACGGTCAACCAATACGAGCACGTGGGACGAAGTTGTCTATAAAACCGACCGTAGCCGATAAGCGGGAGGATTCCATATTCGACGTACAAACTTAACAGTTGAAACCAAATTATTACGTGAATTTCAATTTAGTCAAAGTGACAAGTAATAGAAATTAAGAATTACAAGTAAGTAAATAATAAAAGTGCGCGTTGAAATACAAGTGTAGCACTCTGCCTTTAATATAAAACGTAAGTTTAGATTTAATTAATATAAACAAAATCTTTACAATTTATTTAGGGCTCTAAGTACGAGATTAAATCAATTCTAAGTATACGAGACACAACCATAAATCGACTCTAAGTAAGGAAACTAAAATCGAGACTAAATTGACTCGAAGTATAGGGTTAATACTTCAAAAACAACTCCAAGTTGTTAATAAACGTTTTTGAAGTATTGGGGAGCACGCCAAGCTGAGGGTTAACCACAGAACAAGCAATCGATTGGGATCAAGAAGCTTTAATAAGAAATTACAGCAGGGACATAAGGTAATAATTATCTTTTAAATTTATAGTATGTTACTTTAATTATTTCAAATATTTGATGAGCTTAAAAATTGCATGTAAGTTAGATATTTGTGTAAAAGGTCAACAAAATTTGGTTGGTACGCAAAGGTACTTTTTTTAAAAGGGAACGTTCAACGAAACATTCATGGTAAACTACAATTCCTTTTGCTGGTTTTAATTGACATAAAAAAGGTGTAAAAAGGGTTATGATCTTCGTAAGGAACATATTTGATAAGAATATTTATTTTGATTTAAAGTTCTGTAAATAGTAAATTTTGTAAATTTTCTTCGCTTATTATACGAATTTTGGTAAATTTCGCTTGCATTATTCAGGTACATGGAGTGTTAGACGGCAGTGGGTAAAAATTCTCTGTTATCATGTCGTCGTTCACTCTGTGTGGGGTATCACTGAGCTAATCGGAGTATAAAATTAATTGTATTAAATTTAAAATTATTTTAAAGGCACACAGAGGTGGCGATCACAGCAAATTGGTCGTTATACATATGGCGAGCGGCGATATCGTAGCAATATAAATATATATATATATATATATATATATATATACAGTGTGTACCGTATAAAATGCAGTACATGGGGATCTTGGAAACTGTAGGAGATACGATCTTGGTTAAATGGGACAAAAGTTGCATAATCATGAAGGTATCTCAGATCGGTTTTTAAATTTCAAAAATTTTTCATAGGTTACTAGATAGAGGCAAAAAACAAAAAATTGACGATTTCTTTATTTGCTCGTAGTTAGTCTACTAATTGAAATAGAATGTTCAAATTTGGTACATCATGGTAATTCCCCATTGCGCTTCACATTTTCAACTTAGATTTTGTCTAGGGCATCTAGATTTTGCGTGACGATGTTCAACTTTTATTTTTAAATAGCCGCCATATTGGATTTTACATTTTGAAATGCTGACAAAACCCTTTCCAAAGAGGTATAACATGGCTATGTTTGACTAAATCAAAACACTGAAAATCACATAATTATGTTTTGGTTGTAGTAGGCTTTAATTTCCATTATGATAAAGAGAAACGCACGCATGGATAACGCAACATTATTACGTCAAGAATTCTAATTAAAACAAGCAGGTTTAAAAATGCGTGAGATAGCAAACGCATATAATTTAAGGCATACATTGTATTAAGTGTACGTAACTGGAAAAATAAAATCGACAGCTGATTTATTGAAACAAACAAGGCATGGTAATTAAAATCAAAGTTCACCAAATTTATTTGAACAAACAATGGTTTACTTATCTAGAAGTATGAAAATCCAAGCGAATCAACACTATTAACTCGAAATAGTACGTGACAAGAGTAACGCGTTGATGTTAATATACAATAATAATACCATGGGATATACGAAAACCTGATATGAAAGTTTATACACAAACAACATTTTGTCATGAAGTAAGGCATAGTTCACGTCTCTAAAAACAAAAATATCCACGTATAGTGATTAATTGTGAAGTGTAAAATAATACCACTGAAAATGGAAAATTGATGGGTTTGTCGTTTTATCCTTAAATAAAAAGCGACTCTAAATAATCACTGGAGATAAGTTTAAATAATTACGGGAGACAGCTTTAAATAATTACTGGAGATAATTCTAAATAATGAATACGGGAACAAGTTTAAATAAATACTGAAGCGATTATAAATGATTATTACTGGAACAAATGAGGAAATGCAACAAGCATTCATTTCAACGATAAATGGTCAAGGAGTTTAATGGAGGATGCTAGTGTGTTTGAGGCGATGCCATGAGGGATGCAGACAATACCGAAAACAGTTGGACCAGAGACTGATTCAAGCTGAAAACAACAGGTAAGCCAATCTGAATGTTTATTATTTTATTTGTGGATATTTCATTGTACATTGCTAAACTAAATCATTTAAAATTTAACATTTAATTGAATATTACTAATTTAAATACTTTAAAAATTGCTTTCATGATAATTTATGTGAGGGGTTGGCAAGGTTTGTTTCTTTGAGTATTCATTGTAAATTACGTAAATATTACGAGGTTGAATGAACGTTCATCAGGCTTCAGTTAACAATTAATAATAATAGTGATTTTGCTGGCTTTTTTGATCATCTTTGGGAATGATAATTATTAAAATTTTTATTCAATTCTAGCTAAAGAATTTTAACCTTTTCATATATTGTAAATATTTTTGAGAACATTATAATAATTTGTGCTTAAAGATTAAAACAGGAAGGAGAGGTAGAAGGTAGATTTAAATTCTTTGTTTGTCGTATTGTCGCAAGCTCCGTGCGTAATTCAAAAACTAAGCTAGCCGACGCAATTAAAATTATACATTAAAAATTAAAAATTGACAGATTAAAAATTTTTACCTTTCTAATACACAAAAAGGGCGCACAGGGGTATTGCTACAGTATCACAACACTTATATATACACTTATATATATATATATATATATATATATAGTGTGTGTGTGTGTGTGTGTGTGTGTGCTCTCTGCTCTGAGAAATTTCCATGTTGAACGTCAATATTTACTATGTACTTCTATCAGTATTCACTCTAAAGTGCCAATATCTGATACGATACAAATCCACCTTCTATATACGCCTCGCAGCCAGCTTATCAAATACCAAAATACCCAAAATCAAATACTACAAATTCAAATCTAATGAGTCGAAAACGTCCTTCTTAAAATAACATTTCATATGCACAATTCACAATTATTTTCTACACTACTTTAATAAACAAATTCTAAACAATAAATCACTAATTAAATATTTTCACTAAAATTACTATTTTTAATTTTCAATTTATACCCCTTATAAATAATCAGTCTATCAAAAGTCACATAATTTATTACCCCAACACAATACTGTGTTAAACCTGCAGAATATTCAGTATGCTTAGTCTCCTCTGTATAATTATAAATTCTATTTGAGAATTTGTAAACCCAAATGAAATGATTGTAGATTACTTCGTACACAAATATCTACTATAAAAATCAAATTCTTAACTTAATAGAAATCTTTATAGAATAACATTTAATCAAAACAAAATAGTACATTTAACTAACCTTCTTTAAAACAGCCAAATGTCCTTTTGTTGCCAAATGTGGTTTCCGTTTAGAATTACCAGTGTAAAATATTTTACTCTTCAAAGTTCAAGTATAGCAATTACCCAATTTCTATAAATTCAATAACAATGATCTATTTTCTCTTGATGATTGTTAACTTCCATATACTTAAATTGTAGACTTAATCTTGAAATTTTTGATTTTAATAATCAAACTCTAGTGTTAAAACTGCTTTATTCTGTTCATTAAATTGTAAATCTTCTATTTTTAAAAATATACTTTAAATACCAACACGTTGCCAAATATTATCCGTTTCATGTTTGAAATTAATTACGTAATGTATTTTAACTATAGACAATGTTGTGTGTCGTCATGAATCTTAATAAGAATTGATTATAGCATGCTAGGTGCATCTGTTTCTATATACAATTCTCGTCTTACGTAATTTTTTTCGAATGCTATCGTCTGTTCTCGAACATTCTAGGCTTCTTTCAATACTTTCCTAATAGACTGTTTGTTTGTTTTGCACTTAAAATGCGATGTACGAGAAACAGACGCCATTTAGGCTAATAAGGGCAAAATTAATTATAAAGGCGTAAACTTTTTAAGAACGCTTCGTGCATGAGACTAAGTTTTGTATTAGTTAAATGAAAGAAATATTTTACTCATATCATTCATGTAGTATCTAGGCAAAAATTTCAATAAGAACGAGTTATTTATTTTGTTGAAATAAATTTGCATTAATTCTCAATAAAAAACCTATAAGGCAGATTAATACTAAAGTATTAGTTAATAAGATGAAATAATAACTTAGACTTTTATGCAAAGCTCAAATGATCATTTTTAATCGAGCTAGTAATTGAAATATGGAAAATATAAAATCCCGGACAGGATTTAAATCTATACCTTAGGGTTTCGCGACCCATGCGTTTTCCAATTACGCTACCGAGACGGATGACGACAATTAGAAAATAATACAAATCTAAATCATGTACACAACCGTATATCAACTTCAATTACGTTTGCAATTTTTGACAATCATATCTGAGATTGTGAAGTTTTTTGACAAAAATGCTAAACATAGTTTAAAGTTAAGTTGATATATGGTTGTATACATGATTTAGATTTGTATAATTGTCCAATTGTCGTCACCCGTCTCGATGGCGTAGTTGGAAAACACATGGACCGCAGAAGTCTAAGATGCAGGTTCGAATCATGTCCAGGACCTTATATTTTCTATCTTTTAATTACTAGCTTGATTGGTAATGATCATTTGGATTTGGCATAAAAGTCTAAGTTAATATTTCATCTTTAGTATTAATCAACTTGCCTTGTGCAATTATCTAATATGTTTGTTTAATGGTTGGGATCAGCTGGTATTTTGAGCGTCGCGTCCTGACTATATCTGACATAAGTCAAAAAACTTGACCCTATCAAATATGATTGACAAAAATGCCAAACGTAATTAAAAGTTATGTTGATATTTGGTTATGTACATGATTTAGATTTGTGTAAATTTCGAATTGTCGTCACCAGTCTCGGTGGCGTAATTGGAAAACGCGTGGGCTGCGAAAGCCTACGATACAGGTTCAAATCCTGTCCGGGACCATATATTTTCAATTGCTAACTCGATTTAAATTGATTATTTGGGCTTTGATAAAAGTTATTATTTCATCTTATTAATACATATATATATATATATATTATATATATATATATATATATTACTGTGTACGGGTAAGCGTAAACATGTGTAAATAGGACAAGCATTTACTTATTTGGGGACCCGGTATGTAAAAATCAATAATTTATTTTATTAAGCTTCAGTATAGTTAGATTGGAATAAAATTACATATTATTAATGTAGGTTTAATTTGTATACGTTAATAAGCAACGTACATTTATTTAATATCATAAACTAAAGCAATCGTAGAAAGCTACAAGTTTAAGATGGCAAACAGGTTAAAACGTTCAAGGATTTTAAGGAACACAAGCATAAGGTAGATAAATAATTCTTGCTAAAGCTAGAAAACGTTTAGAAAACAATTTGAAGTATTGTGGTAACGGAAAGACACAAGGTTAACAATAACAGACGACTATTTCAAAAACAGATCGATAAAATTAGGCGACAGAGAATCTTTACTATGAAACAGAGTAAGATGAAAAATTAACAGATGGGTAAATGACAAACATTTTTAAGCGCGTGTCAGACGAGTATATTTTAAATACCAATAAGCAGGACAAAGATGCAACATGTTTTTTGAACAGTATCGATTTTTCAAGGCGCACGTATATGAAGGGAGAATTAACAGCAAACAACATAGTAATAGTGGGACAATAAGAAAAACAGAATACATGTGGTAGACAAAGATATCAAAAGAGTGGAAATAACGTCAATAACTTAGGTAGGAAATTAAGACAAAGATAGGAAAGGTTGTTATGAAAGCATGACTGCGATAACAGTATAGACGCGCACATCAGAGGCGTAATTGGATTTGTTTGGGGGTAATAGCAGACTACAGATTTTAAGGAAAACTTAAACGGTTGAAGTTTTACAGAACTTTTCGTGGTAAAACAATATTAGAGTGGATGAATTCTAGGTTTTGAAAGTTCGTTGTATGTTTGTACGGATTGAATTTGTGGAATTATTGTGGCAGTTGACAACATTTTATAGAATATGTAATGAAATTACGGGCAACGTGAGTGGGACTAAGACAATATATAAGCACTACCGGAGGTAGATTCGCTCTCTTATTTTTCGATTATTTTAAATAAAAATATGAAATCTAGAGGAGCATAAAATCACGGGGATTTTAGACTGATGTTTTACTATTGAGCAGAAATATGAAATGTTTTAACTTGAATATTAATTGTAAATATGGAGATTTTTGAGAATTTATTATTTGTGTTGGTAGAATAAAAGGGCTGTATGTTTTTGTAAAAAGATTTTTTATTTTTTCTTTAATTACAAAGGTATTGAAAGAATGAGTTGTGGTGGGTATCCCGGGGGACGCAGTGAGCAGAGCTAGCCGTGGCTACTGTCCAAAGAACCACTGCAATATATATATATATATATATATATATTTATATATACACTTCAGTAACAGGTAGTAACAAATAACATCCCAAAAATAACTAACAACCTTTTATTATATATATATATATATATATTGCTGTGAAACCTACAAAAAGGCCTCACCAGAGTAAAAAAGGATATTCGAACTTCTCGAATTTGGCACCAAGATTTGCTGTGATTCTTGCCCTGTTGAATCTCTTCTGATAATCGCCTCTTTACTCTTTCCGACTCGGCTGATCACCTAGTTAAAACTTTCATCCTCATTCATAAAAAAAACAAACACATTCCTACCACAAACATCAACGTTAACTCTATTTACATCAATATTCATAATACATTAAAATTTCAAAATTAAATTTCAGCATAAATTTCAGTATCATAAAATTTCAAGATTAAATTTGTTATCATTTTAATTTGCATCCAGAATTAAAGTCCTTGTAGGATGCCTACTAATTAATTTAACAATATTTGCAGACCTGAGTCCGAATACAAAGGGAGCATCTCCCACCCCTTTACGTTAATCAAACAGGTTAGTCTAATTGAGCTCAAAGACAGACCCAAATTTTCATCATAATCAAGAACAAAAACTGATAAATACTCCTTTCTACTTAAACAAAAAAATTTCACCTTAAAATTAAAAATTTGTTGTTTGTACAAATTCACTACTGTCCATTTTTTAGCAAACAAATTATAAAGTTATTCAACACACACCAAAACATCAAAAATCGAACAACAAAGCATAAGTTACCTGAAAGTTAATGCACTCGTGGCTCCAATGTACATCGTCCTTTGTTAATCACACCATTCCAACTGGGTTATGTTTACGGCTTCTGATTCTGAACGCAATTAAAATTTTCTACACCACCATTCATCTAAAGTTGTTTCAGGGCTTCTCAGGACTCATCTAAGTATATCAAAATCTTGTTTTGTGGATCCAATCACGATTACGCATAACATTTAATTATTAACACCCCCGAAAAATAGCAAAGAAATTCATACTTCTTTCACGCTATACCCCAAAACTGCCTACTTTTGTTTATTCATTTATCGTTACTAATTTCGAAAATTGGTACAGTAATACTCGCAAATATAACTAGACTTTATTACCTTGTATCTTCTTTTCTAAGTGCACTAATGCATAGTAACTTGTATCGTAGCACGTAAAGAGCAAACTATTTTAAAGTATTCAATAATCACAAAATATAAGAGCAAACTGTTTCAAGTATTAAATCAAAATCGAAAATCTAAGAGAGCGAAACTGCTATAAACACGGGTTTATATAATAGCGCGCCTGCATGTCGGTTTTGTCCCGCGACGGCCAGTTTTCAGAATTTCGCATACTATGTTCCCTTTTCGACAGTCCGGCACAGCGATTCTATTAAATTTGCACACGCGTCAGTTGAAAATCTAAGAAATTTTTCACACGGCACGCAACGTCTGAGAATTACTAATTAATTTTCTACCCTGGTCTAAATTTGAGTAATATATATATATATATATATATATATATATATATATATATATATATACTTAAGCGCCAATAACTTCCATGATTCAAACTTTTATATACGCCTCGCAAATACTAGAATATAAGTAAAAATATCCTTCTAAAAAAAATTTAAATACACTATTTACAATTATTTTTTACACTACTCTAAGAAACAAATTTTAGACACATGGGAATTACTTATCAAGGAATCCCTAGTTAAATATTTTCACTTAAAATACTATTTACACAAGTTACTTTCAATTTACACTCCATGCAAATAATCAGTTCTGACGAAAACCACCCGATTTAATACCCCAGCTTACATACCATGTTAAACATGCTGATTATTTAATATGCTTATTCTCCTCTATATAATCATAAATTCTTTATGTGAGTTTCAACTACAAATGAAATTATACAATCTTTTGTTATTAAATATAAACAAAAATTATGTTAGAATATTTCTCTATGAATTAAACAAAATTATATTTAGAATAAGATCTTCCAGTTAGTAAATATGAATGGAATTTTCTTTTGAAACAATGTTACGTTCTCGGTTTATACAAATTAAATCTGTGTCACACGTTATAATATGACTTTCTATGACCTCTAATCACAGTATATATATATATATATATATATATATATATATATTGCTATCGCCACCCAATTTTTACGTTCAATTACCTGTTGATCGCCTTGACTGTGTGCCTCTAAAATATCTAAAATAATTTTAAAATTAACACAAATAAATTTATGCCTCGACTAGCTCAGTTATTCCCTGCACAGAGTGAACGACGATATAATAACAAAAATTATTTACCCCCTTACTTCTAACACTTAATGTACATGAATAAGATAAACGGAATGTGTCGAAATTTGTATAGTAAGCTAAGAAATATATACAATTTCTAACTGTACGACCTTCGTACTGTCATATGCTATGTAAGAACCTTTCAATCAAAATTAAAATAAATATTGAATTTGTGTATTACCATAATTTATAACCCCTTTTAAGCAAGTAAAGCCAGCAAAAAAATTATGTATTATATTGAATGTTTGGTTAAACGTTCAATGAACCTTTCCCTTTCTTTTACCGTATTTTCTACGTATCACCAAATTGATGACTCTTTACACAATTTATCTAAGTACATGTAGGTTTCAAATATTCAAAATAAAACTTATGCTATTAATTGAAAATTTAATTCTAACCTGGTATTCTTCCGATTGATTCCCATGGGAGTTTTCTTTTTCAAATCAGTTACTAGTATAGTGGTTGTTGACTTGCAGCTCTGCGTGCACCCCAATGCTTCAAACTGTTTCTCTGCAGCTTAACGAGTGGCTTCGAATGAACGTGTTGCTTAGAGCTTTACTTGTAATCTCAACGTCTTAATTTATAATTTTTCCACTTATTGTATTTAGTACTTAGAGGTATTAAAGTATTAGTATTGGAGTATTGCTTTGAGTTTTACTTCCGTGCTTAATTGGAGCATTGAAGTATTGTTTTGAGTTGTATTTTCGTACTTACTTGGAGTATTGATTTATTGTTTTGAGTTTTACCTCCGTGCTTAATTGGAGCCCTAAATAATGAATTGTAAAGATTTCGTTTATTACTAATTAATTTTAGACTTACGTTTTAAGCAAACGGCAAATTTTTATACACTCGTATGTTTAGACGCGCACTTATACTGTTTTCTTCACTTAAAATTTTAATTAATGTGACTTTCACGTATAATTTTTAATATTAACTTCACTAAGTTGATATCTACGTAATACTTTTGTTACAACTGGTACAGTTCGCGCTTCGGTTATGGAATGAATATTTGTTATCAGTTTTGATGCATTATATAGACAAGTCGTCTCACGTGCTGTTATATGTTGACCGCCCGCTATCTTGTTATTCGGCCATGGCAGAGGGATGCACTACGCTATCATGCAGCCGGTTGGGTTTTACTTCGAGTTGCTTACTTTATGCATTGCTCAGACGCTTGAAAAATCACGTAGACAATAAGCTATATAATATGAATTTCGTTGGCCAATGGTACTTTGTATCTTTTAACATCACGTAGTTGTAGTTTTGTACAGGGACTTTTAAATATTAACCTTTAATTCTGCACGTACAAAACTTATGGTTCCATATTTTGTTTACCTACGTTGGGTTTCCTTTAAATGTGGCGATTTACATTTCAAACATCACGTAGGCTTTCGCCTTAATATTTATATCTTATTGCGTTATGAAATACGCTTGTTAATCAAAAGTTTGATTATGCGTTTTATTGACTTCCATTCCTCACGCAATGCGTCGAGTTTAAAAGAGATTTGTTTAACGTTTAAGCATGCCTAATTTGTATTTATATGAAGTTTATGAATGCTTTAGATGTTTCTAAAATAAATTGAGTTGCGCCCAGAATTATTTCTTTTACTAATTGTGGTTCAGCTATTACAAAATGAGCTTTCGTGTGATTTTTACTTTGTCGCTTCAGAATGTTTTATTTATTTATTTATCGTCTTTATTTATCTAAACTAACATATACAAAGTGGATGAGAAAAACATACAAAATCGTGCAGGCGAAGTTCAGTCACAGACTGTTCTTCCACTTAACCTGAAGTAACATTATAGTAACAGACAGCAAGCATCAAACGTAACAAGCAGCAGCTCACCGTTAACTGAATTTAAGTGTTCATACTTTCTCTACCCAGTACTGAATAAGTAAATAAATGAAATAAGCGTAAGATCATTGTAGGTTAATCAGATATTTTTTGTAGAATCTCTTGAAACTGTATACTGATTTATTCTTTAGAGAAGCATCAATAGAATTGTATAACGCAACTGCCGAATAATGGAACGATCTTTGGTAGAAGGTGGACGAGTGACGCTCAACATGCAATAGATCGAGTGATCGTAAGTTAATACAGTGGTAATAACGACGCGGTTTTACTAAAGACTTTATATATTCTGGTGTTGTGGGCGAGGCTACAGCGCGATGTGTATAAACTGCAAGGTGTAATTTATGCCTGTTAGCCATATTCAGCCAATCTGATTCTCGCAAAAAATTAGAAATATGGTCATACTTTCGTAAACCGTAAAAATGTTTAGAAATGTATTGAATGACTTCCAAAATTATTTATTTTGATTAATGTTTTTAATTTATTGCAGAATGAGCTTTTTTTGATTAATTCTGGTTAGTTGTTGATTTTATTCTAAGTGATCGGAATTTATTTTTTGCATAATGACCAATTATGTACCTTTTATGATTTAAATGTTTGGTTTTCTTTATTTTTATAATGTTCACATGAAGTATACTTCCCCTATTACTAGCTCGATTTGAAATGATCATTTGGGCTTTACTTAAAAAGTCTAAGTTATTATTTCATCTTATTAATTTCAATATATATATATATATATATATATATATATATATATATATATAAGTTCTCTTGGTTTGTGTTAGTTTATAACTCACTAAACTTATTCTTTTTTTATAATTATAATTTTGCTTATGAAAAAGACAGTAGAGCCGGATCACCTTAGTGTCGACTGTTGACAATACCTACAATGTGAGGTAAAGCAACACAAAGGCACAATTATAATTATTATGGTTCCGGGTTGGGACCGTGTCATTTTATAAATTAAAGTCGACGTTTCGCCCACTTTTGTAAGGGGCTTCAAGTGGGCGAAACGTCGACTTTAATTTATAAAATGACACGGTCCCAACCCGGAACCATAAATAATTATAATGACTCCGGCCGTGAAAGCCTCCGACAATATCACAAAGGCACAAACTGTGAACTAGGTGAAGCTGTACTACACATAATGTGTAAGTGTTTATTATTACAACGTTAATACTTTTGACCTGATGAGCACCAATAAAAGCAAAACGCGTTGACAGAATGCATGTGTAGCTTATTTTGAGTAACTTGCCAATAAATTTTCTTGATTAACATTAATTTATGAGCCAGATCTTCTCCGTGCCGAATGTTGCCAATATTTACGATGTCAGGTAAAACAACAAACATGAAGACTATAACTGTAAGCTATCTGTTGCTGCACTTTCCATAATTTTTCGGTGTTTAATATTACAACTTTGCTACTTTTATCTTGAGGAACCCGATAAGGGGCGAAATGTATGAACAGGTGTCCGTGTAACTTATTGTAAGTTTCATCTTGTAATCAAATCCTAAAGTAAACAGACATGGTGATACAGAAGTAAGTTGTTATGTAAACAAAAACTTTCTTAAATATTCAGTTTTTTTAGAGAGAACGTTCTGTATATTATTCGCAATTCAGAAAGCTGTTGAAATTTGATATTTCTCTATGCATAACTATTGTTATACATAATTCGACTATAGTTCATTCGTTTTAACTTTAGGATGACGTCAAATGAAATAATAAAGCGTTTGCAAAAGTATGCAAATGAATACCTAGAATTGCGCCTGAAAGATACTGTCATTTAACATAATAAAGGTTGGCAGTTTTGTACGGTGTTACCACCAATTCCTTTTGCCAATGAAAACAATCGTATATCTTTTATTAAATACAGTAGAATTTAAACTAACATTGGCAATGTATCATTTCATACAGTTGTGACGTCATCCTAAAGTTAAATCGAATGGATTATACCTATTTAATAACACTAAATAAATGCAGTATGTTACGTTCGTCGTCAAAAATTAATAATTTCAAGAACAAAAATATTCACCTGCATTATTTCATAAAGCAAGGACCGTAAGTATTGAGGTTGACACATTTTTAAAATAAAATTCCCGTATGAATAAGGTAAAAACTCTTCCTTTATATTTCCATCGTAAAGTCTGTATTGCTCATGGTCTGTCAAGTATGTCATTAAAATATCGCAACCGAAATTCTATGAACCCTCTTTTCTTATACTTATATTTAGCCGTGAGAATGGAAAACAGTGAATCACTGCGAAGAGTAACATTTCCAAGAATTAGTTTCTAAACTACCTCGTCCACGAAAATAACAGTGAAGAATCAAAATTCTAACGAAGTATTAAACATCACGAGGGTCCAACAAGATAATCGAATTTCAGTTGATCTCAAATTATTGATCAGTAAGTTGGTCTAGGTCCAGGGTACGAAATAGTAGTTTTTTAACCGCGGTCTTGTCGATATTTTGGGTTGTACCGTAATTAAGCACCTTAATATAAAAGGAATTTATTGATTGCGTGTTAACAATATACAGAAGGTATCCTTCTGTTGTACCAATATTTGTAGGGAGTTACAACATAGTACCTCGTTAGCGTAACCATTATAGACTTACAGACCTCCACATCCAACTACGAGGCTTGTTCAATTGAAACCCATCTTTGGTCAGGTTAGCCTTGGAAACAATTGTAATCACTCAACTGACGTTTTGCAACGTTAGTGGTGTTTGTAAATTTTCCACTGGTCAGTTTCTCTCGTATATATTTGACAGCGATTTTAAGTATTATGACTTTGAAATGACGTTTGTTGTTAACAATCTGACCAAATGTGATCAGCGTGCGGTCATTCAATTTCTGCGTGCTGAAGGTTTGCAATCATTGGAAATTCATACACGAATGCAAGCAGTGTATGCAAACGCATGTTTTGCGTATCCAACTGTCGAGGAATGGTGTCGAAAATTTAAGAATGGGCGCGAAGGGACGAATGATAAGCCGCGACCAGGTGCAATGTGGACTGCGTCAACAGACAGGAATATGGCATGTGTGGAAAGCCTGATTAAAGAAAATCGTCGAGTTTCAATCAGAATAATTTCAGAAAATGTTGATGTAAGTATCGGATTTGTTCATAGCATCGTACACAAACTAGGCTACAGCAAAGTTTGTGCGCAATGGGTTCTTCGCCTTTTGTCAGAGAACCAAAAAACTTGCAAATGGGCTTATCTTTGCAACACCTCACGGAATACAGACAAAATGGTAACGATTTTCTCTCGTCAATAATTGTTGGCGACGAATCTTGGTGTCATTATTTTGAACCATCCAGTAAGCTGCCATCGATGCAATGGAAACACGCACTTTCTGAATAAATTTGAATGCACATGACAGAGACGTATTAACTACTCTTCGAAAGTGCACATCTTAAAGAAGTATACTTTGATCACAAATAATACCGATGTTAGCCTAGATTTTTATGGATGGTTTTCTTCCCTAATTAAATTTTAACATTTTGACATTTCAGAATGATCTTTGGCAAGTAGTGATGCATTTAAACTGTATGATGTTGTATATGCTTTGTATATTGTTTTGCATTTCGTATGTAGATTAATAGCACTATGCTAAAAATATTTTGATACAATTATTTTACGAATCGTTTAATAGTATAGAGTACATATTTTATTTAGGACTAAAATCAACCAGGATCTCACAGGTTCCAATAAGGAAATTTTGAATGTTATGTAAACAATTGTTCGTCTAGCTAGTATTTTTATTCTTGAAATTGTGAACCACACTTACATGCTTGAAGTCATTTTTTTAAAAAATAGAAGTGCATCACAGTCCTGTACGTTATTGTAGGGTGTTTCAACGATTTACTCTTTAATTTTGTTCAATCATAAAGCAACAAACATTTTAGTAAAATCACAGTTCCATAAATATTACGTTTGGATTCAATCGACTATTTATCGAATAATATTAATTTTAATTTAAAGAACTTTATTTACTGGTAAGGCATTTGAGAAGCTTAAGGTGGCATTTTCGAATCCCTTAACGACTTCTGTATTTAAATTCATTTGAACCACGACATATCGAGAGCTAGCTAGGCACTGTAATTCAGTTACAGTTATTGTTACAAGCTCTTTTGTTTTTTTTTACCTGTAATAAACTGGCGTCTTACTTGTGAACTTTTTGTTTTCCGATTTTTGAGTAAATTTAATTTTCAATTTTTTTTTCTGATTTGATACAGTTATTTTGGTAAATAACACTGTTTTTTTATTAGCTTAGTGCCTTACTGCAATACCTTACTGATTGTGACTTTGACTTTTTACAAGACTTTTTCAGATATGAATTGATTTAAGCTGACTGTAAAACAGTTATTAAAACAGCAACTTTTAAATTTAATTTTCAATTTTCTTTTCTGATTTGGTAGAGTTGTCTTGGTAAATAACATTATTTTTTTATTAGTTTAGTAGCTTACTGCAGTATCTTACTAATTGTGAGTTTGACATTGACATTTTACAAGACTTCTTCAGATATGGACTCATTTAAGCTGACTGTAAAACATTTGTTCAAACAGGAACTTCTGTATGAATTAAGAAATTGGAGTAAACTTGTAGATGACGATTCAAATGTAGTTAATTTAAGGAAGTTATTACGTAATATTTTGAAAAAACGTAAATTTGATTCTAATGACGATATCGATTATTCTTTGGAATTTTCTGAAGATGCTGCTGAAGTAGAAAATCCATTGATAAATGAATTTTTAACCAAACTAAATGATTCAAATTTGGCAAATAATTCTGTTACTATAGAAATCAAATTTTGGCACATTTCTCAAATCGGTTAAACCATTGTTTGCCAACAGAACGTCGTGAAGAAATAATTTGGAATAAATCATTAGAAAAGTTTAAATATGCAAAAATCTTTTTTATCGAAATTAGAAATAATACATTTAGCTAAAACTGATTTACCTAAATCCATTTTGGATAGCCCTTTACTTTAAAAATCCGGAAAATTATGAAAATATGGTTGAAAATTTAAAGATAGATGAACCAAATGTAAATAAGCAGATCTATTATAAGGTTGCTTCCGTGTGTAAACGGAACACTAAATTCTCGAGCGATCAGCCCATTAATGTATTTTTAGAAAGAGTGGAGGAGTTAAAAATTGCACAAAATTATACTCAGTTATACTCGGAAATTATCGATTTGTTAGATGGAAAGTCTTAATTTGGTTCCGAGCAAATAATCTTTTATTTCACGATTGGGAATTCTTAAAGTGTGGTTTAAAAGCTGAATCCTTATCGGCTGATTATGAATAAATTATTATTGAAAATACAAAATCGTACACAAAAGGAAGCAGAAACTGTAGGTATATATGTAGCAATTATGACAAATTTATTTAACGGATTAAATAAAAAGGTAAGTATCGGAAAACAGCTAAACATTTTACCAAGGAACTATTACGTTTTTACCAGTCGCAGCTTAGTTTAATTGAGAGTAATAATATACATGATCTTGTAAAATTTGGGAAAATATTGTACCGCCGAATAAAAAGAAAATTGATATTGTGGAAACGGATTTAGCTTATATAAAAAATGTAGATAGTAATAGGACCAATTTTACAAGGCAATATTTAGTAGGTACAATCGATGATAGTAACCGTACTACAAATTCGAATTAAAATAGTAACAGTAGCAGTAACAAATACATTTTTAATAGAACATTTTTATGCTGGAATTGTCACGGAACCTATCACACCAAAAGAGAGTGTAGTAAACAGCGACATACTGGATACAGCTACAGATGTGGTAAAGAAGGCACTGCCGTTGGAAATTGTGTAGAT
This sequence comes from Platerodrilus igneus, assembly GCA_036346225.1. Taxonomy (NCBI): domain Eukaryota; kingdom Metazoa; phylum Arthropoda; class Insecta; order Coleoptera; family Lycidae; genus Platerodrilus; species Platerodrilus igneus. Next base: position 1,263,227 of record JARFIW010001186.1, read on the forward strand.
TCTAACAAATATTCGGGAAACGGGTATGCGATGCATTAGGAGGTCGACAAATGTCTTACAACTTTCAGAATTTGACCAAATTTATTTCAGATTATGTAAACCACCAAAAATTAAGATGTAAAAAAAATTTAATTTAAGTTATGGAACTATCTAAAGAAGAGGAACGACTCTATATTACCGTCAATATTGTAGGTTATAATATTTTAACTTTTCTGATCTCTGCCGCTACTACTACTATTTTTGGAAAGCAAGGTTGGGATATTTTTTCCTCGTTAAATTTAAAAATAAATTTTTCTGATGACTTTACCTGTATGGTTAGTTACTTTAGAAACAGCTACGCTACCAATGGCACTAAAAAAAACAACCGTAATTTTAGATGTTTTAATTGTGCCAGACGTTAAACATAAATTAATTTTGGGGATAGATTTTTGACTCTTCTAAATACATCAAATTTAAACTGGCTCCTAAATTTGTAGGTCCATACCTTATTAAGAACAAACACTCAAATAATACTTACGGTTCAAGTATGTCTAAAGGCATTTGGCACGTTAAAGATCTGAAACTTCACCTAGACGAAACATAATCTATTGTGACCTATCCTAGTGGGACTCTATTTTTTTCTTTTTCTTAATTTTAAGTTTATTTTTAAGTTCAGTTAGGTTCAGTTATTATACTTATGGGTACTCGTTGCTTCAGTCCCTGAAATTTTTTATAGAGCGAGTTATATATCCTCAAATTAGTATATAGGTATAATCAAATGGAACTATCGAATCTAAAGACTAGATTGTTAGAATGTATAATTGAAGGACATATTACAAAAGGTTAATGGAAGTTCATAAACCAGACATGAGAACGGATACAAATACTTTGTATTCCAGACGTAACATGGCACTGCAGGTGCAGGTCACAATAAACTATAAGAAACTTATTGTTAGAATTAAGATTACTAAGAAGTAATACTTTGTATTGAATAAAGAAACAGCAGACATGAGATTTGCGTTTCCCACAAGTAATGTAAAAGCAGGGATAGCATAAATACCCTGAGAACCCCTGAAGGATCAGTCGGTCTCGAGCATCACAACTTTAAAATTGTTGGTTGCTCAAGCTACTCATTCTAATTTTAGTTAATTTAAATAGTGATTGTCAACTTAAAATATTTTTGATTTCAATACATTACTGAACATAACGTACCTGTTATTAAATTCATATTGAAATTTCTGTTTAAATAAAATTTGATAAAAGAGTTTTTTGGAAGAAGTCTTTTTAAAAAGACGCTCCAAGAAGTCCAAAACCTATTGGCGCAGTCGAAACGAATTCCAGAAAGGCACTAGTAAATCTAAAATCGAGGAACTGGTGGTTGTAAATCTAAATTCTTTATCTGGAAGAACAAACAAAAATTTGGACAAGGTACAAAATCGACCAAGACCAAAGAAAGAAAACTGATGCAACTGGCAATGAAAATTCTGTAAGTTCATTTATCCTAAACATTTTCAATTATTGATATTAGCTAGTAAGCAACGAAAGAATTTATATACGCATTTTTTTGCACAATTTATTATTACATTTTATCGCAATTTATTAATGAAAGAATTTAATCAGCAAAGTCTGAAAATTAATTATAATAAAGGTGTATAAATACGCAGGTCTATGTACAATTTATTACAGCAATTTTATTATTGAAACGATTTACTCAGCACAAGTCTGAAACAAAAGCGTGTAATTATAACTCAGTTCTTGTACAATTTATTGCAGGAAACTATTACTGAAATAAAATTATTCAGAAAAAAATCTGAAACTCAATTTGCATCACTTTATAATCTCTACAAAAGTTATAATTATACACTTTAACGCAACAGTAATTGATGAGACAATTACTCAGCAGAATTCTTTAATGTAATTATAGCACTTTGTAATTACATATAAAATATACGTAAAAGATAAGTGATTCTTTAAATAACTGAATACCAACTTTGATATAATCTTAATACAATACGAACTCGGCTGAAAAATTAATTAATAAACAATGAACATTGAGAACATGCGATTATATTTAGAATCAATCCCAGTATATGATGGCAATCAAACACTATTAGGTATCTTTATAACTGCTTGCGAGACATTTTTAAAATCTTTTTATAAAGAGGGCAAAATTGACCGCAACGTCATGCTTTTACGTCTGATTGTCAGCAAACTAACCGGAAGAGCAATAACATTAATTGCAAGCCGTGATGAGCTCGAACAGTGTGAAGACTTCAAACGGTTAGTAATACCGTATTTCTGCGACCAGAAAAATATCAAATGTCTGGTAAGACTTAATAAACTTTCGAATGGAACCCAATCAATCACCCTACCAATTTGGTATGAGATGCCAAGATGTGAGGAGCTTAATCTTAACCAAACTGAAAATCGAAGAACCCGACCAGAACATACGTTTATTGAAAACGAAAATGTACGACGAAATGGCATTGGACGCATACATAAACGCGTTACCTGAAAGGTTATCAGACAAGATAAGATTTCAACACCCCCAAAATTTAGAATAAGCAATGAACATGATAGTAGAGGAGGAAAACGTGATGTATTACATAAATAAAATATATAACTCTAATGCAAATAAAAATTACTCACCGATTAAGACGATACAAGCGGCGAGACAGATACAAACACAACCGAAATTTACAACACCATTTAATACACCAACGAATCAATCTCGAATGAACGATTCAAACTTTAATAACACAAATTTCCACAACCAATTTAGACAATTTCTAAAACAAACATTTAATTCAAACTTTACAAAACCCGTATTTACACCAAAATTCAATCAAAACGTAAATAAAACATGGCAAACATTTGGCACAAATTCCAACAGAAACATACCTATGACAAATAACAACAATAACACCAATAATTACTACAAACCAACCCCAATGGATACTTCATCTGGTAACACCAGACAAAATACAAAAATATCGCAAATCAGACCAAACTATAACCAGAAACGAAACTTTACTTCCGAAGAACTATTCCACCAAGAAGTAGAAAATTTTGACAATCCGGACGCGAATAATGACGCGACTTCGAGTAGAGACGATGAGACAAATTACGAATGCAACAGCCTTATGAAAATTACGCGGAGGACGACGAAAGAAATGCAAGCTCAAATTTTCAGTTAGACCGATTCAAATACGACCAAACGTAATTAATTTAAACAACATCAATCAACACATTTTACCCTACATAGAAATACTGCACGCAGAACTTAAATTACTAATCGATACCGCATCTTCAAAAAATTTAACTAGCCCTAGAACCGTTCAAAAACATTATGTAGATTTTGTAGAAAAAGAACCCTTCAAAATTAGGACAGCCCACAAAACGACAATACACCAATTTATGGCAAATATACATCTACCAAAAACTTTCAACGTAAAAGTGAAACACAAATTTTGTATTTTTGAATTTGACAAATACGACGGATTAATTAATAGGCATGGATCTTCTAAGAAAATTAGGAGCAAACATTGATATAAAAAAATTTATTATTAGGAACGAAACACTGACAAATTCCTATTAAATTACAAAACAGTAACATTCAAACCGATCAAAAATACACGATCCAACCCAGAACGGAAAAACAAATAAAAGTTTTAGTAAATTCAAAAACGACATAGGCATTATAAACCACATGACATTTCAACAAGGAGTAGAAACGTCCACCGCGTTAGTACAAATAAAAGACAGTTACGCCACTACAACAATTTTAAACTCAAACAATCACCCCATAGATCTATCATTAACAAACTCAATAGACATGGAAGTAAATTTTAGCGAGATGGAAATCGACGAAGAATATGAAAGCGATTCCAACCCTACAAGACACGATGGAATGTTAAGAGAAAATTTAATTAACGTTCCTTTTAATGAAGATATTAAAAACGAAGAAGAGAGAGCAATCATGGACTTATGTTTCGAATACCGAGATATATTCCATTGTGAAGGAATAGAATTAACAGACGATAAGCCAATTTTCACAAAAGCATACAGCTAAAGCAAGTCAAGAAGAAGCAGATAGACAGGTAGCAGATCTATTGAAGCAAGATATCATCCAACATTCAAACTCACCATAGAGCAGCCCCGTATTAATAGTACCGAAGAAGTTAGATGCCTCAGGCAAACACAAGTATAGAATGGTTATCGATTACAGAAAACTAAACGAGAAAACTGTAGACGATAAATACCCGCTACCCAATATTACGGAAATCTTAGACAAATTAGGAAAGTGTCAATATTTTTCGACATTAGACCTCGCCTCAAGATATCACCAAGTAGAGATGGACGAGGACACAACCAAAACAGCTTTTAGTACACCTACAGGACATTATGAATACAAACGCACCGTTTGGCTTAAAGAACGCACCCGCTACTTTTCAAAGAGTAATGGACAACATTTTAAGAGGGATACACAATGAAAAATACTTTGTGTACTTAGACGACATTATCGTATACTTAACATCACTGAAATAAACGACGTAATTCGAAATAAACACGAAAGAAAAATCAACCATCGTGGAATCAACGAAACATTAAAACAACTCATAAGAAGATACTACTTTAAAGACATGAAGAAATTGACCACGGATTTTATCAATCAATGTGAACTATGTGATAGAGCAAAACACGACAGATCACCCCCAAAAGTATCTTTAATGTTAACTAAAATACCCGATAAACTTTTTCAAAAACTACATGCAGATACTTAGGTAGTAGAAGCGCAAAGCTTTTTAACAATCGTAGACGCATGCACGAAAGCAGGTCAAGCGATACCCATTATTTCAAAAAATAGTATCGATACAACTTAGGGATTCTTACAATAGTATACATTTTATGGCACACCCGAATCAATAACGTTAGACAATGAATGCGAATTCAGAAATAAAACAATACAGAATAAATACCCTAGAACTTCACAAAATAAAAATTCATTTTAAAACAAAAACTCACACGGAGTCAAACGGACTAATTGAAAGATTACACCTAACCTTAATAGAACAAATCAGACTGTTAAGATTAACCTATAAGAAAGAGCATATCACTAATTTAATGTCATACTCACTAATTGCTTACATCAACACAATACACTCATCAACTAACTTTACACCTCTCGAATTATCATTAAGACACTCAGATTCCCGCAACCCTTATGATATACACTATAACAAAGAAGCATACCAACAGTATGCAAAAGATTACAAAGAAAAATTAAAAATTACTTATAATAATGTTAAAAGTAAATTAGATAACGATAAAGAACATGTTACAAAAACCCGCAATGAGAACGCCAATATAAATAGATTTTCAGTAGGACAAACCGCGTATGAGAAAAATTTTAAAAATAAGAGACGGAGAACGGCCCCCAGAAATCTAAGTTCGTTCAAAATCAAAAAGATCTCAGATAGAAATGTAGCAGTAGTAGACAACGGAAAAATCGTAAAATACATTCACTTAAAGAATCAAAGACTCCCTGTAATTTCAGATGGACAGCCATCATCCTTACCGTCAACCTCCACTCAGGTAGAACGGACGACAGTGACATAATAGTAGAAAACATTAAAAACAACTCCAGTATCATACCAGTAAAATTGGGAAATATGCAAAATACAATAGACTATTGAATTTTCGCACAGAAATTTGATTTAACCGAACTAAAACAAGAATTTTATATAATTAGAGATAATTACTACGGACTGAAAGAATCAATGGACACAGCCAAATACGCGATAGATAGTAATGCTTAATTACAAAAATAAAATGGAGAACATCTTAAAGAACAGAAACAACAAATTCAATCGATTAATATCAACAGACCAAATCACAAAACAAAAAAGAAGATTTATTTACGGACTAGGTAATATTTTAAAACCTATCACAGATAATTTAGACAACCAAGATGCTGAACGATACGACAACGCAATACAACAACTAACTAAAAATCAGAATGACATAAAAACTATTGTTAGAAATCAAATATCATTAACTCAGTTAACCATAATAAAATTCAATGATACATTAAGTAAATTAGTAAAGAACTAAGACAGTATAACCAACAGAATACTAACCCTTGAGAGTAACATGCAAACCACAATGCTAGGAATGCGAGATTTAATAAGATTCAATACGATATTCAATCGTATGATATCAACCATTACCATAAAACAACAAATTTTAGCCACGTTAGAAAACGCTGTAACATTTACTAAATTAAACACATAACATGATAGTATTATAGAACCAATTGATTTATTAAATGAATTATTAGGAATTAGATCACTCATAACTAACAATAAACTACCCTTTGAAGTAACGGAATCCAGCATACTTTTATTTGAAAAAATAACCATGGTAAAAGGTTATGTAAAGAATCATAAAATTACGTTTTTAATAGAAATCCTCAATGTAGAAGTTAACCCTTATAATTATTATCATTTATTTGCTTTCCCCATGAAAGTTGCTAGCCAGTATCAAGTTATTATTCCTAAAACCAAATTTCTTTCCCTAAATGAATTTAGGTATGGCGTCACGAATGAAAAATGCAAAGAAGTAGCACAAAGTCAACATTTATGTCAATCATTAACGACAACAGCTATTCAAGCAGATAGCCCCTGTAAAGTACAATTGTTAAGATTCTCTAATCACTATGAGAATTGTGATTCAAAACCAGTACAAATTACGAGTATGAAAATTCAAAAGGTTACGGACAACAAATAGATTGCTGTATTTCTACAAGAAGTAATAGCAACTGCCCATTGCAAACACGACGAAAACGGTCTAGCTTTAATTGAAAGCGAGGTAGTCACAATAAAAGAAGATGGCTATTTAAAATTAGAAATCGAAATTATGCGAGTATACCAAAATCCAGCAATAACAAAGAAATTCGAAAATCTACCCGAACTACAGTTCAAGACCACACAAACTTAAGACAATAAGATCATCAAGAAGTCAATGCAACTAGAACATCTAGACCTAGACGACCTCAACCAAGCCGTAAAATTAATAGACAGTTATAAAGAACATTTGAATGAAGTGAAAGTGCAAAAACTACACTACGATATATCAGTGTTTGGACAGTTTTATTGATTATTGTAATAATTTTATTAATTATGTATTTATTGTATAAAATGTATCTTAGATATAGAAGCAAAGAAACAAATTTTAGTCATAAGAACAAAGAAACAAAGGTAAATAAAGAAATTATAAAAGATCCCTTAAGGACAATAAGTTTTAAAATTAAGTACAACCCTTAATTTTCATCTACGTCGGGAGGAGTTACATATCACCCAAATTAGTATATAATTATAATCAAATGGAACTATTGAATCTAAAGACTAGATTGTTACAATGTATAATTGAAGGACATATTACAAAAGGTTAATGAAAGTTTATAAACCAGACATGAGAACGGATGCAAATACTTTGTATTCCAGACGTAACGCGACACTTCAGGTGCGGGTTACAATAGATTATAAGAAACTTATTGTTAGAATTAAGATTACTAAGAAGTAATACTTTGTATTGAATAAAGAAACAGCAGACATGAGATCTGCGTTTCCCACAAGTGATGTAAAAACCGAGACAGCATAAATACCCTGAAAACCCCAGGAGCGTCAGTCAGTCTCGAACTTCACAACTTTAACATTGTTGGTTGTTCAAGCTACTCATCCTAATTTTAGTTAATTTAAATAGTCATTATCAACTTAGAATATTTTTTATTTCAATACGGTACTGAACATAACACGTACCTGTTATTAAATTCATATTGTAATTTTTGTTTAAATAAACATTGATAGAAGAGTTTTTTTGAAGAAGCCTTATTAAAAAGATGCTCCAAGAGGCACAAAACCTATCTAGAGTGGCGTTAAAACTATTAAATTTTTTCAGTCTTCTTTTTCTTTTTTCAATTTTATTATGTACAATTTAAAAAAAAATAGTATACTATTTTTTGAAATTTTTTAGATAAATTTCAATTTTTGCGAGAGGAGTGTTACGTTCGCCGTCAAAAATTAATAATTACAAGAATAAAAGTATTCACCTGCATTATTTCATTAAGAGCCGTAATTATTGAGGTTGACTTATTTTTAAAATAAAATGCCCGTATGATTAAAGAAAAAACGCATACTTTTTCCCAATTATATTTTCATCGTAACGTCTGTATTACTCATGACCAGTTAAGTATATTATTAAAATATCGCAATTAAAATTCTAGAAACTTTCTTTTCCCATATACTTGTATTTAGGCGTGAGAATGGAAAACAGTGAATCACCGCGAACAGTAATATTTCCAAGAATTATTTTCTAAACTACCCGTTCTACGGGAATAACAGTGACTAATATAACTATTCCTTAACGATGTATTTGAATATTTTCTTTGACTAGGAGGCTGTGAAGAATCGGTATTCTAATCAAGTATTGAACATCATAAGGGTCCGACAAGAAAATCGAACTTCTGTTGGTCTCAGATTATTGATCAGTAAGTTGGTCTAGGTCCACAGTACGAAATAGTTGTTTTTCTTTCAACCGCGGTCTTGTTAATATTTTGGGTTGTACCGTATTTAAGCACTTTAATATAAAAGGGATTTATTGATCGTATCTGCTGTATCTATATTTGTAGGGTGTTATAACATAGTACTTTGTAAGCATAACCATTTTAGACCTTCAGATCCAACTACTTCCCGAATACATTTGAATGCAGAAGACAGAGACGTATTAATTACTCTTCGACAGTACACATCCTAAAGAAGTATACTTTGATCACAAATAATACCGATATTAGCCAAGACTTTCATGGATGGTTTTCTTCCTTAATTAAATTTCAACATTTTGACATTTCAGAATGAACTCTGGCAAGTAGTGACGCTATTTAAACTGTATGCTTTTGTATATGTTTTGTATATATAACTGGTATATTGTTTTGTATTTCGAATGTAGCTTAATAGCACTATGCTAAAAATGTTTTGGTATATTTATTTTACGAATCGTTTAATAGCTTAGAGTATATATTTTATTTAGGACTGAAATCAACTGGGATCTCACAGGTTACAATAAGGAAATTACCACACTTACATGCCTTAATTCATTTTTTTAAAAATAGAAGTACATTACAGTCCTGTACTTTATTGTTAAGGTGTTTCACGATTTACTCTTTAATTTTGTTCAATCATAAAGTAACAAACATTTTTAGTAAAATTACAGTTCCATAAATATTACGTTTGGATTCAATCGAGTATTTATCAAATAATATTAATTTTAATTTTAAGAACTTTATGTATCCGGTAAGGCATTTGAGAAGCTTAATTGGCATTTTCGAATCCCTAACAACTTCTGTATGTAAATTATGTGGATTAGGCGTGCCAACCTTTGACTCTTAGTCAAGAAGTTTATCGAGTTGCGAATACAATGGCGCTACCCCGTGCCGTATTTTATCGACTTTAAGATACGCTACATACAGTGAGGCAGAGTCACTAATTTTTGTTGAGTTATTATTGTTCATTTCATTATTTAAATCATTATTCAAAATAATTAAGACGTCTATGATTAACTTGGATTGGATTTTTTAATTAATTTGAGCTTATATGCTTTCTAAATTCATTTGAACAACGACCTATCGAGAGCTAGCAAGGTACTGTAATTCACTTGTTACGTTCGGTTTCCGACGATGTATTAAACCGTACCCTTTTTATTTCCTTCCTCATTCACAAAGATTCTGCTTTTAATACTTAAACAACACCCTGTATATTAGAGCTTCCTACAATAAATACGCTTTATTATAATTTAAACCCATTTGCTGCGAATTAGAAAGTTTCCGCTATACGTTACATAGTCGGTATCTTGTTTTAAGTATTCGTCGGTTTGATACATATTCCGATAGAGTATAATTACTTTTATACTACTAATAATGGATCATACTTCACTGATAAAGCTTGTGTCGAGTTTCTAATCACATTTGTATGGTTGATAACGCGGGGTTGAATTTAGTATTCTGGTTATTAAATGAATTTTAATTTGATTCTGCAGCTCGTGCTTTGAGGAATTTTTCTACATTACTCGTCCTAGTACTTTAAGAGCAATGCACGTTTTTTTTGTTCGACAAGTAGTGGATATCTTGGGTGCATCGGTAAGTTCTTCCGCGCTTACCCATCCTAATAAGATTTTCTCTTTAGCTCTTAGCTGTGGGGCAAATTGTTTTTATGTAGGCCCGACTGTTCTTTGACGCAGACCAACTGTTTTTACTCGTAGATCGCTGGTACCGTTATGGTAACAGGGCAAATGGATCCCGACTACCGTGGCGATGCTGTGCTGATTCCCTTCCGATGACGTGCAAGCTAAGTATAACGACACGTGCAGCGTTTGGTGTAGTTACGTGAAAAGAAACTTGAAACTGTAGGACTATTATTTGTTGTTGCGAATCGATATTAGAGTCGCTCTACAGGTGCGATGTACCATTTTTAAACATGCTTGTCAAAAGAACGCACACGTTTTATCTTCTTTACTGATTAGTTTACTTTTCAACAGGTACTATGTACAATTTTAAAAATGTTTGTCAAAAGTTCTCACACGTTTATTTTCTTTACTGATTAGTTTTTTTTATGTAAAATACGAGATGCGCACTTCGTATCTAAATCCCTAAATTGTCCGTATAATATAATTGTTTGCTTTTAAATAGTAACTCTTAATTTATTTCTTTTGCTTGTTTGTATAGAATTCTTTATTTATTTTTGTTGTTAATAAAAGATTGTTGGCGATGTGCTTTTTGGTATTTATGTGAATCTCCCTACTCTCCGCGTTTGGTAGTTAGCCTGGTATTTTTACGTTTTTTTGGTTCTATTTTTTTGTAATTGTGATTTGTGCCGGTCTTCACTTTAATCGCTCCTTTCTCTTTCTGTCAGACCCGTGTGTTTCTTAACCTTATAAATTTCTACGACTCTTTCGGATACGTCTAGGTACGTAATATAAATTTGACGCCCTGACGTGGAGCCCCAATTGTGTTTAGTTTAACTTTTGCCTCGATTGTTAATAGAAAATCGTTGGCGAAGTGCTTTTTGGTATTTATGTGAATCCCCAACCTTATAAATTTTTACGCCCCTTTCGGTTACGTCTAGATACATAATATACTTACAGTAATTGTTACAGGCTTTTTGTTTTTTTACGCCTGTAATAAATAATTCTAAAAATACGTTAATGTTGAACAAATGAATTATGCGCAAGATGTACACGCACCCATCCGTATAAGTGTATGCACGTATACGCGCAAGCGCGTACGCACGCATCCATACACATACACGCGCCTACATGTATGTATGCACACACGCATGCGTGCACGTCCATATATATCCATGAACATCCATGAACATATGCACGCATACAAACGTACGCGCAGATTTGCAGTTAGTGCACACTTCTGAATGAGAAAACTTGCAGTAAAAACATTCACGGATTCTTATTTAAACTTCATAAAAGAAACGTCGAGCTGCCAATTTTACAACAACAGATGAAGTTCTAACTGAGAGTTAAGATGAGTTTGATACGTTGTGTTGGGCTAATGATAACTATCCATAGTTTTCTTTTATTTCATTGCATTACTCAAGAACAAATTCTATGTATCAAAACATTAAATATGAAGGACGATGCTTTTAAAATTAAGTTGAAACTATTGACTAATCATAAACTAAATAGAAAAAATTCGAAACTTTTTTTCGTTTTTAAAAGCAGGAGCAGGTATTTACAAAAAAGAAGTAAAAAATATTCTGAGTGAATTTTGAAAGAGATTTTAGATTTTAAGAAATTGACAAATATTGTAATTGTTTTGAGTTAATCATTTTCTAGTGTAGACATTGGAAAAGCTACTACTGAAATATCAAACATTTTCATTCAAAGCCTATATTTTGTCGAAAATCAGGTGTTGTAGAAAATTTGGGAGACATATCCCAAAGCCACAGCAAGTTATGCAAAATTTCGTCTTTAATGTCGAATGACAAATATCCATGTTTAAGACGAATTGCACTTCAAGTAACCGAACTGTTTAGGTCAACTTATTTATGCGAATCTGAGATTTCGGAAAAGAAGATTGTTAAATCAGAATACCGCAGGTGACTAAACATCTGTCACTACACTTTGCAATTATTATTTGATAATTTTACTTGCCATTCAATGAAAAGTACGCAGAAGGCATGCAGTGCAGTGCATCGCCATCCAAGGGTTAACGTGTGTTTGTAACAGAGATATACATATAATTATTAATATGTATAATTTGAATAGGAAATAAAACTATACTTTTACTTACTTACATTACATTTTTCTACCTAGTATAGTATTCATACTTTGATTAACTAGTAAAAAAAACTATACAAAAGTCATAACAGCGACACATTTACCACCTGTCATGTTAGACCACAGTTTTAGCGCCCCTTTCTTTCAGTTTTAGCCCCCTTTCTTTTATTTTTAGCCCCCTTCTTTCATTATTTTGCTTATTAGCTTATCTTTTAGCGATAGATCACCCATGATAAACGTAAAAGTCTGATGCGGTATATTGCCGATTGTACAAGTCACAACACTATTGTTCTAATTTTTTATTACAAGAAGTACATGCACATACATATGTATACGCACGTAGGATTTAAAAAATGGAGTTTGATACTAAGGCGTGCGGATAATTTATTGACTATCTGTAGTATAATAATAATCAGCAGTTCCTGAATTTTGGTCATCAAAATAATACATAATTTATAGGTATAATATCTTCTTAGTCAGTATAATAAAATAGTTAGTAAGTATTGTATAAATTACATCAGCTTTGTTATAATAGTATGCGTTTCGGTCAGCAACCATTTTCATTTAAAGTTGTCTGTAATGTAAAAACATTAATATAAGGTAATTAAGAATATTAATAAAACGTTTATACAAATCAAAACTTTTTTAAATACAAGTGATGTGTTAAAAGTACGATCATTAAAGATATAAGCTATTCCCAAAATAAATCATAAACTGTAGGATGGTATACACATGTTAAAATATAAGTTTGACCATAAGTCAATGGTTTCAAGCGTACATTGCTAAAAGCTAATAAATAAATAGCATGAAACTAGAATAGTAAATGTGATCACTATATAGTGGGAGTGGACATGAAGGTTAAATAACAAACTGCCGATTATTATTATTATTATCTAATCATTCTCATAACTACATGTAGCTATGGTAAACTTAATTAGTGGAAGGATAATTTAACCCGGCCCACTAATTTAAGAACTTGCGTACGATGTTGCATGTTTGAAGTATCGTAGCCTTTTGGCAAACAGTATGTAACTCAGAAGGTAGTGAAAGGTTAAGTAAGTATTTTTCCATGTTTTTGCTGGTTACTCCATCGACAGCAATTACTAGAGGGCTTATTTTCACTGAATTTAAGTTCCATAAGCGTTTCACTTCTATGGCCAAGTCCGTGTATTTTTCAATTTTATGTTTTTCGGTTTTTATAACATTATGTGGTAAAGGGGTTGCAATATCAATTATGTGACCTGTTCTTTTTAATTTATCAATACATAGTATGTCAGGTCTATTAAAAGCAATTGTATGGTCTGTAAGTATTGGTCGATCCCAGTACAACAATATCTTTTCATCTTCAAGAACTGCACATGGTGAATATTTATAAAATGGCGGAGGGCTTTGAATTAAATTATAGTTGATGGCTAACTGTCGATGAATTACTTTGGCAAATTGGTTGTGTCTTCCTAGGTAAGCGCTTTCTGCTAGTTTGGGGTATCCAGCAGTAATGTGTTGAATTGTTTCACCCACTTGATCACATTTGCGGCATTTGTCAGTAACATCCATGCAAAGAATATGTTTTTCGTAGTTTTTCGTTTTTATCACTCCATCTTGAATAGCCATTAAGAATCCTTCAGTTTCACTATAAAGGTACCCAAGTGTAGTCCAAGTGATAGTTTCTTGTTTATTTCAGATTCTTCTAATGATTTAGGGTATTTTCCGTGTAAAGTCTTTTCCTTCCACGCTTCTAGTTGATCTGAAAAATTGGACACAATCGATTCGGTGCAATTTTGAAGATTTAGTGCAGAAAAGTTTTTGTCGTACTTTTTGAGTATTTTGAGTCTGTCATTATCTGAATTTAAAAAATAGTTTTTGATAGAATTTGTTTGTTCTTTGCATGTATTTGAAATATTGCACAAACCCCGTCCACCTAGCCTTCTTGGTAAGTACAACCTTTCCATTGCTGAATTTGGATGAATATATCTAAATTTTCTCAGTAATCTACGTGTCAGTCTATCTAGCTCATCTAAATCTGTATTACTCCATTTTATAATACCAAATGAATAATTAAGGCTAGATATTGCCCATGTATTAATGGCAATTAAATTTTTTGAATATAGCTTTGTATTAAGTAATTTCGTAAGACGTTTGGAATATTCTTCTTTTAATTTTGATTTTAGTTTTGTATGGTCTAAAGTTTTATTTTGATAAAAACCAAGGTACTTGTATTCATCTGTGGTGTCCATGGATTTGAAATTTTCGATTGATTTTGTTTGTTTAACTACATTACCCTTAATTATACTTATTGTAGCACATTTGTCAGTGCCAAAAGACATTCCAATTTGATCATTAAATAGTTTAGTTGTTTCTATTAGAAAGTGGAGTTGATCGTGTGTTTCGGCATATAGTTTCAAGTCATCCATAAACATCAGATGGTTAAATTTAGTCATTCCATTTTGTATTTCCAATCGATAGCCTGCACTTGTTGAATTTAGCAGGGTTGAGAAAGGATTTATAGCCAAGCAAAACCATAAAGGGCTTAAAGAATCACCTTAGAAAATACCTCGTTTTATATGAATATCGGTATAAAACCCATCTTGTATGTTTAAACGGATACTCCAAAAGTTTATTATATAGTTTAATAAATTTACCACTTTTGAACTAATTTTGTTAATTTTCAAAATTTCTATAAGCCAATCGTGAGGTATACTATCATACGCTTTTGAATAATCCACATAGCCAACATGGAGATTGCGCTTTTTGTTTTTAGCATTGCCCATTATAATTGCATCTATGACTAATTGTTCTTTCGCTCCAAGCGTTTTTAGTGTGCAACCCTTTTGCTCGTTCGCTAAAATTTTGTTGGATACACAATGTTGATATATTTTATTTTGTAAAATAGACTTCAAGAGTTTGTAAAGCACTGAAAGGCAAGTAATGGGCCTATAACTACTGGGATCTAAGCGGCTACCATTTTTATAAATAAGTATTGTTTTACCAACCATTAGAAATTGTGGAATTGTGGACGGATTATCCAATAGATCATTGAAGCATTTTGTAATATGTATATGAGTAGAGACAAATGTCTTCAACCAAAATTTTTGAATCTTATAAAGTCCAGGAGTCTTCCAATTAGTACAGTTTTTAAGCGCATCTTCAACGTCAGTTTTACTTATATGAATCTCTTTCATTTGAGGTATTAATTTTGAATTATCTTTTATTGGTTTTAAAATCGGTGATTGGATATTGGTCGTTCCTGTGTTCTCCCAGAGCTTTTAAAAAAAATCTGTAAAATGTTGCCTGTCTATACAATTATTTTTAATGTGGGTAGTAGGATTTTCTAAATTTTGATAAAAAAGTCTTTGTGATCGCTGAAATTTAAAATTTTGTGTTTTACGTTTTGTGCATTCATTGTAACGCCGAAGTCTGGAGGCTTTTACATGGAGTTTTTGTCTTAAGAAATCCCTATATTCAGTAAGCACTTCTCTTAAGTTATTATTTACTTGTAAATTAGCTTCTGTTATGATGTTTTAAATTTTGCGTTGAACCTTTTTCGTATTAATACCTTTAAAATATTCTGTGATGATGTCGATTTTCGAGCGATAACCATCAATTTGTTGTAAAAGTCTGGTTTTCCATTTTGGTTCCATCTGATTTTTATATTTGTCTGCATATAAACCATCGCTTACATGTTGGCCGTTTAGATTTATGCAGGTATATGCAGCCGAATAAATTGCTAAGTGTAAAGTTTCTAAATTATAACCTGGTTGTAGAAATTTGACCAGCGCTACATCTATCTTGTTTATTAATTCGTTCGTCGTGCTTCTAAATATTAATATTGGTATTTTAGGTCGGTCTAATGGGTAGGTGTTTTCAAAAAGTTTTATACTGCTTAGTAAATTATCATAAACCCCTTCATCAATATATTCCACTGGTTTGACACAGTTAAAATGTTTAATAGGGATATTTCGGTTTTGGATTTCTGTTTCCAATTTATCATTGCGCAAAGACCTACTGATAGTGATTTCTTCTTTTAACTGTGTGAGTTCGGTTGACTTAAGTATTTCTTTCTAATGATTACATTCTTTCTATCTACAAGGTTTTGTTCACTTACACATAAATGTGGAAACTTTACAATAAAATTTTGGTAAAACAATGCTCTCCAGCCTGGAAGTGGTATTTCTTCGCAATTATTTATTAAATAAAAGGAGCGCATAACTTCAGTATTCATGTCTTTACTCCATTTTATCCGTTTATTAAACGTTCTGCCAGCAGCTTTCCTAGTGGATTGCAAACTAGCAGTTTCGATATTAATCTCCTGTTCAGATTTAATCACTTCATTTGGCTGTGCATTATCTTCATATAGATGTCTTACAGATAAAAATTGATCATTTCTATTTCTAAGTACGCGATTCTCTACAATCTTAGTTCTATCAGTATTTTGTAAGCAAGGACCTACCTCATTTTTATCCTGTGTTGATACATTCCAGCCTGTGTTTTTAATGAAGGTAGCCAAACGATTGTCAGTTGGATATTTGTAGGGTAAGTAACAAAGATTCTTCTTTAGGTTGTCTGCTTTGGATTCATTTTTAAAAATCGAACTGTCAAAACTGTCACTATCACAAATATCGGCCATTTTGACTATTTAAAAAAGATATCTACACTGCTGTTCGTAGTATTTAAGTCTGTGAACTATCTGTATACAAAATTTTTCTGTTATGCACGTTGTAACTTATTTAAATATTTATTTTACTGCTACAACGACTTACAGCGTTTTATATGGTGCAGGGCTTGCTTATTTTATTTTATTATTATTATTATTATTATTATTATTATTATTATTATTATTATTATTATCATTATTATTATTATTATATATAAAATAAGTGTAATCATTCTTCTGGAACTTAGCAGTTTTATGTAAAATACAAAGTGTTAAGATACATCTTTAAATCCTCATTGATGAAAATCATAAAGGTGAATTTACCTATACAAATCGAACTAATATTTGCATATCCATTATAAAGAACGATTACTTGATTGTTTTATAAGGGGAAAAAACCGACCGGCCAATGGATGTTTCTTCCCCTTATGAAACAATCAAGTAATGGTTTTGTTAATGGCTTTGCACATATTAGTTCGATTTGTATGTAAATTCAGCTTTATGATATCCATAAATGAGCATTTACAAATGCATCTTAATATAACTAAATGAGGGTATTTCGTGGTCTAGTGTATTATAAATGGTTTATGATGAATAAATTCTTGTAAATATTTTTTATTTAAAAACAGGTAACTATCAAAAACACTTTTCTACATGTACCTCATTAATTGATTTGTCTACAAATAATATAAGATTCCTTATAGTTAAATGCAACTTTAATAAAAGTTTAGATGATATCTATAACTGTAAAGTTGCAAAAAAGGTTATTTTCAAAAGTTGGTCATAACTTTAATATCTACTTGTATTTAAGAATAACTTTTGAATGCAGATTTCAATTCCTAAATATTTCATAAAAATACTCTAATTTTGGTTTTTAATTTAGTTCAATTCTTTAATAATAAAATTCAGTGATCAGTTTGCTGGTATATTATAAGGCCGGACAAATAAAACTAATACTTCCATACCAAATAATCAATTTTTCCAAATCATTTAATAAATTTTTTAGAAACATACCATTAAATTTCAGTTAAGGATATTTGTTTTTGACTAATAATAAACAACCTATGTGTATTGTAGGTGAAAATAAAATACTAACAAATCTTAGTGTTGTTAGAAATATATTTTATTATGCGACTAAAACACTTGGGTACATTACCTTAAACATGTCACTAATATTATTGTAGAAATAGAAATGATCTTTGTCAACAATAAACATGCATAACAAATTTAACAGTCTGTTTAGTTCCTGCCACTGTTGGGGTAAAATAAGGTTAAACAATAAAATATATAACCAAAATATAAAAAGCAAATAAATTTTGAAATAGAATACCATAACATACCTGAAACGACCAGTGGGATGATGAATTGGGCCAGGAAAGCGCCGTGTGGCTTGGGGTGTTAGGTAAGCTGCCAGTGGTGGGATAGCCTTATTGTTGTTGCTAGGATTATTTGCAAATTTAACTGTTATAGGTTCTGTGGAGCCTTTAGGGATAGTACCATTCAGTTCCTGAATTGCTCGTTCTGCTTCCATACGTTGGTCAAATCTTATAAATCCAACACCTTTTGACAGGCCTGGGATCAAATAAGGACACATCTATTTCCGTCTTTTTAAAACTTCCGTTTTAAATTTTGTTACTAAGAATTGCCTACTCAGTGATAAAAGACTGTTTAAGGATGATTAGCTTCATTGTGAAACAAATTCTCCAATTAAATCTTAAAAAGCCTTTTATCAGGTAATTAAACTATCATTTAATTTCTCCAAACGTCAAAATTAAAGGCAGAAGGCTGTGTATATATATATAATCTTGAATTTTGACGTACACTAAAAATAAGTGTCTATCCAGACATCTACAGAAGAGACTTGTGGTAAGCAATTTATTTCAACAGTAGGTTGAATAAATAAACCATCCTTATGCTTCCATAGATGTTTGAATTTATGATTAAAGAAAACTAAATTGTGTAGGTGTACTGTTGTTCATAATGAAGTGAGTGGATTGATAGTGAGCATTTTGTTTACAAACTTAAACAAAACACTTAAAATAAATAATGCGGCATGCTACGATTTGTAAAAAAAAGCACAAAAAGCTAGTGCACTGAAAAACTTATAAAATATAATTGACAACATAATTTTTCGTCGCTTGCAACTGGGGGAGGATTATATAGAGTTGAATTTAGTACTTTTGTGTGAGCTTAAAAAGTCGCGACAGAAATTAGACATATACAACATATTGCTTGCGTGCAGTTCTAATTATAGATTAAATTTAATGTAAGGGCAATTTTTTTACTGCCATTTGTAAATATTGCCAATAGAGCAAACAAACCGCATCAGGCTAATGATTTTTGTAGGTGTTGTACAGTGGGGTGTATAGATAGTGAACTAGGGATGGTACGTACCAGGCATATTCTCTCCGGCCCCCGTGACAAACTGACGTACTAAGAAAGAGAAGAGAAAAACGCAAAATATAATTACATTAACACAAATAATTAGTAAAATTAATATACAGTGATTATCAGTGCCTTATTTAATTCACCAATAACCAGAAAAATCCAACAAATTAAATAATGGTAACTTTGAATTAACCAAAACAATCATATTAATAAAATTAACTCAAAGCTACAATAAAAATAAAAATAAAATAATGTTACAGACTTTAAAGCAATGTATGTTGCTGTATTGGGTATGTAATGTTTTGTTACAGTGGCGAATTTGAAATATTGTTTAAGTTGTGGACTCGTTTTGAAGTTTATTCAAACACTATATTCTGTTTTATTTATTGTTGGCTTTTAAAATACGAAACAAGTCCACACTGCACCAAATTTAAGTGTGCCTTTAATTATGAAGACTTCAATGGAAAATTTCTGAAATATGAAAAGCGATTTAGATTACTCACCTGTTATGTTATCACAGAGTATTCTAGAAGTAATTATACGTCCATAAGGGCTAAAAAGAGACTCTAAATCTTGTTGTGTCATGTTTTTTGGTAAACCAGAAACATATAAATTGGCTCCCTTTATTGCTTCAGAACTCGGTCGCGCATAAGAAACCTAAAAACAAAAACATAAAAGATCTAAGGTTTTCACTCAGAAATTTTTAAACTGAATGTCTGCAAATACCTTAATTTTTTAAATATGAATGTGTCTTTAAATGTTTGTTTCCTGTCCAGTAAGTCTAGTAAACCTGTACCAAAGTGCATGAGTATAAACTGCAGACTCGCCAAATATTACATTAGTAGCATGTGCTAAAATACAGTAGAGGAGTAACTAAAATGTCAGTACATAAACAAACCAATTAAATAAGTTTTGAAAAAATTATTTCAGAAAGTGCTGTGTTGTGTGTGTGTATGTGTGTGTATGTGCGTGCGTGCATGCGTGCGTGCGTGCGCTCATTGACTCTAAATATATTAGTGCTACTTGAGGCGACAGATGTATAGAATCAATTACTATTAGCTAATAAATTCGGAGGTTCAGAGAAACAGCTACAAATAAGTATGCAACAAAATCAGACCATAAGTGTTTGATTCGCGAATATTATTTCGTATATATATATATATATATATATATATATATATATATATATACGAAATAAACAAACACAACACAAACAAATAGATTTCTATGTGGAGAAAAAATGCAAATTCAACATATTAAGTTTCAGTACAGCAAGCCCATTATATCATTAATACGTTGTTGATCCCAGGAAAGGAAGTTTCTACAAAATGGCCTCCCAGGGTTGGATTTTTACAAGAACACACACAAAAATTCTAAGGAGTTTTTGATTCGCAACAAAATGGGATACGATACTAATGCCATCCTCATTTAGGTTGTAATAGCAAACAAGTACTTAGTCCAGCAGTATACCCTTTAAAGCAAGTGCCGGTAAATAACTGTTATTATTTTGGTGGGAAGTTGAGTTTTGAATGACTACAAAGTCAATTCTAGTACTTCAATTAATAGTTTTCAAAAACACTTGGTTAAATGATGAAATTAATTTCTGCCAGGAAACATTTCTATAAAAAAATGAATGTCTAAAATTTGTCATATCCGCAGCATAACCTAAATGTCCAGAGCAATATTTGAATTTCCAAAACTGAAAATATTTCTGATAACGAAAAGTTGTACAATGCCCAGGACTGGAAACAGAATTAACTGTATGAGTAATTACTCCATCCGATACTAAAAAATATCAAATTTTGAAAGTGTATTGTGGATCTCGTTATATAACAAAGCTATAACACAAGAGATAAAGTTGTCAAAATATCATACACATATTAACAATACCAATAGGCTAAGTATAATACAACATTTTGTAGGCTCCATCAAAGAATAATTAACAGAAACATTATAACTATACAACAATTTTTAAGAACAAATCCTATGAAAATATTTGTACTAGTATCTGTGAATGATGGAATACACATGAATATGTATACAGCAATAGGGTAGGTAAATTAACCTTTACAAGTTTTGAAATGCCTGTACCCATTTAACTTACTGGTGTACTAAATTTTTGAGTAAGTTTATTTAATAGATATTCACAGGAAAATTTTGCTATTTCTTTCTATTTTGGTTGATACAGAATTATGTCATTATTCCAGTAATATCTTAAAATGCACTTGCTAATAATAAAAGACTGACATTTATACAATTCTCTAGCTCAATACCTCAAAACTATTGAAATATGGGGTATTCACCCTAACATGCAAAAAAGTGTCCCTCTCGATATCGGTTAATTTCAAAGTCAAATATGTTTTATATATATTACACTTATGTTTCCATGTATTTGCTATTTAATTAACTTTCCTAAGCTTAACAGTTGATGTTCTCTATTATATATACTTACCTTGATTGTTTTATTTTGCAGCCTAAGTCCATTTAACGTACTGATTGCTTTTTCTGCATCTTCTGCTCGATGGTAGTTTACAAAGCCATATCCCAAACTTTGCCCTGTAACCAATGGACTACTGAAAACTCCATCTGGCACTGTAGGCAACAAAAATTGCGAAAAACAACTATTAATAAAAAAAAAAACAAACAAAAAATAAAATTGTGATAACTTTATATTAAAGTATAGATGAGAATCAAATAATAACTAAAAAAATACTTTTCGCAATCCATGTTACTACTAAGTACATTAACACAAATAAATGGATTCTTATGGGTATAATGGACCACTATAACAATTTGCAAAAAGATAGATAAGCCTCTTGGTTCACAACTTTTTCAAACCAGTTAATACTTTCATACATTGTATACGACCATGTACAATTTGTTTTAAAATGTAGTTTGAAATTTACATTGCAGAATGTAATGTTAATGGGTATACATTAGTTATTGTAAAGAAAGTGTGTATGTTAAATAGCATATATTTTGGTAATATTGAAAATAATCTTTTTTACAATTTTAACAAAAAGTATTTTTTCCAATTTTGCAATTTGTTTCTTCTACTAGATAAAACTTTTGGTTTTAAAAGGTTACTTTATGTAAATATTAAGATTAATCTGTGGTTCAAAATTGATTGCGACCTAAAAATGCTGCTTTACTCCATTGTTTTCAAAAGCTTTCTTACTACATTATTTGTGCTCTATCTTTTGTGAAAACTGCATACTTTTAAAATACATCAAACATTTTTTTTTACAAATCCTTATATTACCAACACAGTTAGTAGAATATACAAAATTGCCATTTTTTCAATACACAAAGTAGTATTGCATGACTTAATTATTCATAATACCACTAATAATTAAATATTTACCAAAATAAAAATTTGAACAAAATAATAACCATTAATATTAGAACAATGTTATTTGAAAGGCACAATAAATACTATGTTGTTTCAATAAACCTACCTATTTATTTAACATATATATACTTTACATTAGTAAAATAAATTTTCAAGCACGCTTGGAGACTGATAATTATAAACATTAGAATACGTATCAAATTTTGTACAATACATTTAAAAATATTTCATAACCCAAAATTGTTAAATTACAAATCAAAATTACACAATGGTAAAAATTAAAACTAATGCTACTGTCACTATAATTAAGTTTCAATAACAAAGTTGAAGCATCTGAATTATCGAACTATCTGGTTAAGAAAAAGTAGCTAATTGGATATAAAGTTGGCAGTAATATTTGTAGCTACACATTTTAATAATTATATCTATGGAATTATTTAAATATGAACCCGAATATTCAGAATCAGTTTCAAATAATGTAATGCAAGCGTTCCTAAGTAATTATTATAATGCTTCCTACGATAGATGAATATAAGCAGAGTCAAAAAACTACAACAAATGAAAGAAATTACATGCAAGAAAGCATCAACTGACTTTAATAAAGTATTTTAAATAGAAATGCATGAGAACATTCCATTACCAGAGGGGATATATTTATTGAGTAGGCTATTTTTTAATATCAAAAATAGAATTCATTTAAAAAAAAATATACGAAATATTGCAACATGGAGCTTTTGATATGTGAATCTGCTTCTTCAAGTCTATAAGAAACATAATATTAAGTATGCAAGAGTAAAAAATAATGAGTCTAGTTGTATACAATGCAACATATTGAGATTTTAAAATACATTGATTATCCTTGTCTAAATTACTCTGAAAACTCAAAGTTATGTCCTATTTGCCATAAATACAGAATGTTGTCACAATTCAAATAAATGCTGTGGTGTCATGGTTGAATTATTTTATGTGTAGTTAATGACCAGACTTCTAATTTTTTCTTACACTACATATGCGCTTGCAATAAAATAACTTAAATTTCCTATTGTCAGCATTGTATTGCTTAGCTAACCTATGATTGTATAATATCCCTTGATGTTTGTTTATTCATCATCATTAGGTCTTCAGTCCTGGAACTGGTCAGACGCGTACCCTCATTGTTTCCTATTCCGAGCTAACCTACACATTTTCCTGAAATTTACACAGTTTCCATCTTACACTATCTGCGTGCATTAGTTTGATCTAGGCTTACCTCTATCTCTTTTTCCTATCTCTGCTTGTAATATATCCCGCACGATTCCCCAAAAATGCTTTACAACACATCCTGCTCGTCTATATCTCCTATTTTTTTTGTTTTCCACATATGCTTTCAACAGTTTTCTCCTTGTTTCTATGTTTGTTGTCTTTGAACATAGCCACTGCTTTTTTTTGTTAGATGCAGTTCGGTTCCCCTTCTATTGTTTTACAAATATATACCCTATTTCCCCGATATTCAGTGGTATGTGAAAGGGGTTAAGCAACCTGCGGCTACCAATATCCCCAACACTTGAACATTTGCCGATTTAATATCTTTCCAATATATCCTTTAGAACAAAGTTTATCATCTTGAAACTGGTTGGACTCGTACACCCACTTATTTCTATTCCAAGCTAGCCTACACAGTTCCCTGAAATTTCCACAGCCTAAATTCAGTTTGGTTCCCCTTGTGTTGTTTTCTATTTAAATGTTCTACTTTACTGAGATTCAGTGGTATGTGACGGGAGTTGAGCAGCTTGTGACTGCCAAGATCCCCTAACACTAAGATATTTGCCAGATTAATAGTTTTCCAGTAAATGCTTTCGCACAATTAACATTAGTTGAGAATATTGCAAAACCAATGCCTGTAGTTGCTTAAAATAATTATCAGGTTTAAGTCCAATTAATTTTTTCGTCATTAGGTTTTCCTTCTTGGAACTGGTTAGACGCGGATTTCCATTAATTCCTATTCTGAGTTAATCTACACATTTCTCTGAAATTCCCACAGCCTGTATCTTTAACTAACTGTTTACAATAGTCCAACCTAGGTCTACCTCTACCTTTCTTTTTCCTATCTTTGCTTCTAATTATATTCCGCACTATTTCTTCGTGCCTTAGTACGTGGGTCTATCATCCTATCGCTCCTATAGTTTACTGTTTTCCACATATTTCTTTCTTCCCCTACCATTTCTAACACCTCTTTGTTCCTAACTTTGTCTGTCCATGATATCTTCATCATACGTCTGTAGCGCCACATTTCAAAGACTTCTATCTTTTTTTGTCTGCTTCTCCTACTGTTCAAGTTTCACAGACGTACGGTGCTGTGCTCCATACATATGTTTTAAGCAATCTCTTCCTTGTTTCTATGATTGTTGTCTTTGAACATAGTAGCTGCTTTTTCTTGTTAAATGTAGCACGACCTTGTGCTAATGTTTGTTTTATATCTTTTGAGCTCTTCCCATTTTCGTTATTTGGCTTCTTAGCTAGCAGACATTAGTAACCTCTTATATGTTCTCATTACCTATTTGTATTCTAGTTTTTAATTTCCCCTTTTTTGCATACTAGTACGTTAGTTTTATTTTTGTTAATTTTCATACTGTATCTCTCTGTTAGAACTGTTTCCATTTCATTAAGAGCAGCTTCTAACTCTTCCTTGCTAGATGCTAATAAAGTTATATCATCTGCAAATCTAAGCATATGAATCGTTTGTTCCTGCATAATAATTTCAAATGTCTTCTTGCATTTGACAGTAATCATTGCTTTTTTGATGAATAGTTAAAAATCATTAGGGATAGGGTACATCCCTCTCTCACCCATTTTTTTACATTTACTTTTCCACGTTCCTGCTCTAATTCTATTAGCGCTGTTTGCTCTTTGAATAAGCCATGTAATATCCGTCTATCCCTAAATCTCGTTCCAATCTTTTTGAGTGTTTCGAACATTTTTTTCCGTTTTACATTGTCGAATGCTGTTTCTAAATCTACAATCCCTATATACACGCTTTCCCCTTTTTCTATTTTTTTCTCCATTATCACCCACAGAACTAATAGCATCTTGTGTTCCTTTGTTTCGCCTAAACCCAAATTGATCTTCTCTTAATATTTCTTCAGGTCGCCTTTTTATTCGTCTTTGTACAATTATAGTTAGTATTTTTGACACGTGTGCTGCCAAACTTATTGCTTGAAAATATTCACATCTATCCGCGCTTCTCTTTTTTGGTATAGCGACTATGATGTTACGTTTGACATTTTTGGGTATCTCGCCTGTCTCATACATATAGCTTACAATTTGCAAGACACGTTCTGTTACTGCTTGTCCAGCCGCTTTTAGAGTTTCTACTTGTACCTTATCTGTATCCGGCGCATTACTAGAACACGCCACTAGAGATGTTTTGAGTACCCGAAAATACGCAATCCCACAAAGGTGTACTTAAGTTGGCTTCGCTATCCAGACCTAACGTGGCTATACAACTAAATGATCAAATTGACTTTTGAATGAAAACAGTGCAGTGAACTCTTATGAACAACTCTACTTTTTTGAAGTTCCTCTGCCGCCAAGCATTGCCCACAAGGAATCATGATGAAGTAAATTCAAACTTCAAACAGTTCCTGGAATTGAGAAACACGAAATAGTCAATGTTAAAAGTTAGATGGAGCCTTTGGGCTACAAGTGGCTCTCTCGTGACATCCAGAATGAAATAATTAAAATACTGAGAGATAGTGTTTTGCGTTATATCGTAAATATAATCAAGAACCGTGAATGTTTTTTTATTATGGTCGACGAGACTTGCGACTACTTAATCCATGAGGAAGTTAGTTTCTGTGTGGGTACTAAAGACGAAAATTTCGAAGTAAGAGAGGAATTTATCGGGTTGTACGAGGCAGTTAATGCTAAAGCAGACACTCTCTTTAAGATAGTAAAGGTGTTCCAATACGTTTGGACATGTTAAGTAAAAATTGCGGTGACAGTGTTATAACTATGCATCAAATATGAGCGAGGAATTCGAATGCCTACAAAAGTTAATAACAGATCTGCAGCCGCAGGCAATATTCGTGCACTATACAGCTCACTCCTTGAACTAGCAGTTTCAGATGCCTTGCGTCGTCTCCTGGTTGTGCGGAATACTATGAACTTGAACGAGATGTAATAAATACAGTCAAGGAATTACCTAAAAAGCCAATCTTTACAAAACTTTCAACGCTGAAGACAACAATGTCAATGCCAAAACTAATCTACGTCCACTATGCCTTACAAGGTAGACTATGAAAGTAGAGAGTATGCTGAAAATCTTTAAAATCTCAGAGACTTCTTCGAGGTCTTTTCGTCAATAGAAACGTAAGAAGCGTTATAAAATTGCGCCGGGTATCGTGTGACAATGTATCACTTCAAAGCATACTTTTTCTTCTCGGTCTACTGCCATGTCATGAACCTTGTGGAGGAAGCTAATTCCAGTGTTCAACCTCCCCGCACTGGTACTTCTGAAGAAGAAGTTAAAATATCTATTTGAGATCGTTGAACAAAATCGCAAGCATTTTGAGCAATTCTGGCAGAAATGCTTGCATAACAAATCACTTCAAGTAGAAGATCTAATACTACCTCGCCAGAGGCATATTTCGAAAAGATTTGAGCCTCGCACTGCAAACTTCTATCAATTTGAAAACCCAAAAGATTATTATCAACAAATATACATGGAGATAATCGACACAGTAAAGAGTAGTGTAAATGATAGATTCCAATCGACAAGTCTTTAAAAGGTGCTCTACGTGGAGAAAGAGTATGTGTCGATCATCAACGTTTGTGAAATTCGGTTTCAAAAAACCAGAGCGTTTATTAAAAAGACCTATATAGCGACAGACTTACGCTTCACTTCTCGATGCTTCGCGATATTTTAATACAAAGGAAAGAAAAATTAGCACTATGCTCGATGTCAAGAAATTTTTACTTCAAGACCAAGCAGTGCGTCAGTTACTTCCTGAAGTTTTTAAATGCGTTAAATTCTTCTATACCGTACTAGTAACTACAGCGTCAACTGAAAGGTCATTCAGTGCTCTTCGTCGATTAAAGGCCTGCTTGCGGTTTTCAACATCCATCAAACTGTTCTGGATAGTTTGGACCTTAGACTTCTCGTTAACCAATTCATCATGTGCAACCCATTACGTCGTTCAACATTCGCTCTATATTAAGTACGAGTAGAAACATGTACAGTTATAATAAGTTCATTCATAATTTTATTCCACAATAAAAATAATATATCTGTTTTTTGCGCTCTCTTTATTGGTTTGTAAATAAATTTCTATTTTATTTTCATCACTACATTTAATTTTCCAATGCTCCACTTGAAGGTACTACATTGGCCAAGAAGCGAATTTTTTGTATCGGGAAATTTTGAATTTTGCCGAACCATTGTTGTTCCAAGCAAGCTAGAGATCTTTAACGTGCGTGATTACACTCACACACGGGACCTCCATTTTACCTATCATAATAAGGAGGGCGTATTTTTGTAAAAAATGTTCGCCTAACATTTTTCAAACGGACCTGTCGAGATACGTACATAAAATACAATATTTAAAAAACGAGAATATTTAAATGAAGTATGGATATTAAAGGCGACGGTAATACGTGCGATTTCGAACATACACATACAATACCATTTGTTAATCAATTAACGTCAGACAGTTCCGATGTACGTGCAATTTAGAACGTATAAAAAATGCAATATTTAATAAAACCAGCATATTTAAAGGAAGTGCGATTTCAAACGTAAATAAAATACAATTTGTGAAGCAAGTACCGTTAGAAAGTTCCGATGTACGCGCAATTTAGAATGTATATAAAATGCAATATTTAACAAAACCCAACAGGTTGCAGATATAACCCATAATTAAAACGCCTTTTCTACGTACGAACAACTGATAGCGTTCCAATGAGAACACGTGGAATATTCGAGAAGAAATTTGATTCTATAAAACTAACAAAGCCGATAAAGGAAGATCATTTATGAAATTCACGCGCCGAATGAGAAAATTGTGTGAATAGAATTTAGTAAAAGTTGAAAATTTTAAAAGCTGAAACTTAACAAAAATTTAATTTCAAGTGATATATACAGTACAGCGCACGTGCTGTAATAAATCTATATAGAATTTTGCCGTTCATATAAACGTAAATATAGAAATAATTAATTTAAACAAGAATTTTTGCTATTTTATTAACTTAGGGTACTAACTAATTACCTAAGTAATTATCTAAGCTGCTGATTAACACTCTACGATAGTAAATAAATAATCTAAGTTGCTGCTAAACATTCTACGTTGATAGTTAACATTCTAAGTCACTGGATAATATTCTAAATTACGGAATAAACGACTGAGTTACTGGACAACAATTAAGAATAATTTTTGGGCCATGAAACTCCAATAAGAAAAAACAGCAAAACTATAAGGTCAGAACTATTTATCCAATTTATAGCATGTTACATCTGTAATTTTAAATAATTTATGTATTTAAAAGTGAGCCTAAAATTTGCAAATGATAAAATAGAACAATAGAAATTTGGTTACTACGTAGAATTATATTAAAAAAAAGATATTTCTTTGAACGTTCAACGAAACTATTCGTGGTTAGACACATTTCTTTTTGCTGGCTTTAATTGCTTTTAAAGGTGTAAAATTTTATAATCTTCGTAAAGAGCTAATTCGATAGGAATATTTATTTTAATTTTGATTTAAAAGTTCTATAAAAAGTAAAAGATGTTAATAAGTGCGTAGAGTTGTAAATTGTAATAAAACAAAATTGTGATTTAGTACATTATACAATCTATGGTGAATTTCGTTTGTGTTATTCAGGTGTATTGAGTGTTGGAAAGGAGTGAGGAAAAATTCTTCGTTATCATATTGTCGTTTCACCGTGCGTGGGATCACTGAGCTAGTCGAGGCATAAATTTAATTGTGTTGATTTTAAATTTTTTTAAAGGCACAGAGGGGTAGCGATCAGCAGGCAATTGATCGTTGTACATCTGGCAAAAGGTGATATCGTAGCAAAAAAAATCGGCAACCTAACAAGGAGCTCGAAAATTGATAACTCTACGACGTGCTCGAATTTAGATGGTAGTTAGGTGGTAGAAAATTGAAGACTTAACGCGGTGCTAGGCTAAAGGCGAAATCAAAGGGGGTACGAATTCACCAATCTTTTATAGAGAATATCGACGACACAACGTAGAAAATTGAAGTTATCGATTGAGATTAGGGGTTATAGACGAAATTAAAGATAAATTTAGAAACTTAGATTTTAATATAAAAAGTGGCAGAAATGAGAAATGTAAGGGTTTATTTCATCGATTTAAATTAAAATGGACAATAGAATGCAAGAAGTTAGAAATACGTTGAGGATGGAAGGGGTTGAGATAGAATCTTAGGAAAGTGTGTTTTTGGAAGATTCACAGACTGAAACTGAAGGGAAAATGTTAGAGGGGAGTAACAGTGAGGAAAAGCCAAATACGCAAAAGTCTAGAATTATGTCGATTTTGTTAGCGCTTAATGAAAAAATGGAGAAAAA
Source organism: Platerodrilus igneus (assembly GCA_036346225.1). Taxonomy (NCBI): domain Eukaryota; kingdom Metazoa; phylum Arthropoda; class Insecta; order Coleoptera; family Lycidae; genus Platerodrilus; species Platerodrilus igneus. The sequence goes on from JARFIW010001186.1 coordinate 1,293,505, forward strand.
TGGCAAAGTCATGAATCAAATGAATGAGAAAACAGACAAAAATGAGAAGGTTATAAATCATATGAGTAAAAAATAGACAAAAATGAAGCCGGTATGCAAGAAATGAGTGAGAGCATAAAAATATGACTATAAAAATTAATGAAAATGTGCAAGAATTAAGAGAAGAGTTTGGGCGAAATTTGGCTAAGTTAGGGAAAAAATTAGGTTTAGAAATAAAAACATTAGGCAAGGGTTTAAAAGAAACAAATCAAACAATTGCGGAAATAAAGCTAGAGGTGAGGAATAAGGTTGTACAAATTATGGAGGACATTGATGGCATGAGGGATGAAAGTGCAAAGGTTAAGTCGAGCCAAGAAGCATGCGAAAGGGAAACAAACGGAAAATTTGGGATTTAGGTGCAAAAGTACAAGAAGTTGAAGGAAATTGTGAAATGGGACTTAGGACAGTCAATAGCGAATTGGGAAGTTTGAAAACAGATTTTGAAAAATTTAGTAGATACCCGGTACAAAATTTTTGCGAACCCATTAAAATAAATTAACCAAGTATACAACCAAGTATACAATATTCGAAATTTTATGGCGATAACAAGTTAAACCCAAAGATATTTTTGAACAACGTTAAAACGCTGATACAGGGATCATTGGATGAACAGTACAAACTAAATTTGGTAAGATCAATGTTAAAAAGTGGCGCAGAGACATGGTTTGGTTTAATAAAAAGCGAGTTAGAAACATTTTCAGAATTTGAATATAAATTTTTAACACATTTTTGAGGGGACAATCAACAATTCAGTGTAAGGGATGATTTAATTATGGGCAAATACAACCAGGATTTAAGAGTAAGTCGGGAATTATATGCTATAAAGAAGTTCAGTATCGCGAAACAACTAGATCCTCCACTAGAGGACAAACATATAATAAAATATTTAACAGGGTATGTTGAAACGGAAGTAAGACAATGCACAGCACTTCAAAATATCGTGGAACGGGATGTGTTTATAGAATATCTGCAACGGTATAATGAAATGGGACCAAATCGTAGAACGGACAATCGGACAAGACTTCAACCGGTTAATTTTGTCAGGATCCACAGAAATGTAAGAACAGATCGATTTAGCTATCGCGATGATAATAACAACTACGGGGAAATTTCAGTCAGCGAAATAACAACTATAATAATGGCAACTGTTTTAGATCCAATTGGAATAAAAACAACGCCCCGAGGCGAGAAATGGAAAGAACCAACAATGTTAGGACCACAGAGCAAAATAATCCGCGTCAAAGAATTAATAACTATATTGAAAGCCAAAACACAAATACCCGAGAACTGGTGGAACAAGCACCAGACCCTAGAAGAACTAACCGCACATATGCTGAAATTACAAGTCAACAGGCCCATCTACGTCAAACCAAAATTTTTAATAAAAGATAAACCAAGCAATCCCATTAGAATGAACCAGTATGAACATCAGTGTGAATTTATTAAATTTGAAGTGGAAAATGATTTAAATATAAACAAAAATTTATTACCTATAATTAATTTAATTGTGGAAAATAATGTGATTAATGTACTCAATGATACAGGGGCGGATGCGTCGTTCGTTTCAGAAAATTTTGTTAGAAATAATAATGAAAAGTTAATGGATAAAATGATACCCGTGAAGTGTAACTTGGTAGCGACAAACAGTAAAAAGTTTGCGAGTAAAACAGTATGGTGATTTTGAAATGTGAATTAGGAAGTATAAAATTTAAAAAGAAATTTATGATTGTACCTGGATTGAAAGTGGAGGCTATTTTTGGGATGGATATTATAGATAAGTTAGGGTTGAAAGTAAACGCTGAAAGCAAAGATATAATGTGTAAAAGGGAATGTATTAAGTGGGATGAAGAAGTTAGGACAGAAGTCGAAAATGACTGTCTGAATATAAATCAGTTTGAAGGTGAATTAGAGAATGACGTGAAGGCAGAATATGAAATTAAGAGTCCAGGTGAATTGAAGGGTGAAGTAGAATCATAGTTGAATAAGTATTCCGAATTGATAGAGTCAGAATCTAGAACTGCTACAGGTTACGAACATAAGTTGGAGGTAGTTAATACAGAATCATTCAATGTAAAATTGTATCCTATTCCAGCGGAGTACAGAGATAGAGTAAAAATAAAAATTGATCAAATGTTAAAAGAAGGTATCATTGAGAAATCGAGTACACATTTTATTAATCCGTTAGTAGTTGTCAAGATAAGTGATGGTAGTATCAGGTTATGTTTGGATGCTAGGAAAATAAATCAGCGAACTAAACCACAATATAATTGTCCACCAACCATGGATAGTATCTTGGCAATGTTAGGTAATAAGAAGGTTTTTACAAAAATAGATCTTAAAAATTCATTTTGGTTAATTCCACTAGCAAGAGGGTCGAGGAGATATACGGGTTTTTCTGTAGAAGGGCATATATCCCAGTTTAAAGTGGTTCCTTTTGGTCTGTCTTCAGATACAGCTGCGTTAGTTAAGGCTATGCAGAGTATTATGGGACCGTAATAAGAATTTTGCATCCATTATGTGGATGACGTTCTGATATTTAGTGAGAATATTGAGCAACATTTTGTACATCTTGAAAGGATTTTACTTGAATTAAATGTGGCAGATTTAAAATGAAATCTTAAGACATGCGAGTTTTTCCAAGAAATAGTAAAATTCTTAGGATATCAGATTAGTGCGGCGGGCATGTTCATAAACAAAGATAGGTTATCGAAAAACTTAGAATATCCTAGACCAAAGAATATACGAATTTTGAGAGCTCTTCTGGGAGTAATGAATGTTTATAAAAAGTTTGTCCCGTCGTTTTCGCAGAAAGCTGTTCTGCTGTTTGCTTGGTTAAAGAAAGGGGTTAGATGGACGTGGAGTGAGGCTCATGAAGAGGCACACTTAGGCTTAATCACACAGTTTCATGAGCAAGTTATTTTGAGACACCCAAACTTCACAAAAGAGTTCGTTGTACGCACGGACGCTTTTGATTGTGCTTTAGTCGCGGAATTGTATCAAATTCAGGATGGTGTATAAGTACCCATCTCATTCATTTCCAGAACTCTAAAACCATACCAATTAAAATACACGATTAGTGAGAAAGAAATGGCAGCAGCGGTCTTTGCAGTCACGAAATTGAAATTTTACCTAATGGGGACACATTTCATTGTTGAAACGGATCATTCCGCCTTGTGTTCCCTTTTAACACAAGATTCACAAATAATCGAGTATACAGGTGGGGGTCTTTTGTTACAGGATTTATATTTTGAAATATGATATATAAAAGGGAAAAATAATATAGTGGCCGATGCTCTCAGTAGGAATAAGATTAATGACAACTTAAAATCAAACGACATTTTTGTAGTTATGCATAATTTGTTGAGGGATGTTACAATATTGCATACGAGAGGAATATGGTAATGCAGGAGGATAGTGAATGTCTTCAAATCATTAAGGATAAATTGAGGGAAACCCCTAATCATAAACATTTTGAGATTGTTGATGGCTTTCTTATAAAACATTTAAATGAGGAAGATTTATATGTGTTGGACAAGAAGTTTGCAAAATCGATTATTGAAAATTTACATATTAACTATGGTGACTTAGGGGTCAGGAAACTATGGTTATTATTTCGAGAAAATTTCTATGCTCAGAGGGATTTGGGAATCATTAAAGATGTAGTAAGCACACGTCGTCTTTGCATTTTAGGAAAATACAAAAATCACACCAACCAGAACATTATTAAAAGCATTTAGGTAGATAATCCCTAAGACTTGATTGTGATAGATTACTTAAGCAATTTAGTGCCTAGTAGGAGGCGAAATAAACATGTCCTAGTGGTAGTGGATGTCTTCTCGAAATATACACGGTTGTTTCCCACAAGGGGTTGCAATACGATAGGAGCTATTGATAAGTTAGAACAGTTCATCTAAGAAGAAGGAAAATTCAAAAGAATTTTAGCGGACAATGCCACCTATTTTAATAATGCTCGATTCGTCTCACATTGGAAAGATCAGGACATAGGGGTCGTTTATCATCCCCAGGGAAATCCCGCGGAGCGGTACATACAGGAAACATGTAAATTCCTGCGAATGACATCTTATCAGGACCACCGAAGTTGGGAGATCAATCTACGTAAGGGCGAGCTATTCATCAATCATTCTCCACACACAGTTATCGAGGAATCTCCTATAAGTTTAATGAAAAGAGTGCATCCCGATCAACCGTGGGAAATTGTGCCAAGGAATGATGAGTTTGAAGCAAAAATGCGGATGGGTCGGAAAAGGCTAGAAGAGAGAGCACGAAAATATACACGAAAAATGAATGAAAGGGTGAAAAGGAGAACCATATTTCAAATAGGGGACAAGGTAGTCATGAAAAATTTAAGAGTGGGAAAAATGCACCTGCACGCATGTGCCAACCTACATTTACCATATGTGGGTTTCTTTGTGGTGAAAAACATCATAGGGGAGAAACATATATGAACTGAAGGACGTAGACTCGGAAGCAATCCGGGGTAAACTTCATATCCATTTGATATACCCATATAAGAAGGGGGATCAAAATAGGGGAGTAGTTGTATAAAATTAGTTAGGTATTGTATAAATAATTTAGGTAGGATAAGTATAAATAGCTAGGAAAATAAAAATACAAAACTGTAATGATCAATATGAGATTTGTGTCCACAATGGCGCCAAAGTAACATGGATTTAAAGTTTTATATTTTAATTTGGGGGAGAAATGATATGATTATAAGGTTATTTAAGGTCATATAAGCTCACAAAGGAGGAATACCTCATGTAAATATCATAGAAACCACAAAAACCAAACATTAAAACCCAAAATGTACATAATTCATTCATCATAGAAAAGCAAAAACAAATCACCCTATATAAAATCAATAACAGGCTACAATTAATTAAAGGAAGCGCATTCCGTAATAACTTCACTACATTCATCAAAATAAATAGTTGCGGAAGCAATTCAATCATCTTAGAACATTTAAAAACATTCTTAAGCTCAAAACAAATACAAATTCAACACATTCGAAGAAGAACAACCGTGAAATAAAATTTCGTTCAATTTAAACGCATTTGTGTAAAGATGTTAATAAATATGTGCAATTTAGAACGCACATAAAATACAATATTTAATAAAACCAGCATATTTCAATGAAGTATGGATATTAGAGGCGACGGTAATACGTGCGATTTCGAACGTACATAAAATACCAATTGTTAATCAAGTACCGTCAGAAAGTTGCAATATACGTGCAATTTAGAACGTATATAAAATGCAATATTTAATCAAATCAGCATGTTTAAATGAAGTATGGATATTAGAGGCGACGGCAATACGTGCGATTTCGAACGTACATAAAATACTATTTGTTTATCAAGTACCGCTAGAAAGTTCCGATGTACGTGGAATTTAGAATGTATATAAAATGCAATATTTAACAAACCCCAATAGGTTTCGAATTTAACCCATAATTGAAACGCCTTTTCCACGTACGAACAACTGATAGCGTTCGGTCAACGAATGAGAACGCGTGAAATATTTGAGAAAGAATTTGATTCTTTAAAACTAACGAAGCCGATAAAGGAATTGTGCAATTTTGAAAAAAATTGTTACATGAATAGAATTTAGTGAAAGTCAAAAATTTTAAAAGTTCAAACTAAACAAAAATTTATAATTTCAAGTGATATAATCAGCAGAGGACGCGTGCTGTAATAAATCTATATAGAATTTTGCCGTTGATATAAACGTCAGAATACAAATAATTAATTTAAACAAAATTTTTTGCAATTTTATTAATTTATGGCACTAAGTAATTAATTAAATAAATATCGAAGCTGCTGATTAACACTCTACGATAGTGAATAAATAATCTAAGTTGCTGCTTAACATTCTACGTTGATGCTTAACATTCTAAGTCACTGGATAATATTCTAAATTATGGAATAAACGACTGTAAGTTACTGGACAACAATTAAGAGTGATTTCTGGACCAGGAAACTCCAACAAGATAAACAGCAAAACTATAAGTTCAGAACTATTTAACCAATTTATAGTATGTTGGTTGCATTTGTAATTTTAAATAATTTATGTATGTAGAAGTGAGCCTAAAATTTGCTGGTGATAAAATATAGTGTGTAAAAGGTCAACAAAAATTTGGCTACTATAGAATTATATTAAAAAGGGGCTATTTCTTTGAATACTCAACGAAACTATTCACGGTAAGAACACATTCCTTTTTGCTGGCTTTAATTGCTTTTAAAGGTGTAAAATTTTATAATCTTCGTAAAGAGCTAATTCGATAGGAATATTTATTTTAATTTTGATTTAAAAGCTCTATAAAGAGTAAAAGATATTAAAAAGGGCGTAGATTTGTAAATTGTAATAGAACAAAATTGTGATTTAGTACATTATACAATCTATGGTGAATTTTGTTTGTGTTATTCAGGTGTATTGAGTGTTGGACAGGATTGAGGAAAAATTCTTCGTTTTTTTAAAGACACAGAGAGGTGGCGATCAGCAGGCTATTGATCATTGTACATCTGGCGAAGGGCGATATCGTAGCATATATATATATATATATATATATATATATATATATATTGCTGTGTTAATAAGGTCATTTAGGGGTAGATAGGACCACTAGTATAGTACACTTCATTAAAAACAACATGAAAGCGCAGAAAACTAGACATTTCTACGAAGAAAATAAGAAATACAACGGTTATGCAAGAAAGTAAATGACAACACCCTGTATATAAACTGTAGTCATAATTAATTTAAGAAATAAAAAGTACTTTCGAAGATGTGATTAAATAAACGATTTGGCAAGTCATAAGACAACGTGAACGGAAGTTAAAACACAATACGCATGAATAATGCATTATCATTACGTTAAAATCTCAATTGAACAAACAGGTTTAAAAATGCGTAAAGTAGCGCATCAGTTTAGTGTAGACGGCAAAAATTCATAGAAATACCCAAAAACCTGGTATGTAAGAATCACGTATAATAGCGAACTTTGCGCTTTTCAATAGATAGGCGATTCTTTTAAATACGACCGGTTTTGTAAACAAATCAGTTCAACATGAATTAAGGCTTAGTTCACATCAGTTAAAAGAAAATATTTACGCGGGAATTCATAAAACTGGAAATGGAAAATGATTTTAGTAGAAATTTATTGCCTATAATTAATTTAAATGTTGAGGACAACGTAATTAAAGTACTTATTGATACCGGAGCAGCAGTGGCGCTCGTCTCAGAAGATTTTATTAAAAGAGGAAAATTAATGAAGAAAATAATGTCGATGAGGAAGTGTAATTTAATAGCACCAAACAATAGAAAGTTTGCATGCGTAAATAAGATAGTGATTCTGAAGTGTGAGATAGGAGAAGAGAAATTTGAAAATGAATACATGATTGTACCTGGATTAAAAATGAACGCTATGTGGGGGATGAATATTATAGATAAGTTGGGGATAAAAATTAATGCGGAAAGCAAGGAGGTTATATGCAAAGGGAAATGCATCAAATGGGATGAAGAATTAAGAGTAGTTGGTGAATGTGTTAATATAAATCAATTTGAGGGAAGTTAGATGATGAAGAAAATAAAAATAAAGATATTACGTGTCCAGGTGATATAAAAAGTAAAGTTAGGGCATTATTGAAGAAAGATCGAGAATTATAGGTTAAGAAAAATTATTATAATAGGAATATTGGGTCAGAATTGACATTGATAGGTTAAAATTTGAAAAAGGATGAATTTCAGAGGGCTTATTGGAATTATTAGACAACAAAACGCATAGAATTGGTTAATGAAGATGGAAAGTAGTATTGGTTGATGTAAATAAGAAAAAGTATATGTAAATCGAAAAATATAGGAAATAGATTATTGGAAACATTCAAAGATAATAAGATTTAGTATAGGTTGGTGTAAATAGGAATTGAGTTATTGAGAGATAAAATGCTTGGTATAAATTTATGAAAAATAGAAGAGATATGTGTAAATAGGAATTGAAATATTAGGAGATTATAATATTTAGTATAAATTTATGAGAAATTAGATAAGTATAGGTAAATGGAAATTAAGGAGATGAAATGCTTAGTATAGACCTATAGAAATAGAAAGAGGCATGTGTAAATAGTAATCATTTAAGAAATATCATAGAGTATTCAGAATAGATACGTGTGTAATTGTAAAATAAGTTAGATTAGAATAGGAATAGAGGTGTAAAAATAATTAGTTAATGTATACAGTAGAAGTAAAACAAAATAATTTTGGACCAAAGAATTTTGTCCTCACGTTCGGCGCCAAAAATAACATTATTCAAAATTATTTTTTTTAATTTGGGGGAAAATGCTGTGTTAATAAGGTCATTTAGGGGTAGATAGGACCACTAGTATAGTGCACTTCATTAAAACAACATGAGGGCGCAAAAAACTAGACATTTCTACAAAGAAAATAAGAAATACAACGGTTAGGCAAGAAAATAAATGACAACACCCTGTATATAAACTGTAGTCATAATTAATTTAAAAAATAAAAAGTACTTTAGAAGATTTGATTAAATACACGATTAGGCAAGTCATAAAACAACGTGAACGGAAGTTGAAGCACAATGCGCATGAATAATGCATCATCATTACGCCAAGAATCTCAATTGAACAAACAATTTTAAAAATGCGTAATAGAAAACGCATATAATTTAATACATAAATTATATTAAGAATACGTGACCAGGAAGGTAAAATTCAACTACAAATAAACACAGCATGGTGATAAAAGCAAAGTTTATCAAATTTATTGTATATTCAATAATTTACGTGAGCTTGAAATGAGAAAACCCAATAGAACCAATGAATTAACTTGAAGTACTACGTGCTGAAAGTAGGGCATGAGTTTTGTATAGACGGCAAAAATCCATAGAAATACCCAAAACCTGGTATGTAAGAATCACGTATAATAGCGAACTTTGCGCGTGTCAATAGATAAACGATTCTTTTAAATACGACCGGATTTGTATACAAATCAGTTCAACATGAATTAAAGCTTAGTCCATATCAGTTAAAAGATAATATTTACGTGAAGTGATTTATTGTGAAGTAATAAATAGTATAATGGTAATTGTGAAAAATTAAAAGAGGTTTGTCGTTGTAACCCTTTAAAAACGTAAAAAGTTGTTTTAATTTAAATTTTAATATTAACATTAATAAAAAGGACTCTGAATAATTACTGGATCCAATGAGGAAATTTAACAAATATTTAATTCAATCATTAATTACTGAATATGAGCAGGAAGTTTAACAAGAGACGCTAAAATAATTTAAAAATATGCTAAGAAAAATGCAGACTATATCTAAAGCAGATCTGGATTCAACGTTGGGACTATTAAATCACTAAGTTGAATACGGGAGTAGTTGGTACAGGGACTGTTTCGAGCTTGAATCAACAGGTTAGCCAATCTGAATGTTTTGTTATTTTTATTTGTGAATATTTCCTTGTATATTTCTAATTTGAATAATTTAAAATTTGCTCTCATGAAAATTTTATGTGAGGGTCAAGAAAGATCGTTTCTTTTAGTACACGTGATAAATTACGTAAATTTTGAAAGAAGCTTAGTGAACGTTCGTGGGACTTCAGAAAATAATAATAATAAGGGTGATTTTTGCTGGATTTTTGATTAATTTTGGGAATGATAATTATTAAAAGAATTTTTATTCAATTATTAAAAGAAAGTTATATATAGAGATTTCTTAAACTTTTTATACATAGTAAATATTTTTGAGAATATTATAGTAATTGTGCTTAATGGTGTTTTGGTTTAAAGAAACAGGAAGTATAAGTAGAAGGTACATTTAAAGGCTTTGTTGTCGTATTGTCGCAAGCTCCGTGCGTGGTTAAAACTGAGCTAGCTGAGGTATTCAAAATTAAAATAGTCGAGGTAAATAAAATTAAAAATTGACGAAAAGAAAATTTTAATCTTTTTATTTCACAAAAAAGGGGCACCGGGTTATTGCAACTATATCACAACAATATATAAATTGTTGATAATTTCTTGATCATCTGTGGTATAATAATAATCAACAGTTCCTAAATTTTGGTCATCAGAATAATATGTAATTTATAGGTATATTATCTTTTTAGTTAGAATAATAAAATAGTTAATAAATATTGAATAAATTACAACAGCTTTGTTAAGACGCGTTTGGGTTAGCGACCATTTTCAATTAAAACTGTCTGTATTGTAAAAAAATAAGTTAATTAAAAATGCTAATAAAACATGTACACAAACCAAAACTTTTTTGAAATAAGTAGGATAATAAATTGTAGGATGGTATTCATACTTGTTAAAATATAAGTTTGACCATAAGTCAATGTTTTCAAGTGTACTTTGCTAATAAGGTAATAAATTGTAGTGGTTATAGTGGTTTTCCTAAGTCAATTCTTATTGGTTGATAATTATTGCAAATATGATAGTGTACACTTTGATATTTGAAGGTATTTGTTAGAATATTTCAGTAACCACTTGCAGGTTTCTGTACGCATTCCGTGACGTCAGAATTTACGTTATAGGTAGGATCGATCTAGTCGGCTATGTTAAAAACTCTGTTTTCAGATTTGAAAACGGAAGGTTAAAAAGCTTCACTTGGCGGATTTATTAAAGGTGATGTTTTATAAGTTTATAATGTAGTTGCCATTTAGAGTCATCCGATTACATCTTGTACTTTCAGTTTTGTTTTGAATGTGATGTTGGTATTTATTGTAGAACCGTTATTTATGTAAACATTGAAGGAAATATTGCTATTATACCTGTGTGCTTTTGTCGTAGAATTTGATGTATACAATGCTTCCTTACCGGTTGTTTTACAAATGATGTTTAATATGTAATTTTCATGTGGATTTACGAGTTTATTGAACATGTTTTATGTATAAAGGAGTGTTGTTTGGTTTAACAACCGACAACTAATATTTATTTATTTGAATTAAAGTTTATTCAGTATTTAATACAGAGTTGGAACTCCAATTGCATCGCACTTATTACAGAGTCAATAGTTAATGTACTATTACTGTGATATTACGACAAAAGTACCGACATCATTCGTTAGATATTAAACCAAATTATTAGGCAAGCTTGAGTATGAACAGTATTATATTTCTGTTATATTTGTTTGATATTTGTGACTCACTTGACATTTTTATTATGTGTAATTGATTTATTTCAGCATATTGATCACATTTACAACTGCATCAATCACATCTTGGTGTAAACTTAATTATGTTTGTTTGTGTTTATCCTATCATCTAGCCGATGTTCCTATCTAACCAACTTGTGTTTAACGTTTGTAACAATTGGTGTGATATAATTAAATTGAGCCTCAGATACGACCGACCATTTCGTGCCTTCGCGTTTGCATTTATGACTGACTATGTTGGAGGTAGTCTTCAATAACCAGCGCCTTTTAACCATGCGCAATCATACCTTAAGTTCATTTCAGCGATTCATGTTGTTTTGTCAATGTACTTGTAGTGTACCCTTTTGCAAATAATAAGAAGTCGGCTAGCCTTTGTGAAGTATTTTGTAACATGGGCTGAAAACTGTTAATGAGTGTATGGGGGGCGCTTGTGATTGAACCTTGTTGAATATTACTAACATTTTATGTCCGTGCGGGAATGGACATTGGTAGTCAAGGTATAGGTTATCTTCCTGGTGTCCCCCCTCTTCAACTTCAGCTGGGTAGTTTTCGTTATTCGACTTCAATACTTGCCCAGAAAAGACTACCTAGACTGCACTAACGTTTCTTCAGTCGTTAGGTGTGGTTTATCTGGGTAACAGTTAACATCTCGTCAAATACAGTGTTGATGATCTGGTTACTTGTGCGCCACCTGTCCTTGCCGAGATGTGCCAAATGCAGTTGGAAGTGCGAGGGCAGTTTGAGGTTTTTTCTGCCGTGCTCTTTCCCCAATCGCTCAGATTGAGTACGGCACTGTTTGATTTGAATGTAATTTTTTTTTGCTTTCATGCGAATGACCTGTTTAGTGGTTTATTTCAAACCTTCCCGCCTTAACGTCATCTTTCCAGTGTGAGTTTGGTTCACATGATAACAACACAACGTAGGTATCTTCGAGCCACTGCCACTAGATGTTAGATCATGGAGCCCGGTGTGCGGTTTAGAAAGGGCGTTCGGGTCAGCCTTCAGGTCGGTTACACTACAAAATAAATACTAGTATAATAAGTGTGATCAGTGTAAAATGGGAATGACCATGAAGGTTAGATAACCAATATTCATGCTTATAACATGCATATTTACAGTAACTCTAACATTAACTGTGATAATTAAATATTTAAGCAATAAGGTTGTGGTAAATATTAATAAAGTCATCTTGATCGGTTTTTTAATTAATGGCATTTGTGTGTTTGTTTGTGTATGTGCACAATTTCTATTATGTTTCTTTTATTATTATTCTGTTCTGTTCCTAAAATACTAACATTATTAAAATCAAATTGGTGGAGTTTTTCTATTGCGTGTGTTGCAAGCGCAGTACTTTTTTATTGTTCGTTTTGATTGTATATTTATGTTCATAAATTCGTTTGTGGATATATTGTTTTGTATTGCCAATGTATACTCCAGAGCATTCAGTGCAATTAATTTTATATATTGTGTGGGTCTTATTTTTATGTTCTATTGGTGGCTGAAGCTTGGTAAACATATAACTTAATGCATTTTAGGTTTGTGTACAATTTTAATGTTGCATTTATATAGGCACTTTTTTATTTTTTCAGTAGGTAGTTAGCCTCTTTCAAGGTATCTTTATGGAGTGATATATACAGCTGTGAGTCATCAGCATACACATGGGAAGAACAGTGATGTAGCGATCAAGACAGATCAGCTGTATAAACCAAGAACAACAACAGACCGAGTATTGACCACTGGGGAGCCCCACCATATACAACTTCGTAAGTTGACATGATTCGATTAACTCACACTGACTGCGTTCTGCCAGACAAGTAACAAGCCAAAAATTGCCGAGTTGGTTCATCAAATAATTCATTTTTGCAATAGTTTTTAGTCGATCGTATCGAAGGCTTTAGAGATATCCAGTAAAACCAGTGTAGTAATAAGACCCATGTCCGATGATCGAATTATGTCATTAAAAATCTTTATTAATGCGCTAGCAGTGCCATGACCTCTCTTAAAATCCGACTGACTTGAATGTAGAATTTCAAAAACCGTAACGTACTCATAAATTTGCTCGTATAATGTTTTTTCCAGTATTTTAGATAAGACCGGTAAAATACTAATTGATCTCAAATCAGATAATGCAGTAACATCTTTTTTTAGGTAGCGGTATTACTAGTCAACGATTTATAACTAGTTGGGAAATAAATTTGAAGTATTCAATTATTAATAATGTTGGTAAGGGGTTCAATAATGATATGACTACATAGCTTTAATTGAAATGCCATCACTCCCAACTGCATTGGATTTGATTGAGTTAATTACTTTGCTAACTTTGTCAGGTGTAACCAGAGAAAACGAAAACGTTCTGTTATTGTACTTATTATTATTATAATGGTCATACTGTCCTGGAGGAGGTGATTTTATCAAAGTTCTGACAGAATTTAGAAAATATTGATTAATTGTGTCCGGTTGACGTTGATTCTCGGGAATAACATATTCTTTACATGAAAGCACATCAAAATCACGAAACGTTTGTCAAACATCTTTATTTGAAAGATTACTCATGAGCTGACGATAAGCTTTTTTCTCGCGCTTTTTGCACTATTGACTACATTACGTAGTTGTTTCTACTGCTGCCAATGTATAGAAGATTTGATAAGTTTAAACGTACTATGAGAGCTTTGTTTCTAACTGATATCACTTTTATTTCATTATTTAACCAGGGTGCTTTTTGTTTAGTAACCCTAATGTTTCGTGCGGGTGCATATGAGTCGAACTGTATTGAGTTACCTTGTGGAATTTTTGACTGTTTGTTATAAATCATATATATAAAGTAGAGTATTGAACTATACAACATTAGGATTACCAACATTGAATAAATTTAGATTTATATCACCACCATAAAAAATATTATCAAAATGAGGAAAGATTTGACTAAGCGTATCTTTAAAGCAGTCCTTAACTGAAGCATTAGGAAGTCGATTTTCTTTCTATTACAATTGAAGCTGAGCCACACCTGTTCTACGGACCCATTACTTAATGAATTAAGATTATGGATTCTACAGTTTAGAGAGCATCTTGCATATATGGCCACACCTCCATCTCTATCAAAGCGATCATTATGAAATAAATTAAATCCTAGAAGCTGATAATCATTTATATTACTGTTTTCATAAGCCAAGTTTTAGTTACGAGTATGATATCCAACTTATTCTCGTCCAACAAAGCAGAGATAGCATTAAACCCAGAATTTATAGAGCGTACATGATTGAAGCTATTTTAAACATAAAACTTAAGAGAAAGAAAAATAAAACTTAAGGAACTTAATGGGTGCTCACAAGTATACAAAGTATTACTAGTTGTGCTGATCCTTCGGCAGTTAAAATAGTAGAAATATGTACAGTACGTAAGTGCTAGTAGACTAGGATGAATTAGAAGAATTAATATGAAAATGATTATTCACATTACAAAATCAATAACACATGTAGAATATTCAACGTATTATTTAAAGTAATAACGAAAGCAACTTAAATTCTAAATCCAGGGATTATCTGCAAAATTATCGATAACTTTTAATTAGCGTAAAACTAAAATTATAACATATTGTGAAATAACTCAGTGCAACCTAATACTTTACAGTGCAAACTTGGACATAAAAAAATAGAAAAAACTTGTACAATTATCAGCTGCGATGCGGGTGTAGAACCTCCAATTCCAAATAGTTATATGGTAAATTAAACTTATTATGAAGACAAAATTATATCTATTAAGTAACACTTAGCATACCACTGCTGGTTTTAAAAAACAATTTTCCGTCACGGCTCTAACAATTCTTTATCCCATATTGTTCTTGAAACTTAATTAGTTTTAAATGTCTAATCGAGGTTAAATCCTCACGAATAACAAACCGAGTACATTTAAATAAATTTTTATTATTAAAAACCATTGTGCGCACTCTATAACTAGCAAATTTGATAATAATACCTCGAGGTTTTTTCGTTACTGAGGTGTAGTCCACACGATGAGATAAACCCAGTTTAAGTTGCTCATTTAATACAGACAAAGCAATGTTTACAGTAGACACCAGATGTTTCACAAATACCAAACAGCCGTAAATTATTGCGCCTACTCATTTGCTCCGAAAATGAATTCTATTTTCCAGTTTATCAATACACTTTGAATTGGAATCACATGTAGTATTGAGGGAATTGAGCTTAGAGGATAATTCATCTAATTTCAAGGAAATCGTCTCATTCATTTCCTAAACATTTAGCGTGAGTTTGTTCATATCTGCATTAATAGTTCGTAAATGCAGCAAAACATCTTTTAACGTACCTGTCTCGTTCTCATCACCTTGAACTTGATTGTTGCACTTGTATATAGCTTCAAATCCTTCATTCTTATCATTCTTAGCACTAGCTGTAGAACGAGTTTTTGTCATCATGGACGATCGTTGCAATTTGTAAAATCTAACTAATTTGATCACTACAATGAAAATCGGATTGAGATTATTAGCAAATAATGAACACAAATACACTAACAAAAAAATATGAATTACCGGTACTTGGTAATACGCCTACAATAAATTACGGAGCAGCACACAACAAACAACCTACTCAGTTGCCGCCATCTTGTATATCTTCATTATATGTCTGTAGCAGCACACTTCAAATGCTTTCTTTTCCTGACCGCTTCTCTTACTGTCGACGTTTCACAGTCGTACAATGCTGTACTCCACACATATGCTTTCAGCAACCTTTTCCTGGTTTCTATGTTTATTGTTTTCGAACATGGCAGTTTGCTTTTCTTCTTAAATACAGCATGACCTTGTGCTAATCTTTTTTTATGTCTTTTATACTTTTCCTCCTCTATTGTTTTCTAAATATACACCATACTTTACATATAGTCAATGGTACGCCAAGAAAGTTAAGCAACCTGACGGCTACTAAGGCCCCCACTACTTAGACACTTACCGAGTCAATAGTATTCCAATTACTCCTTTCGCACAATGAACACTTGTTGAGCGTATTGCAAAATCAACACCTGTAGTTGTTTACGATAATTATCAGGTTTAAATACAATTGCTTTTTCATTTTTAACTTTTCCATCCTGCAACTGGTTGAACGCGTACCTCCAATGATTTCTATTCTGAGCTAACCTACACATTTCCCTGAAATACCCACAAATTATATCTTTCACTATCTGTCTACAATAGTTTAATCTCTAGATTCCTCTACCTATCTATTCCCTTCTCTTCTTCTAATATATTCTACACTATTCTCTCATGTCTTAGTATATGTCTTATCATTCTAGCTCTACTATTTTTTACTGTTTCCCATATATTGCTTTCTGCTCCTACCATTTATAGAATTTTTTTGTTTTTAACTTTGTCTGTCCATGATACCTTCATTATACGTGTATAGCACTACATTTCAAAGACTTCTACTTTTTTCCTGTCCGCTTCTCTTATTGTCCTTGTTTCACAGCCATACTGTGCTGTACTCCACCTATATGCTTTCAGCATTTCTTTCCTTGTTTTTATGCTTGTTATCTTTGAACATAGTAGTTGTTGTTTCTTGTTAAATACAGCACGGCCTTGTGTTGATCTTTGTTTTGCACTTTCTCCATCTTGCTTTATTTGACTTTCTAGGTAGCAGAAATCATTAACCTCTTGTAAGTTCTCCTTACCTATTTGTATTCTAGTTTCTAATTTATCTTCTCTAATTTGCATACTAGTAGTTTAGTTTTATTTTTGTTAATTTTGTTAATTTTCATTATGTACTATCCGCCTATCCTTATAACTCTTTCCTATCCTTTGAATATTTCGAATATTTTTTCCCATTATTATTTTTAAGAATCTTTAATGCTAATTCAAACTCATCTCTAAGTATAAGATATCCCAAGTCATCCTATTCAATGGCCGATTCCTGTTCTAGTGCTGCTAGTTCCAGTCCTGCATATAAATTCCCTATATATTCTTACTATCTAACCACTTCCTTTACATTAGCTGTAATGATGTTTTTTTCCGTGTCCCTTATATTTTTATTATACGGTTTTATATCCCTAAAATTGATTCTAATTAGTATGTAGGCTTGATCTGTCTTTTCTATTTCAATCTTAGTGTGCACCTCTTTGCACTTTTCATCAATCTATTGTTGCGAATAATTTTTCAATATATGACTTTGTATTTCTGTTTTCGTTTCGTCTCTTTTCTATTAAATTCAGAATATGCTTTGTTGTCCATGGTTTTGTATTTTCTTTTTGTGTATAGCCCAGAATATCTCTGGCCGCCGTCTCAAAGTTGCATTTAATGTTATTCTATTTTGTTTTTACTTCCTTAGTATTAGAAATTTTACCGATGTCTTTCAGCAATGTATTTGACTCTTTTTTTAAATAATTATGCTAGACTAATTTTTTCCGTTCTGAACCGTCATCACCGTAAGATGTGCCTTTCTGTCACTTTTTAATTTGTTAATTTATTCATTTTATTATATCATGTAAATCTTGTAGATTTACTCAAATGCTTATACAAAATATGCAAATCAAAGTAAATTATTTGCGTCTTTATATATATATATATATATATATATATATATATATATATATATATTTTAGCTCATGTTGTTTTTTTCCGTTTATTGCTTTTGATAAAGGCAGAAATGTTTGCCAAAACGTTAAAATATTGATTAAATAGATTCATTGATTTGTTTTATTAATGGACTATATCCCAAAGTATTAACAATCTTTATGTGTATTTTATTGTATACAATATATTTAATTATGTATAATTAAAAGTTGTGCATGACTTATTTGTTTAAACAAATTTTGGAAATTTCAAACATTTTGAGATGACACCTTTTGAATAAAGTTTTTGTAAATTGCTACATGATATGCTCGTAGCTTGTTGGAAAGGGGTTGTCATTGTCCGTGAAATCAACAAGGTTTTCACAAATAAATGAGTGCAGTATTACATTCTTGTCATTAATTCAGCTAAAAATTACATCTAGGTCAAATGTTGAAAGCACGTTAGGGATTGGTTTCCTCCTGTTAGGTGCTTTTAAACCCAGATTAAAAATAATAGCAGAAATGAAATTTAGACTCATGACGTTTGCGAAATGATACGCTGCATGTTCGGAACCTTTCGGATACAGGTTTCTACTATTGGGGTGGTTTAAGCGTTGCTCCTGGGTTAAAATTAATAGTATATTAGTTTTTCTCAGAAAACTACGAGCTATAAAGATGTTGAACATTTCAGAATTGGAGCTTTGAAATTGTAACTTAATGCAAGTACGCTAAAATTAAAAAGCATGATACGTGGCAGAAAAGCAGGTTGTGGCGTGGGTTTCCGATTTTGAAGTTGCATGCGAAAATTAGCCCCAACATTTGGTTTTTTATAAAATTAAGTTTCAAAATATGTTTCGTCCACTTTTCGGACATTTTAAATTAAAATAATTTTAAATTAAAATGAAACGCAGGCCTTTTGTTTCGGGGAAATGATATGCTACTTGTTTGAGAATTTCCTAAAAGGGCTAGATTTTTGGGAAATGACGGACTTATTACTAGTTGAAAATTTCAAAAAATAAAATTTTCAGAAAAAAGTTTTACATAGAACCCAAACGCGACCAGTTAATCTCTCAAAATAAAAAGTTATAGAAAGTTCTGGAAAGCATAAGTCCTGAATGAAAGTGCAGTGAAGATGCACCGGTGCTGGAATTGATGTTCTTACCCTACTAGTATTTGTATTTTGATAAATGTAGTGAATTTAAGATATTTTGCAAATCAATTTAGTGGTGAATGAGAGGCTCGTGTTTCAGCTAAGAAACTGAAGATACTGAAATCTCTCTTGGGTGTAATCGCGGGTTCTATTCCAAGAACTAGTTTTCATTAAAAAATCGCGGTCGTAATTCTGTTGTTTGCAGGGTACTGCATGTTAAGAGCTTATATAGCACAATAGTGTTAGTGCAGTTTATCATTAAAAAATAGTTATCCTAACGTGATAATAATACCATAACGAGATCATAATATCAATACTACAGTTATACACAGTATGAAATTACGTACTTGTTAATATAAGCAAATCCGAAATTACGGCAGTCATCTTAATGAAGTTTTAAAGTTTTTGACAAAATTTAGTAGTGAGACAAATTGAAAGTTATGGTCAATTTGATTTAAACAAAACTCTATTCTCGACAGAGTTGAGCGCTCGAAAGGGAAAATTTAAATTGGGAATTGAACAGCATTCAACGTTTGAACGGGAAATAAGAAAACCTGCTGTTTAAAATGAAAATTAAACAAAATTTATTGTTAATCCGAAAAATTAATAAATTAATTTTATAGGTTTAGGATTAAGGCGACTTATAATTTAAATTTTAAATAAAAAATCAACATCTGAAGGTAAGGCATTTTCGGAAAACATAAATTTCGGTCAAACAGAATTATAAAAATGAGCAGCTGATATTTATACATTTCCGAATAAAATTAAAGTACTTTTTAAAAAGTTTTTGATAAATTTTGACGTGACGTGCAATCAAATTAGGGTATTTATTGTCCAGCTGTGCTCTTTTACGTAAACTCTTTATAAATACACAAACTGGGTGGCGTCACGTTCCTAAAACAGGAAATAACATGTGTGTCTAGTATAATTACCGAATCATCACGAATGTGTTAAATACCGATAACAAAAATAAACACAATTGAAATAAATGTGTACGAGTCTAAACTACTTTAATATTCAATACAATGGAGTTATACAGAATTTGAATATTGATGCTTAAAGTAATTTGAATTTAAAAGCTTTACCAAAATCCCCTTTAAGCAATTCAGATTTTTATTCATTACAAATTATTCAGATGTATTTTAATGGACATGGGAAATAATTAGCAAAATCATTAAAAACTGATGCATTCCAACGCACTGTGTAAATATCATGGTAATAATAATAATCTAAAAACTTATCGAATGTGGTTGGTTGCTTTATGATTACAATTGAAATTGTTATTCTTATCAGGAAGGCAAATTAACTAGTTCCTATTTCTTATCTCCCTTAAGTGGAATTTTTAAGCACTAAGGGTTTTAAACCAGTGGTATAAACCGGATTTGCACACGATATAAGACGATATGCCAGTAAACAAACATATTTCCAACAGATACGTAATCTCCTCTACAAGATTATCATTTAATAATATCATTAATTATGTTACTAAAATCCTATTGTAACAGATGTTCCTGTTAACAATATATGCATTTGCAAATTAGTGTATTTTAACCGACATGAGTATGAATAGATAAAATTAATTACTCGAAAATCCATGCATAAGGTTCACATCTATTAATTTGATTTTTGTAGAAACATCCAAAGGCGAAAACTTGTAAGTACTCCTTATACATATCGTAATGTTTTAATTTAAAAACAATAGGGTATTTCCAAACTTTTCCGGCTAACGGCAACACGGACTGCTCCATTAGGTTTCAAGGACAAAGCCTAGCTAGATCACCAAACCACCATACTGTAGTTTTGAATTACGGGTGTGTGTGTGTGCGTGTGTGTGCGCGCGTGCGTGCGTGCGTGTGTGTGCGTGCGTGCGTACGTGTGTGTTGTGTGAGGTGTGTGTATATATGTGTGCGCGCGAGCTTGTGGAAGTGTGTTATGTGTGTGTGTGTGCGCGCGCGTGCGTGTGTGAGCGTGCGTGCGTGCGTACGTGTGTGTTGTGGTGTGGTGTGAGGTTTGTGTGTATGTGTGTGTGTGTGGTGTGTGTGTATATATGTGTGCGTGCGAGCTTGTGGGAGTGTGTTATGTGTGTGTGTGTATGTGTGTGTGTGTGGTGTGTGTGTGTGTGTTTGTGTGTGTGTGTGTGCGCGCTCGCTACGCATTGTTACGACCTTACATGTGATTTTCCAATGCTCCACCCGAAGGTACTACATTGGCCAGGAAGCAAGTTTTTTTTACCTGGAAAATTTGTAATTTTGCCGAACCCTTGCTGTTCTAAGCAAGGTAGGGATCTTTAACGTGCGTGACAACACACGGGACCTCCATTTTACCTCTCATCTGAACGAAGGTGTATATTTTTGTGGAAAATGCTCGCCTAACATTTTTCAAGCGGACCGTGTCGGGATTCGAACCCGGGACCTTGGGCGTAGTACTCACACACATATCAACTACGCCACGGAGCCGCCGCATTGTTACGACCACCGGCAACATAGACAAACCTGTTACGTTTATTTTCGACGATGGATTCAGATGCATCCTTTTTGTGGTAATTCGTTTTTTATTCACCTAGCTTCTGTTTCTATTCAAAACCCCATACTGTGTTTTTAGCTCGTTACAATAGTACGCACAATCACAACATTTCTAGTCAAATCTATTAATCCTTCTTTCGTTCTTCAGAAACCATGACTTAGTCGACTGTAGGACTAGTTAGCCTTTTTTTCCTTTGGTTTTTCGGTTTTGGCTACCACAGTGTGCAGTGCATCGTTTTTTTTTACCAGCGTTCCTACTCTCTTCCTCTCGTTCTCCCATGTTGTTCCTTTGTTTACTTGAGGCTTGAACTTTGGGTCGTGTGTTGGTCGGCACTGTCGATTTTTTTGCTCGTTCCGTTTCCTTTTTTTTAAGGTTGATAACCTTTTTTGTTTCTCCCTTGCGAAACATCCGTCCATTGACGACTCCGCAGTGCTGAGGCCGTTCCATCTTAGTCCTCGTTGCTTGTTACTCTTACTGCCTTCCTATTAGGGTCCTTCGAGCCGGACAAAAGTGTTCTCATTTTATTTTGGGGTGTTTTTGCCTTTTTCTGTTGCCTTTTGTGTTCTGTTTTTGTAACGAGTTTTCTTTTAGTTCTTAAGCGATTTTTTTTTGTTTGGGTTTTTTGTTTCTTTTTCTCTTTGGGGTTTTTCTCGTTGTTTTTTGGTTCTGCCCACTCCCATTACTTTCGCTTTCCTACCCCGACCGTTTAATTTTGCGGGGGGGGGAGATTGTTATGTTTATTTTCGACGATGTATTCAGATGCGTCCTGTTTGTGGTAATTCGTTTTTTATTCACCTAGCTTCTGTTTCTATTCAAAACCCTATACTGTATTTTTACCTGGTTACAATAGTACGCGCAATCATAATATTTTCAGTCAAATTTATTCATGCTAAAAACGAAAATTTGTTCAATGTTTAAATGGTTTATATCCGGTATATTTTATTTTCTACAATGAATTCGCTTTCTAATAATTCCACAACTCAAACCCATGGTGCTTTAAAAACAAAACTTTATGCTATATAATTAATTAGTCGATTCCTTGTTGGAGGTATCAGTTGATTTGTAAAACATTCCGATAAAATATAATTACTTTCTCTGTTGTTTCATTCTAAACCTTCGTCTAAATAGTGTATTGAACTATTCCGATAAAACCTTATTTTCCAGTTTCAATCGTTCGATAACGCGAATGTTTGCATTTCAAATTCGTGTTATTTGAACATATTTTTGAACTTGACCCTGCAGCTTGTGCGTCGAGATGTTTGTTGCATAATTCGTCACCCTACTTTGAAAGCAATGCACGCTTTTTTTTTGTTCGACAAGATACCTTGCATGTATTGTGAGTTTTCCCGCGCTTACTCATTGTAATCCGATTTTTTTTTAGTTTTTTTAGCTGGAGGCCAAAGGGCCCTTTCTTTGTGTAGGCCCGACTGTTCGTTGGCGTGGAGCAGCTGGTTTCTTTTGGTGGATCACTACTGTAGTTACGATGACTTTTACGTCGCTGTGTTGACTCAACCCCCACGGTTGGCCAGATAAGTATCCTGACGCATAGAGGTATGTGCCTTGTTTTCTTTTATACATGTCAAGGATTTTTATTTATCAACGGTTGATGGTGTGAATCCAGTTTACCATACTTGTTGAATAGCTAGCTGCGCAGGTGCTTCTAGTTATACTCGTTAGTTATTACTGCAACGTGGCCTGTATTTAAGGCTTACATTTAACATCTGTACTATTGAGAAAATCAACATTCGCTATTTTTAATTTTAACATGTTTGCTATGGAGTAAATGTACATTTAATGCTTAAATTTAACACCCGTACTATTGAGAAAATCTACATTTAAAACTTGCTATTGCTATTGCTGTTGAGAAAATCGAAACATTAATCCTTTTTTGTTTCAATGAATTTTATTACATGTTAGCCGCGAAATGCCCACTTCGTGGATCCACTATCAAATTTGTCCTTTACAATATCACTGAAATTTAATACTTTTATTTGTCCATGCGAATCAAGAAATTTTTTTTGTTTTTATTTATTTTTAGTTGTTAATAGATAATCGTGGACGATGTGCTTAATTTTTTTTGTGCTTTACTTATATATATTTTTTGGTATTTAGGTGAATCCCCCCACTCTCCGCGTTTGATAGCTAGCCTGATACTTACTTTTCGTCCGGCTACGTCATTGTACGTAGCAAACCTTTAGACAAAAGACTAAGGCGGCGCATGCGCTACCTTGAGTTAGTAAGGCATACAGCCGCTGGAGGAGCTTTTTGTAATAATCTTTATCTCAACTCTTTCGCTCACAAGAAAACAACCAACTTTTAACCTTTCTATTCGAACATGTTGGTTTTTAAATCAATTGTTTTCAGTTTCTTTTCAACTTTACGGCTTTCGTTTGTGAAGATGAGCAAGAAACGTGTGCGTAGTTGTTCTGTTCCCGCGTGCAGTGATCTGATTAGCAAACGCCACCGATTTCCAAAATCCGATTCCGGACTTTTTAAACAGGGGATGTATAATATAAACAGAGGTTTGAATTAATAACGGTTTTTATTGTATATGCCGTATTAAAGTAAAAACATTTTTAAACATATTCTATTCTTAACATCAAATAATAATCTGTGTAATTTGTATATTGGAAATTATTGATTTACAATTAATTGATTTTATTGCTCATAATTAGTAGAAATGTACAAGAAGCTAAAAAAAATGGAAGGATGATCTGAATGGTTTAATTATCAGTTTACTTGAAGGTTCATAATTTATTTTTGAGAAACGAATACTAATTTTAGTAAATAGTTTCACTAATCTTGATAATTTAAAATTTGGCGCTTTGTCTAAAACAGTTCAGCATGTAGCCGTTTGGAGCACTTAATTAATTGGCATCTTTTTTTATACAGAAGTTAGCAGCCTAAAGGGTTATCTATGACCAACAACATAAGCTATAGATAAGAATCTTTCATATATACAATCAAAGGATAGTTTCTAGCGCCATCAAGTGGCCTGGTACACTGACATTAACCCGGACATTAACTAAACCTACATAAACTTCATCGGAGCGTCATCTAGTAATACATAACGGGATTCAGCGTTTAGTTAAGGTTTAAATCTGATGGGATTTAAAATATTTGATTAACGCAGCAACTAAATTAAAGCAATTTGCAACACATACTCTTTAATTTATATACTTTCACTTACAGAATCAATATGTACAATTTTTCAAATCTTGAGGGTAAATTGTGATATAAACAGGATCTTTTTTCAAATGATTATTGAATGCATTATTCTCTGCTATAAAATGAATAGGACATACGGTGAGTTATAGACATACATCGGGTCCAGCTTTTTTAGTAAGTGATTTCTAATAACATCCATCCAGCGCTTGTAGACGTACAAAAAATTGAGTTGTTAGGGAATCTGTGTCTTATTGAAGTTTTGTGCTCGCAGTTTAAAACTGCACATCTTCCATATCGTTGGCATATAATTCACTATAGAAACTAACATTTATAAAAATGTTCACAGATTATGATAAAATTTAACCTGTGACGGTAGGAACAATTACTTAAACAAGAACTTGCTAAAGTCACAGTTTGTTTTTCGTAACAACTAACTCATACACAATAAAACGGAGATTGAAAATGCGTATAATAATCTGCAAAGAACACTTTCCAAAACAGACTAATAAATATAATTTTAAATACAGACTAAACAAACAAAATTTAAGTTAGCGTGTGGTTTGTGGTTAGCATCTTAACGCCATTACATAGTTTTGTGGCGCCACCTAACAAGGAATAATTAGACGATAGCATTTCTCGAATATAGATATCTTTCAATAAATTGCGATTTTAAACGTAAGTGGGTACCAGACCGCTGGAGGCTGCTAGTAACCTTGTTTAATTTCGGCGTATTACAGAGTACAGGCCCTCGTTACGACTATCTAGTTAATTGTACATAGTGGTATCTTAAAGAAAATAAAGAAGTTTAGTGCAGAACAAATTGCATAACCTCCATACTAATATTAAAAATTAAACGTAATAATTATTTTATAGAAATAGAATGATACATTGTATTATGGAATGAAAGGTAATAAGTCACCGAGTTTATGACAGAAATAGAATAAAAGACAATTAGTTGGTAACACAGACGCAAGTTGATACAAATACGAGGGACATTATTTATGTATTGCAAATAGAAACAATAAACAAATGAATTTGATGAAAACTGCTTTTATTGCTTTTCAAAATAATCGCCTTTAAGATCTATACACTTTTGTATGCGATTGAACCATCTTTCAAAGCACTTTGTCCAGTCAGAAGATGGTAGCTCTAAAACATGCGTTTTGAAGGCCTCAACCGCTTCTTCGGGCGATGAAAATCGTTGTACACGCAGCTTATCATTAATTACTGGAAACAAAAAGAAGTCATTGGGTGCCAAGTCGGGGCTGTAAGCCGGATGACCCCCATCAATTCGATCTTTTGTGTGTCCAAATACTTGTTTGTTGCATGTGATGTGTAAGCTTGCATTGTCATGATGCAAAATAATTCGTAGTTTTGGGTTGGTTGCTCTCAATTTACCAAAAACTTTAGGCAAACAAATGGTCGTATACTACACTGAATTAACGGTCTTTTGATTTTCGGGAGCCACAGGTGCCACATCACCAGTTTTCCTGAAGAAAAACGCCACCACTTGCTTCTTAACGCTTCGAGTACGAACAACTTTTGTTGGCTTTGCTTCACATTCAAACACCCAAACTGCCGACTGGCCTTTTCTTTCTGACTCATACGCATTAATCCACGACTCGTCATCTGTGACGTTGTTGTATACCGCTTTGGATGCATCACAGTTGTATTTTGAAATCATTTTACGGCACCAATCGACACGAGCATTTTTTTGAACATCTGTCGACAAATGTGGAATCCTATGCGCACACAGCTTCCAAACACAAATGTTCGTGCAAAAACTTATGTATGCTGGTCATACTAATGCCTAAACATCTCTCGATTTCTTGATATGTCACATGACGATCTTCTTCAATTAGTTTTCGCACAGCATCTCTATTTTCCGGCACAACGACCGATTTTGGACGACCTTCTTTAACTTCGTCCGTGAGCGAACTACGTCCACGTTTGAATTCAATGAACCAGAGCGAAGTGGCTGTGGATGGCGCTTCATCGCCAATAGTTGAATTCAGTTGATTGATGCATTGTTCTTGAGTTAGACCACTCGAAAGTCATAATAAATCATAGCTCGAAAATTTTTGCGAGGTAATTCCATATTTTGGCTGCAGGTCACAGTACGTTATAAGACGGCAATTATTAGAATTAAAATTGTTTTATTGTATTAAATACAGAAATAAGCAACATGAGGTCTGCAGTTCCCACAAGCAATGTGAGGGGCAGTGATAGCATAAATACCCTCGGGAGCCCAAGATGACCAGTTAGTCTAGAACTTCTCAACTTTAACATTGTTGTTAGTTCAGCTACTCACCGTAATTTAATTTTATTTTATTAAAGTGAATTTCAACTTAGAATTATTTCGATATCATACGTTACTGCATATAACAAACTTGTAAATTAAAATTCAATTGTAATTCAGTATAAAAATAAATTTGTTAGAAGAAGTTTTTTGGAAAGTTTTTTAAAAAGTCGCTTCAAGAAGCCCAAAACCTAACTCGCGTCCCAAAAAATATAACAATTAAATTAAATTAACTTATTTGTTTGCGAAAAGCAGATTTGGTATGTAAGGAGCTGAATTAGCTTTAACCCTTCTTCCACGTTTGAAGAATTTCATCAAGCTAATACTGGTATAAACTATTAAAGTTCAGCGCAACTGTAAAATAGATAGCAAGGTTAAAATATTAATAGGGAAACTGCTTTTTTACGGGAACTAAAGTAATTTGTAAATATTTAACCAAACCACTCGTCTAGCTATTTAGGTCTAGTAAGATGTACCAAAATTTTGCAAATATTACACGTAATCAGCAAACAGCGATATCTTTTATGGGAGAAGCAACTAAATGACAAGTTTAGAAAATGTCGAAAATATACACCACACAACTTTAAAAATTTCTTGCATAAGTTGTATTTTTTTTTTTGAGCCGCGAGATAGATTTTGAGTCATCGAAAGCGTCTTTTTAAAAAGTTTTATGCAAGAACAATGACTATCATAATTAATTTTATTATTATGTCAATTACCAAGAGACTTGTTTTATTCACAAACAACTTGAACACTTTAAGAACAAGTTAAACTAAATTCAATTAATACAAGTTACTATTTTTAACGATTAATAATTAGTGGTGAGTAGCTTGAATTCTAACAATGCGAAAGTTATGAGATTTGAAGACTAACTGAGCGGATGAACTTTTTACATTTAACATGAAGCCTCCGGTCGCATATCATTCTGTGGGAGACTGCGGATATTGTTTTTCTGCTCTTTCTTGATAAATCATACATTGTCTTTATTTCTTAGTAATTATAAGTAAATCCGCTTGGTCGCAGTTTATTGTTCCTTATCCTCTTCTAACAACTTGCGTCTGTGCTACAAAGAAGTCGTCTCACATTCTATTTCTAATATGAACTCTGTTGACACTTATTATATTATATTCCTTTATGCAATGTATCATGCTATATCTAAGACTTAATTATTACATTTAATTTTAAATACATGTTAATATAGGGGATGTGTAACTCACGGGTTCGCTTAAAGATTATGTGCAAAATTTATATTCACAACCGTACAATAAGTATTTATTATGTAAATCGTTCCGAAGACCAAAATTAAATAGTATAGAACGTTACTTCATACATAGAATAGATTGTTGAGTTTGAAGATGCTGGTTGTGTTGTGAATGTATTAATAAATTATTGTGCATCATCAATGTTCTGCTTTATAACCATAAGCAACCAAAAATCTAAAGAGTTTTGGGTTTGTGATATCCTGATAACCAACCATCCATTTCAACATATATATTTCTTTCAAAATGCTAATAGTTCTTGATATTGTGTTTACTGAAACTTATATTGCAAGGTAGTACAGGCAGTATAGGTAGATTCTATCATTACAAAGCTGTTTTGTACGTTATTATCCTGTTTTTAGAACAATACCATTTATACCAAGTTTCAAAAAAAATGTATACGCAATTTGATTGTTAATAGCTTTTATTTTTATTTTCATAAATTTAATTTTATAATTTTATATTGCAGAGAGAATGTGAGAAAAAATATGTATTAACGCAAGTGTTCAAATTGCTTTCCATTCTCATCCAGGCATTGTTGACATAGGCGAGAGACTGAAGTGCATACATCATCTAAAGTATCCCTTAATTTTGCTGCACATCCTGTTTCAATAGCTTGTCGTAATTCAATGATTGTTGCTGGTTTTGTAAAATAAACTTTATCTTTGAGGAATCCCCATAAATAAAAATCCAATGGCGTTAGATCTGGATAAACGTCTCCATGACATAACTCACAATTAGTTAGCGGTCTGGCATGTTGGCAGCTATTTGTTGCTTAAGCCTTACCATAACATATAATTAAACACTTTTCCTTTTTTGGAGGAGATAACAAGGTAATATTTCATTTCCTTATAAATGGGTATCATGAAAACATGTTGGAGTTTTTTAACAACCATCAGGTTGTTAATATCTATGTAGAGCCAAGTAGATAAAAAAAAATAGAAAAGTATAGGAAGACCTAGACCAAGCTATATTAATCAAATTATTAGAAATTTAGGTAGTGAAGAGTATATAGAACCTTTTAGATTAGCACAGAATAGAAAAGAAGTTAGAGCTGCGTCAAACCGATCTTAAGTAAGGTCGAAAACAAAATGATGATGATGATTAGATTTGGAGACCGCAGAGCGTACTCAATACAGCCTCTTCTTCCAATCTATCGGTTTGGAAAAGTTTCATACGGATAAGTCCTAACATCGCGATGAAAATGGGGAAGTGCCCCATCTTGTTGAAAATAAAATTCATCATCCACAAATGGCTCACGAATGTGTGGGACGATTGAATTCTGAAGCAAATTGAGGTATGTGGCACTAGTAACAGTTGTATCAAAGAAGAATGGACCAATCAAAGCCAAGGATCATAATCCACACCACACTGTAATGCCCGGTAAATTCACATGTTGCTCCTCAGTAAAGTGTGGATTCTCAGTTGTCCAGTACGAACAATTGTGGCGATTAATTGTACCATTTAGCTTGAATGATGCCTCATCATTGCAAACGATCTTATTGGTAAACAGAGCGTCCTCTGAAAATTTTTTTTAATACCACTTGCAAAATTCAACCCTACGATCAGGATCATCTTTGTTCCGGGCCTGCACTAATCTTGGTATGTAGCTTTTCTATTTTGCACGCTTTAAAATGTTTTGCACACTGGATTTGATGATTGATGTTTCACGAGCAGCTTGGCGTACTGATTTCCTTGGTGTTTGTCGGAAAAGTTCCAGCACCTCTTGTGATCTCGTGGAATTGGTGGATATGCTAGGTGTTTCAGATTGTTGCCTATGCACATTTTACACAGTTCCATCCGCTTCAAACTTATCACGAATACTCGAAATTGTGAGACGCGTTGGTGGTTCAGTGAGGTGTTTACTCCTAAACCGTCTTTGGACTTCGTTGATATTTTCCGATTTCCAATACCATTTTAACACAAATTTTCGCTGTTCAAATGTAAGTCTGGTATTTCGCATTATTACAATCAACTTGCAACTGAAACAGAAAAACGCTACTGAGTTATGGGCTGATAAAGTGTATATACATTTATTTTTTGGACACCCGGTATGTATAGTAGACGAACATTATCAACCTCTGTGACAACCCTTTTTGCTACTTTCTAATCAGCTTAGTAAAACGGGGTTAAGCCGCAAAGTATTTGTAGAGCATGAGACTGATACTTTTAGACAGGGAGGGGGGGTGTTTGGTAAGCTTAGTAGTATTAAGAGAACACAAGTCAACACAAAGTAACTCTATTCGTCTTTACAAAATACTTACATAAATGTAATCAAGCAATAATTGACAAATCTTAAATACGACACACAAGTAAAGTATTATTTTATAACTACAAATTATCGAAGCAATGGCTTACCTCTTTTGCTTACTAAATAGCTTACGCTCCTCTGGCGAAGCCTGACATGAATGATGGTATTGCAGAATAAGACATGTACCATAACGCAACGATGGTTGCTATAGTTGAAATTTTACTATAACTTTTGCATATTACAGTGTGTTGATAATTGCAGATCTGCAAGGAGCTGCAGAAGTTAAACGAAGTAGTAAATGTTTAACAATGATTTTAGAATAAAGATGAAACTGAGGATATAGATGCGAGGATGCCCAGTGCAGTTGGTGAAACCTGTTAATACAATTGTTTCAACACAAGGTACTGGATCAGTTGTTAATAGTAAACAACTAAATTTGGATATTAATATAAATATTTTATGGTACTTATCTGATTTTAAGTTTTATTCTGAACTAAGATATATTATTTCAAATTTTCTTAATCCCACTACAGACAAAGAATTTCAACATCTGCGTACAAATATGGACTTGTGTGATTACGCCCCCAGGTGAATAATATCCCACGAGGTTACTAATGCAATTCCAAAGCCACAAGCTTCCCGGCTTAACGTGCAACTTCAACGCACAAACCAATGCGGAATGTGCATCACAATAAAAGCCTAGTGGAAAGATCCCAAACGGAATAGCCAAGATAAACGACCATAAAACTCCACTAGAACCATACCAGACTGGACTGGCAGATCACACCACACTCTGCAAGATGGAAGAAGGAAATCCATTTTCTTTGACATACCAGCCAATCCTATTCAAGACTTGAAAGAATTATTGTAAAAACTGAAATTCAGTCTAATTTATCCAATACCTTTTTGACACAGCACGAAATTACAACCACACCCAAAGTGAACTGTAAAAGATCAGAATTGTACTACAAAACTAGAAAGTCACTAGCATTAAAATGCAAGGACAGAACAAGTCAACCTCGACCAGTGGCGTACATACAAAAATGTAACAACACCTAACAGCTCCAAAACCTGACCATACGTATGAATTATTAACGCTCGTATAGCCAATCACAACAACTCTTACAGTTATTCATTCAATAACATCACAAATACATCAAATAACTCCGATAAGTAAATTACTAAATTAAATTCCACATGCACGCTCATGCAAAATAATACCAGAACTGAAAATAACAGCATTACCAAATAACCAAACTAACATTAAATTACTAACATTTACGTTACCTGACACAATGATAAAGAAGTGACCATAGATACATACCAGCATAACAGCCAAATACATAAAAATTTTTTTTTACAATTAGAGTCGCAATTTATTGCAACGTTATAACTTGAAAATAAACCCGTTACACCTCTACTAAAAGAAAATGAACATCTGCTAATATTGCAGTTTCGTATAAAACACGTATTTAACAAATTGGTTCCGAAAAAGAGTTATCAAATATTTTACTATCAGTACTCAATAGTGCACTCTGACATTATACGAGCCCTAACAACTATATATTAGGACAAAATAAAATACATATATAACTCACTTATTTAACAGTTTATTTGTTTTTATAGTAATTTTTTTAATTTGATACGAATTAACGAATTAATTAACCACAATTGGGGCCATTCAGCAACACAAAAAACAAAATACTTATTCTATCATCCTTAATTAATACAAAAAATGTTCAAATTGTGTGGCAACTAAATATTGGCACAATGTAAAGTAACTGTTTCAAATGAAACAAGATAAGAACAGTAGCCTGTGAAAACAATGGAGAGCAAAACGTCAAATAAATTCGCAATACTTTTTTTACATTGAGCGGATCGTTGTGTTTATTGAATAAAATCGTGCGTGGTATCTCTAAAAATTCAAAAATGCGTGAATTAGTGCTTAAAAGGTATTGCCACAATAAAACAATACGTGAGGTAGCGGATGAACTCAGTATTCCTAAAACTACAGTGTGGAATATAATAAAGCATTACGGAGAAACGGGAAATATCCTAGATAAAAAGCGTAGAAGTCCGGGACGACCAAAAATAGTTTGTGATAGGAATAAGAGAGTTTTAGTAAAACTATGCAAAAAAGGCCGAAGAAATACTTTAAGGCAAATTACGGCTGAATGGAATTATGAAACTGGATTAAATCTGTCAAGGGAATGTTGTCGCTAGTGGATTCATAAAACTGGACTCAAGTTTTTTAAGGTCAAATTACAAATAACAATTTAAAAGTATAATTTTAAACAAAATTGTTCTCTTACAGGCAAAGGAAAAGCCACTGTTGACGGAAAAACAAAAGAAAACTAGGCTTGCTTGGACAAAATCTAAACTATCATGGTCGGTAGAAGATTGGCCCAGAGTAATTTTTAGTGACGAATAAAAATTCGACGTATGTGTTGGTGATCACCGTAAACGCGTGATTCGCATTATACATGAGGCTTTCCACAAGGATCGTCTAAAACGTACGGTAAAATTTTCTACAGGGGTGATGATTTGGGGCTGCATGGCAGTTTCAGGACTAGGATGCTCTGAATTTATTGATGGTATTATCGTAAATGCTGTGAAATATCAACAAATATTGCAAAACAGTTTGCTACCAAGTATCGCGAAGTTAAATGTTAGCGAAAATTATATTTTTCAGCAGGATGGGGCGCCCTGTCATACGGCCAAAACCACAAAAAAAGTGGATAGACGACCACATTAGTGTTCTTTCTTGGCCTTCTAACAGTCTTGACCTCAATGTCATTGAAACAGTGTGGCTTAAAATGAAACAAACATTGAGGAATAACCTACAACGGACATTACCGAAACTTAGAACCAAAATAGAGCAAATTTGGAATGGATTTACTCCTGAAGAACCATAGTTGAGTCGATGCCCAACCGAATTCAAGCAGTCATAAAATCTAAGGGCGATATTACTCTATATTAGACGTAAAAATTCTTGCTATGTCCCAATATTTCGTTGTCACACAATTTAAACATTTTTTGTTAATTAGAGTTTGTAGAATAAGTATCTTGTTTCTTGTGCCTGCTGAATGGTCCCAATTGTTGTTAATTAATTAGTTAATTAGTATCAAATTAAGAAAATTACTATAAAAACAAATAAACTGTTAAATAAGTGAGTTATATATGTATTTTATTTTGTCTCAATATATAGTTGTTAGGGCTCGTACATACGAAATATTTGGTAGATGTTTGAATGCAGATAATTATCAAAAAATGCTTTTGCCGTTAAGAATTAGTCATTTGCAGCTATTCCATATTGTACTATTTTCTTGAATAAGGTTCCCATATATAGGTTTTGGTCTAACGATGCCATATACATTTTAAAAAGCTAACCGTTATACATATAGAAGCTGAACAAAAAATCACCTTTTACTGCAAAACTATTGCCAAAGAGTTGAATTGGTTTTTGATAAACCACTACTCAAGTACTTCAGGCTAGGGAAATTATCTCCATATTCTTCTGACACAATCTAACATATGCCTACTTTTTTTTAAGTGTGAAAGTGGTTTTAAATAAAATGAAAAAGATAATGACAAAGATGAAAAATTGAAATTTGTTATAACAAAATTAAATAAAATGTTTCTGTAATTTTTATATCATCATCTACAACACGTTTCATAGTCTTAGAATTAAACAAAAAAAATTTTTCTTCCTTACGTTTTTCTATTTATAATTGTGCCCAAAGTATTTTTTATAAGCGCCATGTAAGTTTAAATCCACTGGTATTCGCGCACATCCATAATAGTTTAGCAAGTTTTTATACTGGCAATTTAAAAATACTTTCGAACTAGTGCAACAAAGTATTCGATATGTGTTTTAACGCCTTTTTTCATAGGATGAGAAACATATTGTTAGTTGACACCACTTTCCAACTCCGCGTGGACCGTGGCTTTTAATTCTACCTTGCAGTTTCTTTTTTATTTTAAATATACATAATTCTGATTTCATGTGTATTGAGCTTTAATTATTAGTACAGAACCTCACACAGAATTAATTGGTTTTATATTATCATCTTAATATAAAACTTTAAATGGGTACATATGATTAAAATCATAGGATTGCCAATGCTGTTGCTTTATAATTTTATAAAAGCTTTCCTAACAACTCTCTATATTCCAGGGACGTCTCCAGTACAAGAGTTATTCTTGCCAATAATTTTAACTAATAAAAATTGATAGTTTTACTTTCTATTTTTGTCGAATACCTAAATATTAGTTTTTAAAGATCGATCGTTTTGAACATATAGGGTGATTCATTAAGAATGAGCAATTTTTATAGTAGAAATACACCATACTAAGATTTAGTCCAACATGCATTATACCAATGTCTGTAGTTTAAGAAATACTTGGTGTTCAAAGTTGCTATTTATTTTGAAATTTCTAAATAATTCTGAAATTTTGTTAGGATCAATTCAAAAATGTGCACTTTTATGTTTTTTGGCATGCGAATTACGAATTTGAAGTTTACTTTAGAGTTTTTCATAGAGAGCGCTAGTTACAGCCTATTTCAGCACTAAATCTATTGAATTATGGTTGAAATAAATGAAACATGCGAAAGAAAGTTCTATTTTACACAAAAAGGGTATTCTTGTTTAATTTAAGTAACTCTGTTGATTTTTGAGTTATTAGCTTTCATTTATTTATATGTAATACTTTATTGTTCAACAGAATAATTCCATCTACAGAACAATTATTACCATGAATTGTTGATCATTTTCTTGACCAATTATTATTAGTTTTGTGCATCGTGTTACATTAATCCATAGTAAGTTTTTATATAAGCTAAATCATAAATGCGAAAATTTAATGCAAACAACTTATTACAGATATATATATATATATATATATATATATATATTATATATATATATATATATATATATTAACGTGTAATTAAAAGGATCAATAGAATACATAAGTGAACTCATAGGGTTGAGAGCAATTGAATACAGTAAAATAAATTTATTTAGTTAAAAACTTTTTAACAATTATTTTCTATCTTAAATAGTGGATAATAAGGGAATATCGATTTAGTTTAACGCGTGATTAATGTAGGAAGAATTTATCTTAATTAGATTTAGTTAGGGACTATGTATTATAGTATATATGTAAAAGAGAATAAGAAATAATAATTTGGGGTAAAATTATAACATATTGGATTGAGAATGAAGTACTATAAAATAGTTTTAAAAGCGTTGAGCATATTAAAAATAACGATTTCTAGGTTTCAGACGTAAAAACCAACACATTTCAAATAACAGGGGTAAGATATATTTCTTAGTAGAGTGGCTACAAACAAATTTAATAGCTTATTGGGAAGAACAGCCGTTGGAATTAAACCAGCCAAGGACGTAAACAAATCCACGTTAGTTAAAATATTGATTTTTAATCTTAGATATAGAGTCAGAAGGAGCAATGCAAAGATCAGGATTGAATAAAAGGCTATGAGTACAAGCGAGAAACATAAAGTATATCAAGAAGAAGGGAATCAAAATCGATAATTTCAAGGATAGTTGTAAACAAGCACGCGTCGCTCAAAAAAGGTGGGAAATGGAGCCAAGCGACATGATTGGTAAAAAGTAAACGAGAAGGGCTAAAAATTCAGGTAGTAGCAACATATGAGTTCGATAAAGCGATATGTATAAGAAATATAAAGGATGTTTGCTTGAAGTTTAAGGCGGGTATCAAGCGAGGAGTAGAGGCTAATCCGGAGAATTTGAAACGACAGTTGACGGTTTTAAGTAGATTACCACGTACTGAGGTGTTGTGGTATTAAAAATTACGAGAAATCGACTGTCGTTGGTGATTTTCGGGGAAAATAAAGTACCGGTTAAACAAGTGTCCGTGCTATTTTATAAACAGGAAGGGGGCAGTTTGCATTATATGATCAGTAACAGAGAGGGATCTCGGTCTCTTGGATTCCATCTGTGATATAGTTAATTTACTTTCAAGTGAATTAGTGCAGTATAATTAAATAAAATCTATGTAAAAGCTGATAAAGCGTTATTATTGAATAGTGAAGTTGATATGTAAGTACAAAGATTTTTGTTTGAATGCACGAGAAGTAGTGGAATTTGAAAATTGTTTGAATGAGGATAAAAGCGAAATTTGGGTATTTTCAATTTAAAAAAAATGTAATTTGCATTTCAGATAAATAGAGTGTGCTATTTTGGTTAATTAAGTTATTTTTGAATGCATGATTGATGTGGATTTCTATTTAGGTTTCTATGGTGACAATGAGAGGAAGTTTTTTTTAGAGGTAACAGGTAGGTGTATGTAATATATAGGAAGAATCGAATTGAAAGGACGATTCAGGAGCAGCCGGGGAAAGATTTGAACGTAATTACACAGCATTTTTTTTTGGCACCCAAATCTGTGAGGCACGGGAGTTCCAGCATAACATCACAGTATTTTAGCAGCACAATGGAGGGGCTTGTATAGTTAGAGCCTATAACTTCACAGTAATATATATATTTACTTTTGCTTTAGCCTCCGTCAAGAATTTTCCTAGATCAGCATGACAAATCGCTATGTCAGAAATTACGTTAATTTCATTTAACGTTTCACACATATAGAAAAATCAGAATTCTTCAGAACGTTTGTGCTTACTTTTTGCATATAAAATATACTATTGCAGCGTGTTGCTTTTTGTTTAATATGTATTGGTAAATTGCTGTTGATCTTTTTTCCTTTTGGAAAATTTGGTTCTAAATAAAATATCTTGGGTGTTTATTTGAAAAAATATTTTTCATCATCCGGTATTCTTTAGCTCCTTGCTCAAAAAGTTTTTTGCCTTTAAATCTAATTTAGAAATAAATTTTGAATAACAGAGTGACTTTAGAGTGTTTAAAATAGTTTTTATTGTTATGAAGACTAACCTTGCATACTCAACAATTCTAAATCGCTTTCGAATTCAATTTTAGTTGACAAGTGGAATACCATATAATTTTATGTAGTATATTCTAAAAATAAAAAAAGTTAATTCTAAATGCTGTGTACATACTGTCTCATATATTTGCAAAATTGCACAATTTAGTATCTGTTTTTGTATTCAAAATGCAAAAATGATAGTATTGATATAAAATTAAAACATAACGACATATCGTTTCCCCATAAAAAGCTAAATAATTGGTGGTTAATTGCATTAAATTGAAATAGTCTTGAAAGACAAAAGTTTATATACACATTAACAGTAGTTAAATCAGTACTTTCGATTTGTATAACACTACACAACAATTCAGTTACATCTATTTTATATGCAGTTCTTAATTTATGTAAAGATTAATTACAACTAATTTAAACACTGACGACTAATTTGCTTTCAGGCTTGTTGATTTATTAATTAGAACTGCTGTTACCTTATGTTTGAAATTCGCTGCACGTGCTTCCAGTAAGCAATCTTGCTCTAAATTACAACTACATAGATTTTAAAAACAAAAATATTATAATAAACCACAAACATGCTTCATAAATAAACGGCTGACTTTAGAGTGCAATAATTAACAGCGGTAAAATTTGTAACCATTTTTCGTATGTCAAAAACTTCTCACAAAACAATTATGTGGATAGGTATCAGTATATTTAAATATTGCAGAATAACAGAAGTGAATTTAAACAACTTATAACGGAATAATAACTTGCAATTAATACCTCACGTGATTCGGTTTTTCAGCTTGACGTATTGAGATCTCAATAATTCTAAAAGTTAGAAAACAGATTAAGTGAAGAAAGTTTTGTGAAACTGGATTATTATCTCACATCAAGCTTCAAAACTTTTCTATAGTGGCTGAGTTTATGAAATTGTAAAATTTCTGAAACGTCAAAATCTTCTACTCAATTTTATATAGTTGTTTCGTGAGATATTAAAAACGTATAAATACTTTTACATAGACAAATCATTTTGTTTGGTATTAGGAAAGTAGTTCAAGCATAGTGAATGAAAATTAAATTGTTGGTTATTTTACAAAGAGAAAAGCCAATGATCGGTTTTGCTGTGGTTGCAGCTCACCAGATGGCCGGATTTAACTCTGCAAAACAACCAACACAGTTCTTGAATTATACGCGAATAATGGTGTATTAATAAATACAAAACATTTCCCATCCGCCCTTTATACTTAAATGTAAACAACTAACTATCAGTGACTTCCTTAAATCTCCGATATGATAGTAAAGATGGCGTTGCCAGACAAAATTTAATATCTAGTCTATGACGTCTAAGGTAAAAATAAACGAATGACCGATTACCCACTATAACATTAGCGGATGTTCTAAGAAAGTACTACACCTAATGTTCATGGGGAAGTTGGTCGACAGAAACTGTTGCGCTTCTAGCTTAATAGACGTTCACCATGCTTGAATTACTTTCCTAATACTAGACAAAATTATTTGTCTGCTGTTACTCATGTAAGTACATTATTCATTTGTTACTATTTGTTACTATTTATGAACAGATTTAGATCTTCAATATGTCTTAAAAATAATTTAAATTCAGATATGGTTTTTAACTTTTCCGAACGGAATATTGTTTGTGAAATATTTCCGCAATACGAAGGAGGAAGTAAAACCTCTCATACTTCATCCAATAATACGATACATTATTATTACTTATGAAATCAATACTCCGGGACAAGAACTATGTCCATTTAATAAACTGATATTTGAACTTTGTTGTTTCAAGCGCTGCAAGAGATATTATTATAGTAACAAATTGCTCAATCTTAGTCTCAAGTCAAGGAAGCAGTATTTTCTAGATTTTGAGATCAGAGAAATAAAGCTTTATTAGAGAACTATTTAATAACTTGCTTCCAGCAAACTAACGAAAATTGTAATGAATATTATGAACGCATTGAATCTAAATTACAAAAATTATTAGAACACATTAACATTAGAGAATATAATAATAACATACGAACTTACAAAGTCAATCTTTACCATCAACGCACACTAAATACCTTTATGATAGGATTATTAGAACGGTATTGGTAATTTATTTCGTATAAGTCAGTGAATCCTTTAAAAGATTGTTTCGTATAATTAAAAAATCACGACAATCACACACAACAGGCAAATTTTCTCAATTTTATCCGATAAAGAAATCCTTCAAAAATTGCGATGCCTAAAA
This sequence comes from Platerodrilus igneus, assembly GCA_036346225.1. Lineage (NCBI taxonomy): Eukaryota > Metazoa > Arthropoda > Insecta > Coleoptera > Lycidae > Platerodrilus > Platerodrilus igneus. Next base: position 1,333,116 of record JARFIW010001186.1, read on the forward strand.
ACCATAACCAAACAAATAATATACCTCGGCATAATCATTAAACTAATCGATCAAACTTTTAAAGATCTTCTTTAAACCATAACCAACTAGTACCAGTTACAACTGGTACAATAAACATACAAAAGACACTAATTCAAAGAAACTACCTCACTAACCACCAAGTATTTAGCAAAAGACCTGATTATCGACCTACATCTATGTGCGTTAGCACTAGAAACACTTTCCAAAAACAAAACAATAATTTTACAAAATTTCATCCTTAGAATTACATAATGTAGAGCAACCGTACTGTGACGAGTCAACAGAATATGAAAACATTTTGACCACGATCTCAAATTGAAAATAATTATGAAAATTATCCGATACCGACCGCGGAACATTTCATCTCAACATAAATACCATAACCACTAAACCAAAACGTCCGTTTATAATTATTCCAAATTTTAATGTAAAAATCCAATTCAATTAAAAACTCCAAACCCGCTTTTAATACAAAACACCACATTAGGGCCTAGCGCATTCCAGCGTGTCATGAATAATATTTTAAAGGTATTTTTTTACAAATTTTGTTTTGTGTACATGGATGACGTCATAATCATTTCAAAATCGCTACAAAAACAGTATTCAGATTAAACAAATTTTTGGAAAATTTAGAAAATTTAATTTACAAGCTCAATTGGATAAATCGGAATTTCTACATAAAAAAGTAGCCTTTCTAGGTATTAAACCCAACCCAGATAAAACTAAAACCGTTCAAAAGTACCCCTTACCGAAAACCGTCAAAAAAGTTAAATCGTTTTTAAGATTGATGGGCTATTGTAAGCGATTCATTGAGAATTTTTCAAAAGTAGAACCACCTTTTACAAAATGTTTAAAAAAGGGAACAAGAATAGATCTTAAAGATCAAAACTATTTTTGTGCTTTTCAACATTGTAAAGAACTGCTAACTAATGCCCTAATACTAGTATACCCTGATTTCGAAAAACAATTCAAATAACCACAGACGCTTCAGAAATTAGCACATTGCATGAACTTTATCCCGAAATTCCAAACTTATTAATTTTTGCTCTACAATCCTTAATAGCGCAGAGAAAAATTATTCTACTATCGAAAGAGGACTATTAGCAAGAGCTGAAACTACTGAAGATTTAGACTTGGAAAATACTTCCAAATTGAAGGCCACCACATACCGTTAATGTGACTATTTTCAATTAAAGATCCAAATTCTATATTAACAAAATGGCGTTTAAAATTAGAGAACATTGCCTACCAAGTTGTCTGCAAAAAATGGAAAAAAATCTAGTAGCAGGTGTCTTATCTCGAATATTGGTAAATTATAATGAAGTTATGAACTATGATTTGGATTGAATATTCATTTTACCGAGTTTAGATATACACGAAGATTTTACTAATGATGATTGTGAGAAAATGCTGAATGAACTAAACTCCAAAGCTTTGCTTAACGAAACTGATAACAACATCCAACACAGTTCAACAGAACATGCTGTTTTTGCTATATATATTTCAGAAAAATTTTTAAACCGAATATTCACACACAATAATTTTTAAATCCGGGGACCAGAATGACAGTGCCCATAACAAATCATTTTCAAAGGACGTCTATCACATAACCCTTAGAAACGATCAAGAACACGAAAAATTAGTCTATACTCTAAAAGAAATTTTAAATCCAAGCAACATGTATGAAATTTACTTTGAAAATAAAGAATTAGAACAAAATCTTAAACGTTTGCCAACAGCTGTTTAATAGCAATGTTAAATTGATTAAACGTAATCTTATTACTAAATATGTAGAAAAATCAGATGAACAACTAAAGCTAATAAAAGATACCATTTACTTAGTTAAAATGGCGTTTGAGAAACCTACAAGTCTCAAATTAAAATATTATTGGCATAACTTGACCACAATTAATAAAATTATAAACGATTACCAAACTTGTCTAATTACATAGTAAGTATGAAAGAAACCCACACAAAATTGCATTTTTAGGACAATTACTTGCAAAATGACCCTTAGACGTTATTCACATTGAAGCGTTCAGTTACGACAACCACAAAATTTGGACAATGCTCGATTTATTCTCTAAATATATATCCAGGCTTATTACATGAACGATACATCTAGCATAACCATCTTAAACAAATTTAGACATTTTCCATACATCACAATTACCAAAAAAAAGTTATAAAGTGTTCAAGAACAAACTATAGCGCGTCTAACGAACAGATTCGGTAATTAAAATAACAAGATGGGCTTTAGTTGTGAAGTACAAACTGAGTACAAGTTGATTCACAACGCACAAATTAACGCATTGCGGTAACTACAAATACGTGTGAGAAACTAATTGACATATGTAGGTTAGCAATACGAAACTTATTGAGTAGTTGTGTAAACCCAGCCAACCAATAAAAAATTTCCATTTAAATATGGCTTTCATTTATGAGGTAAGCACTTACTCAATCTTTTCGTTAAACGCAATATAATTATAACAATTCAAATTCTCCAGTGGAAAGGTATATTCTATAATTATTGAAAAATTACGCACCCTAGAACATTAAGATAAACATAAAACATCTCAGAACTAATTATTTCAGCTATACTAATCTATACAGGCTACACACCATTCATTCTCTTGTACGGGCCTTATGTCAATTTAAACAATTATAAAATAAATTTATACCAAAGAACATTATCAAAAACAATTAGAGAAAGGCACTTGCATACTAGAAAAAAGAAATGAGGATAAAGAACTTAATGTAGATGTATGTATATGCATCCATAGCCTATTTTAAAAACCATGCGTAAGAAAGGCAGACTCATACTACGACAAAACGGAATTAAACTTGAAGGGATATGAGAAAAAACCAATAGAAAAACCAATATTAATATAAGAAGAATCAAAAGAGTTAAAAAGGATTTTCCTTTACAGGCTCAGCTTGATCAGTGCATACCCAGCACTTCGAATAGAGATACTTAAGGCATATGGGTTTTACCTGAAAGAACTGCGAAAGACAAAACCTTGAAATCGTTATCATAAATTCTATTTTTATTTTAATATAACAAGTATAGAATTAAGCTACGTGAAACTACTAACTAACTCTGAATTACTAGAAAAATTCAATACTAACAAAAAACTTATGAAAAATCTAAAAGACATCTATATGCAAATTGAAAATCAAATACATAAACTAAATCACGGACAAAAGAAAAGAGGACTAGTTAATGGATTAGGTGCAATAGTAAAATTTATAACGGGAAATTTTGATAATGACAAAATTGAAATCAATCGATATATTGACACCTATAAAAACCACGAGAAAGTTGAATCAACAAATGAACAAATACTTAACATTTACTAACTATGTTACTGATAGATATTCCAAAAACTTAGAAACCTTATACTGCAACATAAACCAATATACTAAAATTTTGAGGAATGTCAGTGATACTCCGAGGTGCAAAGTCAAATCCAATTTAATAAACACTTTGTCACTTAATTATTAAATATTCTCCTAAACATTGATATTTCATTTTCATTCTTAGGAACATTAAATCTAGAAATTATTTCAACATCAGATCTCTGGGAAATAAATAACTACTTATGATCTATTCCTAAAAACACTGAACTAATCTCATCCGATAATTTACATATTTTTATTTAGAATTCTCAGACTTTTAAATATTCTCTGCTTAGAATTCAATTACAAGTATGCAATACATATCCATCTTAAAAACCGCCTCCTACAAAATTCAAGAATATATCCTATTACTAACCCACAAACAAAATTCTCATACTCCCTTCAATCTTTCACTTCCAAGACGGCAAAAGAGAATTATGGACCGAAGAGAAGTGTCAAATAATGAACTACCAAATTTTATGTCTGAATCAACCGGAAATTAATAGGTGTTCGCTAAAATCAAGCGAAAATTGTGATTTTGCTAGTGAGATTAACGACTATGAACTGTATAGTCAACTTAGAACTAACCAAATATTATTATCTATTATAGTAAGTATAGAAATTCTCAAACAATATACTAAAGGCATTAACCAGTTTAGATTAGAAAATAATGCGGTAATATATTCAAAAGATAACTGTAAAATAATTATTGAGGATCAAATATTCGAAACCACGCTTAGTAATATAACCGCTAAAGATTAAGTAGAGATAAAAGATTATAAATAGTCTTTATTTAGAACAAAAGCATTTGGACAATTCTAAGCAACTAAAATAAGAAACTAGAAACTTAAAAGAAAATTTAATCTTTCACCCTATTTTACAGCTAACGCCGTTTTCGAATACATTTATTGTACTTTGTATTATAATTATTACAGCATTTACTTTCAAACTTAAAATAATGGAAATTTTGAAACAAAAACAGAACATAAAACAGCAATTAGAAATGTATTCTATAGCTTTCCAAAACGAGAACATTTTATTTTAACAAGAGATGAATTATATGTGCATAGTAATGTAATAATAAAGATAATATATTTTTAGTATCATGGTCATGCATTCTAATCATAAAACAAATGATACTATGAAATGTTACCTCACTTTCACAGAGAAAGTTCAATTCCATTCAAAAACCATTTAAACGTTAAAGATCGAAACCCTTATCAAAAAATACATATAGGCATATAATTTGGTACATTAAGTTAGTATTCATTTAGGGTTGTTGCGCTTTTCTTCAAAATGGTTTCATCTTTTATTGTATTATTTAGGTTCAGGGGATTTATTTTTAAATCCCGCACGGGGAAATTCTCCAGTATTATTTCGTTAAGCATTACGTGAAAACTACACAAGGATTTGGTTCTCATGTAAGTCCGGACATTGATTATGATTTGTGGTTTGGGAGTATTGCACTTCCCATGCTTAATGTGCAGCTGTGTACATCAATTTCTTGTAGAGGAACGATGGTTCGTGGGAGCAGATGTGTCAAAACAAGCAAACTTCACTACCGGCCTTTCTCGAGTGTAGACGTGTTTTTAGAGTTCCGACAGTCGACGAAGCGATCCCTTCCTTTTAGTTCCTTATTCCTCTACCGTTACTCAAAATACGGATGCGTCGTCGATATGAGAGCTACCGCCAACTAAACAAGGGGACATATAAATACCACCCTGAGATGAAAGACGCGTCAGGATTAGAATAACCACCGGGGTAAGTGGTAGCTTTAAAATTTGAGACGCAGTTGATGCCCCGGGGAAATATAACTTCTGTAATTATGAATACAAATATATTTATAATATTAGCATATTATGTAATAAAAGTTTACGTTACACTAGCGCCCAACAATAGTTTTGTTTTTATAAATTTAAGTATTTATAAAAAAGAATTGGTTTTTTCACGTTTTGATTTTCTTAGCTTACATTACTCATGTAATTACATGTTTGTCTTGTATTTAATATCTAACTACAAACAAAAAAACTGTAGGTTTGAACCTAAAAACCTAAAAATTCGATATATTCTTTACTTTTGTAGCTAGACAATTACTCATACCTTAAAATAGTACCGCTAGAATGAATATAACCACTTCCATGGTTGGAACTACTGCAAATATAATATTAAATATGGCCGATACGTCTGCGTGAAATATAAGTTAATAACTCTATTAAAATAATAAAAGTATTTTGTACTTATGAAAGCACACTTAACTTTTCAAAAAAATAAAAAGTAATGATATGAAACATTGTAAAACCATAGGTAGACTGTTGAAAAATACGATAAATGTAAATTTCAAAAATCGAAACTTTAACCCACTCTCAATTAGTCAATTTTCAAGATAAAGCAAAACTTGAAATTTGAAATCAAGAATGGGGGTTGCAATTTAAAAAACATTGTCTTGCTGCACATGCGTGGAAAAATTATGTTACAAATTTGAATTTGTCAAAAATAAGTGAAATATTAAGTCCTTTGAACAGTAAAAAAAACAAATGAAATACAAGGCCGGGCATTCGAGATATTTTGTGTTATCTATATCATTGAACACTCGTTATATTCAAATTAAATAGCTGTTGCGGTATGTAGTTTAAAATTAAATATTGATATTTGGTAATATAATAGCTAAGACTGCAAAGCCACAAAAAGGTTTAAAAATGTTTTTGATTGAAGTTATACACTTTGAGTGGAATTTGAAATATGAAGCGATCATGTACGTACCAAAATTAATCTATAGATAAGTAAAACTTTAAACATTCTAAAAAACATCCACCTTCGTTTAATTCCAGTAATTTTAAATATGATCATTTAAGCGAAAATATTGTAACAGTTATTAAGAAGTATATAGAACACTCTGAAAATTACGTTTATTTGGTTTTTACTAAAGCGGTGATTTGTAAATTCACTTTGTTTTGTACAGATCACCAGCCTACTTGGTGAGGAGAATATTCTCAGGTGTTCAAAACAAATTTTAGTAAATTGTTTGTTGGGAAGGATCACTTCAGCCTACGTGGTGAGGAGAATATCCTCAGAAGAGTTTCCTGAACATCCTTTAATTTTTAATGCGTTTTGTTGTTTAGTTTACTACTGATGATGACCGCATAGTGGTCCAAATACGTATTTAGTTTTTAAAAATATTTTTTCTGGTAATGGGCTGTTAATTATTTAAATAAGTAATACAATAGGTTTGATGATGCGCATTCAAGAAGTTTTCTCCATTTAACTAGAATAAAGAATTATTGTAGATACGCGGGAGCGCCGTTGCAATAGATCAGTATTAGTTTGAACTCGGTTCTAATAAACGTTTGATGTACATAAATTAATCTAAACCAATTAGCTTATGTGATATAAATGTGTTAGATAAATAAATTACCCGTAAGATTAGTCCTGTAGTAGTGTTCAATTCGCTGTACTTAGAAAATTAAATTAGTACCTACAAATAGTGATTAAGCTAGTGTTAATGTAAACAAGACTGTAAATGTAAATGTGAAAGATAATTAGTAGACATATTTATTGAAAATAAAATTCAAAGAACCATTAGAAAACTCGTTACAATATTTCAAGCATATTTGTAATGCTTTGAGCAATATCAAAACATCTTTAATGAACTTTTGGTAATACCGTTTGCGTTTGAGAGGTTTTTAAACAAAACTTAAATATTTATAATATAAAAGATATTTCAAAGAATCTACATATACGCATCAATCTTTACAGCCAAAATAGTTAGACTTAAACACTTGATAACAGAGATTGTAATTAACATAACCCTGGAACTTTAAGATTTAAAAATTTATTTGTTTGTAGTAAATTTTGGGGATTTTGGGTATATTTAAAAATTCAAATACTCTAATAATACACTGCTATGAACAAGGGCACGGTGGTAACAATGTATTCAGTGTTATCTATAACGGTGCACAATTAAAAATTAGAAAAATTATCTATAAGTAAGATACGTTGGTGTGTTATACATAACAATAGCATAGTATTAACGAGACTGAATACCGTTGATCGTAAACTCATAGCGTTAAACTCTGACCTCTGCTAAAGTTTACAGTACGATTCTGCTTTGGAAGAACGACTTTGTGTTTAAAAATCTTTGTTGTTGCTACGAGTGTTTCTGGAGACATATAACATTGGAATTTGGTGCCTAATAGATCTCTTGATAAATAAAAAAAAATTTAATATATTGTTAAAGGTAGCACCAAAGTGGCATTTGTTTTGCTATTTCGTAAGGTTTTGTATTTTTCATTTTATGTGAGTAGTGGAGTAGGGTTGGGTTCGGGCTACACTGCATGCGCACAATACAACATGCACTCCTATAAAACGTTGTGGAGATCAATTACTCGCAAAAATCTTAAGTAGTTTTGAATTCACAGAAAGTCTACTCAAGCGAGCAGTTGATAAGCAACTGCTTATCTGTAAAACTACATTTAAGCCAAACCGCGTGCACGCATAAATACACAAGGCCGGTTTCAAGTCAAATAACAAGCACTATTATGCTACGTAAAAAAGTCAGTCAAAACCAAACAAATAGAGCGGGTTTAAACCCTCTTTAGTTTTTTTAGAAGCGAGAAGTAAAAACTGGATCAACTTATAAAATAAGACAGAAAATGAAAAATTATTAAACCAAACTTGTACTTGATGTCTGATTTGAAAATATATAAAGACATTATTATTTCCCATTTAACTATCTAGTATGCGTAGTGAAAGACATTTTTGAGTTTATGTATATTATAATTTTTTAAAGTCTTACGGAAGAGATTTTACAAAATTGCCAACGTTTTCTTTTGGTTGTATATAGCTCAATAACTAGATTATTAAAATTCGCAATAGATTTAATAAACACTATCTCTTTTTTTCACATTGAATTTATTAAAAATATCTTTTTTTCTTAATTGCTTATTCTGTTAATAAGACAGTTTTAAAAATGACGTATTAGCAAGTTGTATATTTTGTTCATTTTCGATATCGCTCGAAAACACAGGTATATAGATAACACAATATAGAAATTATAAGTACAACAATATGTTTTATCATGTGCTAGCACAAATTACAATTGATGAAGCTCATAAAACTAACAAGTAACGCTAAATAGACAAAACAAACTTTGAAAACTGTGAAGCGGAAATCCCTGGCGATGCTCCAACTTGTAAGATCAGTTAATAAAACCTAAGTGCACCAGCATGCAAGATACGAATTTTCAACGATACTATATATAGCACGGGTGCAGCAATATTTTTTTAGAAACTTGGACACCAATGATCCGCAAATGTCGCTGCACAAATGCAGCAGTAGGTATCTGAAAACGCGATATTAGCTATAATACCTCCAGCTATTATTGTAAATATCTCAATATGAAATAGATTTGGTACTTTGCTTCATTAGTGTAATGTAAAGTATTTTGGTTTGAACAAGATTGTTTTCTCCAATTTCGGTAGTGCTGTTCCACTGCTCCAAAGCAGAAACAGCCGCTAAACGTGTCGATTGTAAAACGGTAAAGTTTTGCTTATTTGGTATTATTAGCAGTGAATATAAAATACAAATACAAAAGTAGAAAATACATTTAGAGGGGTTTTCCACATTATGAAAAATTTTTGCAGCTTCTACATTTAAAATTTCTTTAGTAAAATAAACACAATAGTTTGCCTTAAGGGAATAAAGTTTTATTGCTAGATAAAACTTTCAATTCTTTTAATTACAGCTTTTGAAGTATTTTATTTTAACATATATAACATTATCTAGAAGAATAATCACAACTTTTAATAAAACCTTTTGTTAACTTGTTTTTGATTTGTTTTATAATTTCCATTTGTAAATTTTATTATTTGAAAAAATAAATAGCAGGTAATCTTTAAATTAATATAAATTTATATACAACGGAACACGATGTAGATGCCATAAAAGATGTTCGTTAATGCATTACGTATTCTAAGATCATCGTCGATCATAATGCAAGGCTTGTTCACAAGTTTCTTAAAATATATTTTGGACATGTTTGCTTAAAAGACAACAATAATATTTATTTAGAGCAGAAACTTATAAAAAGCAATTCCAATTTAAAATTTGCTATTTCTAAGTAGTTAGTAACAAATTAACAACTTAACGCTATAACAATTTATTTTATTTTTTACAAACATTTAACTATAACATGAAAAAGGTTTTAAACGATCAAGTCAAGAAAATTTGTTTATGATGTTTTTACAGTTTTAAAAGGTGAAAATAAGAGCCACGAAGAATGTAGGAATATTTGGTACGCGTCAAATTTCCTTTGTGTTCGTGTAAAGACAAAAAAAAGGTAATACTTTATTTTAAATGAGAAGTAATTAAATAGAATTTGCAGGTCACTAATTGATTACTTAAACGTAATGTTCATAGAAAAGATCAAATAAGGCAATATTGGATATATCAGTAATTCTACCATTACAACATTAACAACCTAACGTTTTCGATTTTAAACTGAATCGAGAAGATTGCATTGTTTACAAAATCGAAATCACGTGATATAAAATAGATTAGTCATTTTAACAAAATTTCAGATATAAGGATATGGTATAACAAGAAAATAGTTTTTAACTTTCCTGAACCTTGTCACTGCGTAAACATTATTTTTTATTAAATTTACTATTGCGAGAATACTCCATGTGTTTCAACTTCAACCCAAAATTTATTTCTACCAAATAAGTAACTCCGTGTAACTTCTACAGAATTATGTAACACATGAATATATGAGAAGGGTATTACAGTAAGTATCATACAACTGAAAATTTTAATAAAACGTTGAATATATTAAAGAAATTATTAAAAAATAAAAAACTTCTTGTATCATTAAGAGTGCATATGGATTTAGCAAGGAAGACATGAAAATGCAGATTCACATATAACTACGTACAACCATTTTACAAATCTACTCATTTTGCTCAAATTTAAATAAAAGCACAATAAAGAAAAACATTAATTACTTAACTGAGCTATTTATTAGCTTGCAAAAAGATCTATCTACAAAAATACTTACCCGTGACTTTATCCCGTATTAGTTTACAACTTTCAACTTCGCCTATACTGGAAAACAATGATCTAATTTCTTCTTGTGTCATAGTTTGTGGTAAATAATTTACTATCAAGTTAGTCTTCGATTCTTCTTGCGCACTTTGCCCCCCTCCACCGTCATTTTGTGGACCGATGACCCCGCCATCGAGTCCATTGGACATCATCTTCGGTGAGAAATCCGTGGCGACAATTTTTGCGACTTTTGTAGCACCAATAGTATTCCAAAAAATATTGCTTAAGGCGGCCTAAGCCTATGTGATACGATATCTTCAAGTAACAAAATCGAATATCAGGAATAAATAAGGATTCGACGACGTAGACGTAATATTTGATTCACGTTTAGACTTTGAATTGATGATATCGTTACCACATTCAGGTAAATGTTTCGATTATCGTAGCTTAATTTATACTATCCTAATTCAACTAGATAACAGCCCTACTATCACGATATAGAGTGTAGAATTAAATGGAATCTCCAAAGGAAGGAATTTTACTCCACCAGAGATTGAACGAAGTATTCTGAAAAAAAAGAAATATATTAAATTTTCTAGTTTTAAAACTACATAAATTTTAAAAATACATGCAACAGTGGTACATTTAACAAACACATTCAGCATTCTAAAGAATGCAGGAGAAGGAAATGCTCATGACAAAATGTGCTAACTACAATTTTTAAATTAATTCATATAGTACTGGTAATGCACCAGCAAGAGCTATAATTTTAAAACTAATGCATAGAGTGTATCCACTTTACACAGAAAGAGTGGATCAGTAGGTAAGAAATCCCAAAAAAATGTTCATACCTGCACTCTCGGACAACGACGCAGATTGTGTGCAGAAATAATATACGGATGGAAAACTTTATATGTTCGTGTGCCAGCAGAAATTTATAAATCATGTCGGACGTGTCCAAAATTCCATAATTAACATTGAAATAACCTTCATTTTCAGTCTATAAAAAAACGGATCTAAATGACTTTCAATTTAACACACAAGCGCTCGGGTATGCGCATGTGCGTGTACACACCCACTCACCTACCGACCAACACACGCACTCACCCACAGTTGAAATTTTGTGAACTTTTTCAAAACGTATAAACAATTATCCAATTCTACCAGTAATACCTGCTTCTTAAATAAACCTTATTGCCATAGTGTCAGATACTAGAGTCCTAATAACTTCCACCTGCCACATAAATTACATACCCTATATTAACAGAAACTAAATGGTTGGGCAGTGATCTTGGGGACCCATTTACTGGGTTACTTTATTTTAGACGAAAATTTAAATCGTGCAAAATATCTTTAGTTACCACAAAATTTTATTTACCCTCAAATCATAGAGACAATGAAGCAAGATCCTGTGTTCCTAGAAGACGAACTAATATTTCAACAAGATGAAGCATCCGAATTATGCAATTCCTGTGCGGAAGTTTTTAAATAACTCTTCATCTTAGATCAGAGAACATGCAGAGTGGTCATCAAGATCGTCAGATATTACTTCCCTTGATTTCTTCTTATGGTGATATCTAAAATCAAAGTTTACTAGGCTCAGCTCGCTTCTTTGGAGAAACTGCGGCAATGAATAATTTAGGAGTGTCGAAATTTGACATAATAAATTATGCAAAATATGAAAAAATTCTTTGAATTGCAGCTTTACCACTGTTTGGAAGGGAGTGAAAGGTAATTTGAGCATTTGGTTTAATAAAATATATAAATTTTGAGCAATTATTTTTATTTGATCCTGGTTTGAAAAAAATTATCGCTTTGGCAGCTGTCGTGCAATTTACATCACTCGTTTTACGTTAGCTTTAAAGAGGTTAAGAGAATTTTTTAAATAAAGTTACCCGACAAAAGTTCTCTTTTCAAAACTGGGGAGAACGGTGTGACTCATAGGGCGTAGTTTTAATGAAGTCCAATCAATCAAAATACAGGATACAGGTTCAAGTCCTGTCCAAGACCTTATATTTTCCATCTTTCAATTACTAGCTCGATTTGAAAAGATCATTTGGGCTTTGCATAAAAGTCTAAGTTATTATTTCATCTTATTCACTGTAATACGATAGTATTTATCAACTTACCTTGTGTAATTAACTACCTAATATATATATATATATATATATATATATATATATATATATGTATAGATGTGATAAGGGGTCACGAGAAGTAATTGAAACCCAAATTCTACAAATAAATCCCACTAAAATATAATAGAATCCAAAAAAATAGAAATTTCCGTAAATTTATGGTTACGCCCTGTATAATACAAGCGTACTCTTATTCATTGATGTACAAGCGAAAAATGCAATTGCTTGTGTATTAATAATCACCCTGTATGATATAAGCGTGTTGTAAATAAATAGCAAGTAACGTAAGTTGTTTATGTAAAAATAATTAATTGTAAGATACCGTAAAATGCATTCAATGCCAACGCAAATCGATCATGTTAAGACAAATACAAAGCCATTTATTTTAACCTATTAATTATCAATACATTTTTAATAAAAATGCCTTTTATTTGCTGTAAATAGCATAGAATAGTACTAGCGTTACGCATTTGGATAAAAAGAAGTAATTTCGTATATTTGAAACCCCAATCCTAATAGGTGTATTAAAAACACGTTTTGATGTTAAAAGCAAATATTTTCTATAAAATGCATTTTTTATTAAAAAGCAATTCAAGTTTAAATAATTACCCTGTGGATTACAGAAATTTATTTTAAGTAAAGTATTCTCTAGAATATTAGTTATACGTATTTATAACTACGCAAATAAACTAATTAATAAATTAAACGTTTGTTCCAAGAAGCGGCTTGAACATTGAAAGAAAATTGTAAAATCCCTGGAATAACTGATAAAATTTATTTATCACTTTTCGCATTCACTGTTGGAGAGAGGCAATACGCCACAATAAACGTATATGTGTTAAACAAAGACGAATCAGCGCACGTTACGAATAACGGGAACGAGATTACGAGATAATACACACAAAAGGTACGAATCCTGTAAATTACGCCTGCGATATATCCACACCACCTACTTGAAAATTAATTACTTTCATTTAAAAGTATGCAGAGAGGGTCAACTCTCTTTTGTGTTTGCGGGTAATCATTCATTCATTATCTTTATTATATAATAAAGGTATGCTAATGAGGTTTAATAATCATAGGTATTCAAGGTATAACGTGTACTTTTATTCAAAAAAATCTTAGTTATTGCAAACATTTTTTAATATTTGAAGTATTGTAATAAATTTTATATAATTTTCAATTACTAAAAAATACCATAAGATACGTTTGAAATCAAACTTACGGAAACTTAATCTTAGACATAATTTTCGTTAATCTTGGTTGCACTGGGCAAACCCATTAGTTTTTCATAAGCCGCTAGATTGAGTCAATGATTTTAGATATTTATAAATTTCAAGGGGGTCTTAAAATATCATAGAAGAGAGAAGGGGAATAAATTCTATTAACTGAAGATCTATCTTTTAGCATTGTTTAAGATTTTGCAAATTTAAACTGCTTTTTTATAAAATTCTTTTATATTTGAAGATAGTATTAGTTTGTATATGAGACTCTTTCCTAAATCCTATTTATGTAATTGTGATCCACTACAACTCAGTCTGAATCAAAATTTTTCGCATATTCTTTGGTAGAAGGAAGAGAGTTGATTGCAATTACTAAGAAATTGCCACTATTTTGTTATTGAGGTCATAAATTGTTAATCGGTGCTAGGTGTAAAGATAGTGCTAAATTTGATAGCGAATAGGAGCAACAAGGAAGAGGCACGTATTATCAAGTTTTTTCTCCTCTATATTATGCGCACTGTTTGTAAAATGTTTTTGATATTAAAGTTCAAAAATTTAGTGCTAGTTAACATCTGTTAAGTTGTTGCTAGATACAGAACCAAATCAGGCCGCAAGGGGGAGGGGTGACAATCCAAAGTTGTGCTCATATCATAAATGTTATAGCAGTGATTATATAGCTGTCACTTCATGTAACAAAACTTCCGTAGTTATTGCAGTAGTGGAATATGTCTTCGTTAAATCAAAATAAGTTTCAGTTATTCTTTCATGCAAGTTTTGTCACTTTCATGTCAACATTAGATTTAGGGTTTTTTTTAATAAATTTCTTTTTCCATTTTAATTGTTTCTTTTAACTTTGTTTTACTCTTATCTAAACAAAGGATTATATTTGAAACTTATTGTTAAAATTTCGCGAAAAATAATATATGGCACGAGGCCTTTCCTGTCATTCAGGGTTAGTTTGTACATCTTACCACGGTATTAAACGGTTAAAGATAAACTAGTATAGGGCTGCCATCTTATAACAATAAGTTTAAGGTGGTTTAAACTGTTTTGCAGTTGATTAATACAATGATTAGAATTCTGCAAAAAGGGATAGGGAGTTTTCTGTACTTGAACACGCTACTGGTAACGAGTGATATAATGTACCGCGATGGCGGTTCGTGAGCTATTAGCCTTAGTGTGTTCTAACTTTATAGTTACTTTACCCTAGCGAAGAGCTACGAATACTATACGAGCCACCTTAAAAATTTTTCTGTGCTCTAATAATTATAATAATGAAGAAAAATCACAGAATTGCCTACTAATTAGCCCTCATGCTAGTATTATTTCCATGTGTTTCTACTAATTTAAAAATTACAGGTATATCAATTAAAACGCCAAATTGGCTAAGCTTAATTCCCTCACAGCATTAAAAGTTGCTTGTAACGTGTGAATTTGTATTTCTCTCTTATTTTTGTCGTGTGCGATTTTATAGCCTTCCTGATCGAAACTTATATGCATCAAGAGAAAAATATTCCTAGCCTTATTCGACAAACCTGCTTAAAACCATAATTTACTTCTCGCTCTTGATATTTACTTCAATAACGGATACATTGACCTGGCTTTATCACAAAGATGCGAGGAATTCGAGGTAAATAGCTTAGTATATTATTATTATTATTATTATGTTTGACCTTATCTGACTTGATACTTTTGTTCGAACATAAAACGCTGCTTTTCCATCAGTTAGAGGTATCGTACTATTTGTACTGATTCTTAAAAGGGATCGCTGGAAGTTTTTTTTTACTTCACTATTCACAGTGTACCGCTTGTCGGATCTAAAAGACATAACCACACTACTCGCCTTTCTATTGTCATTTTCAGCCTGGAATAGGTGGTTAACCTCCGGCCGCATAGTTTCTTTGACATCTGTAATTACTTGCTGGTGACAGCAGGTATTGTTTGGAGGAGGTTGCTTGGCTAATCTCCGGATAAAACAAGTGCTTTAGATAGTGCAGATTAATCTAGAGCCACGTCCTCTAGCTTGAATTCGTTCCTATCTAAAGACGTAACTGGTAGCGGTACATCATTGTAGTTGTAATTGTCGAAACAGGATATTTATAAGATTTTTTATGTATAATAACTGTAGCTTAACAAAGAAAATTTCTGCGAATTGGTATTTATTATTAATAGTGTATTATTGTTGAAATTTTATGTACTTAGTACATTTGATTTGTTGTGTTTGGATTGTGAAGTTTCTTTGTTTATTGAGACATAGAACTAACGTAAAGACTGCAGCTCGGTATTCTAGGAAGTGATTTTTCTTTGTTTTCTGCATTTGTATGTGCCTCCGAAATGTCATTTAATTATAGGTATTTATTAGCACAAAGAAACTATGTTACGTAAAACACTAACGAGGGACTGAAGCTATACTTCCAAAACCCACCGTTGAGCTCACCTAAATATTTCAGCATACAATTTTCTTTTAACCTGACTAAACTACCCTCCTAGTTATTAATTTTGCAAGTTTTATAACCAAAATAACTATTGGATCTTGCGTACTTTTAATTTTAATATTTTATTTCATTTTGTTTTATTAGTATTAATATAACAACGATTTTTTTGTTCTGGAGTGTATTGTTTTATGACAGGTAGCTATATTTTCCTGCAGAGGACAAATCTCTCTAAGTTTGTACCGCTGAACTCCATTTTTTTTAGTATTTTATTTTTCTTTCAGGTGATAGGGAATTGTATCACGTTTCGCAGCAGGACCACGGAGCCAGTTGTTTTACTGTGGTAACCCTTAGGACCTTCCAAGTAATTAGTTCTTATTGTTTCTTGCTTATTTATCAACCCACTTCACTCCACCACGAGCCCTTAGCCGCAGTCGGGCAAATTTTTATTCCGACCGCTACCTTACCGCCTGGATTATTTTGCTTAGCTTTTTAACTTTTTTTCTCTTTTCTTCTGTGCCCGTTACTTCTATCCCAATCCTTAATTTGTATATATAGTATATTGTATATATTGCAGCTGTAGCCAAGCAGACTTATGCAGCAAGTTTTGCTAAACCGAAGAGCTAATTTGGTCGCCAAGCGATTAAAGTTATACGCTCGAAAGGAAAATACTTTCACATGAGTCTGCTTAAATATGTTTCAAACTAAAGGAACTGTATGGATGGAAATTTATGAAAGTTATATATTCATATTTTTGCACTATTTACAAACGACTTAATTAATTATTAATAGTTGATAATTTATGTACAGCTTTTGAAGAAAAAAACTAAGTCCTCCTTAATTTTGTTTGTAAAAAACTAGTGCATAACATTCTTTTCAAAATTCCTATATTACCGATCAATTCTGTTTTTATTATTAAAAACATGGTTAATGCCCTCAATTAGCCTTTCTCGTGGTACTGCTCAGTAATGTTTTTATCTTCCTTAAAGCAGAAAAACATTTTTCAGAGTCAACAATAATCAAGTAAATTGTAATATATTCGACAATAATTATTATGTTTCGGGAAATGTGGTTTGCAAGTTGTTTTCTATTATAAATTGCAGAAAGCTGATTGATTCCTCCGCTCGTGCTTCAAAAATATGATCTTCTGTAAATAACTCGGAGTTCCCTCTGGGGGATTCTTACCTATAAACCGGTATACTTGTAATAGATATTCAAGCGATTCATTTGGATAGCTTTTTTTATAATTAAAGAACTTTTATGCAGCAATACAAATACGGCAGAATAGTATTTGCGAAGAAAAATATTATCACTATCTATCGAGTTACCACGCACCAGATTTTATTGGCAGCCATGGTTCTATTTATGTGAATATTAACCATCTTTCTATTCTTTGGGATTATTTTCATTGTGCTCTTAATTTAAAGTGTTAACTTGTGCATTTTCTACTAATTTACGAAAACAGTAAAAATTCTTTCTGCTTTGAACAACAATAATATTCCTGTTTTGAAATTATTTATACAAAGCACTCACATTTGGTAAAATATTGTGAAAAATTGTTGGCCAAAATTTAAACAGAGTCGTTCAGCATACGCCGCGTTGCTCTGATGTGATTAATAAGTTGCTTGGATAATGATTCAATTTCTATTCTCAATATATTCAATTAGCTGCATTCTACGTTCTTATACAAAGCTGACAGTCCGATTGTTGAAATACCACTTTGTAGCGGAAGCGTTTGACACTTTTTTGCCGCAGTTTTATTCATAACAGAATTCTTTGCAGTCAGTTACTAAAAAGTTAGCAATATCACTCAAACAAGAAAAAGCACCTGGACCAGTAGATTCTCTCTTGTGTATTATACTGCGATCAAATTCAGTTTGTGCGCATAGTAATGTACAAAAAGTGCATGTTATAATGATGCTTATTGATAACTTACTACACTACCACCATCATAACTCTGGGATATTACTATACCGATATTTTTAACACCACCTCGCAGCACGTGAATATAATGTGCAAGCGATGTCACATTATATTCAGGAGGATTAATAAATTGCCAACTTTTGCCCACTAGTTTTCTGTTAGAAAAGGTGTACTGAAAAACAATAATCAATGGAATTTCGGACGATTTATCAACTGTTTCGTTATGCCATCTAAAATTCTGCATTGTTTATTTCTTTGTTGATATTTTGCCGAAAAACATCTAGCAAATCATTCTGATTTTTATTGAAGTTCCTTTAAATACCGTTGTGTTGATACTGGTCTTTTAAAGATGAATCCAGTTTTGCGGAAAAATTTAACGAAACCTCTAAGCATTTTGTTTTAGTCATCGTAACCACAAAGTGCCAAATCAAAAGCACCACAAACGTAATGTAGTTATCTTTATATTTTTTTAACTTGACCATTATGCTTTCTAATAATCAAATAATCACTGTTAAGTTGTTGACGAATATCTGGTTTTTCAAAAAGCTAATCTCCAGAAAACAATTCAAATGAAATTGCGCACATTGATTTTTCTCAATTTCCTACATTAGCTAAGATACATGGGAGAAAACAGATTTCACCCAATTGAACACGTCACTTTGTTTTGCAAACATTGGGCAGGGAAAGAAATATAGTCTGCTAGTTACTTCGAACCCACAGAAGCACGAGCTCATTTCATAAATTGAAATGGAAACTTTATATTTTTAGATACGGAAATGTCGGTGTCTGCTACCCACAGACTTAGTTTTATCAATTTTCAACGTATTTTGTGTAAAAAGTAAATATTTTGTTGAGTTAATAATTTATTATTTACTGAATTATAATTGATTTATTACAATTTGGCAGGGTAAATTGTTTCTTTATAACAAAAATTAAAATAATGGCAATAAACAAAATTATTTATAATTTTCCTCTACCTATGTAAAACTTAATAAAGATTTGTTGTATATTATAAAATTTGGAAGAAGATGAATACGAAATTAAAGTTATTAAAGTTCCGTTTGCAACGTATCTCTGTATTTGAAAATCCAGTCTTACAGCCTACAGGGATTGCAACCATTTCTCATCATAAACATGTAGCCCTACATTTGATTTTCCAATGCTCCTCCCGAAGGTACTACATTGGTTGGAAGCCAATATCTTTTTCTGAAAATTTTGAATATTAGCAAACTTTTGCTATTCCAAGAAAGGTGGGGTTTTTAATGTGGGACAACAACACTCATCCAAAGGAGGGCGTATTTTTGTGAAAAATGCTCACCTAACATTTTTCAAGCGGTCCAAGTCGGAAATCGAACCCAGGACCTTATAATCAGTAGTCATACGCGAATCTATCTGATTCATGGAGCTGCTCATAAACATGTAGTCGCAGAATAGCACCATATAGCAGTTTGCGCGACGTGGTTACGTGTTTGTATTGATCGTGAAATAACTTCGTATATGCAAAAGAATACGGTAAAGCTCGTACATGCAGCCGCAAAGCAGCACAATGGAGCTTTATGCGCTACGTGGCCATGCATTATTGCCAGTCGGACAATACCTCTGCATGCGAGAAATCTGATTCCGCATGAACTTAGATCACTTTTAATACTATAGATCATGTAGTCGCTAACTGATACCACATAACACCTTACGCTACATGGTTTCTAGTCTGTACCGTGTATGAAATAGTTCAGCATACGCAAAGGGGGTGCGATAGCACACGTACATGCTGTATTGAAACGGCACTACTGAGTGCTTTGCGTGATGTAGGTTACGTTCAAAGTGGTCGTGGAACAGCTCCGTTCGTTTAAAGGTGTGCTGTGCTTTCAGTACATGATACCGCGTAGTAGCGTCACCGGAGTAATCTGCGCGACTTGGGAATGGTAGTGCCAGTTATAAGTAAGTTCTACGCGCTCATATATTGTCACAAAGCGGTGCTACGGAGCGTTTCGCCTCGGTTTCGACTGAATTAGGGTTGTGTAGGTACCGGTTACGTAACAGCGTGCGTACGCGAATAGTAAGGTTCCACATATCTCTGAAGCCACGAAACAAGCCAAAGAGTGCAAAGCAAGACGTGAGGTGCACAATTGGTGAAGAAATTCCACACATGAGAAATCCATTACCGTAAGGATTGGCATCATATCGTGTTCGAAATCATATTCTCTGAATGACTTACTCAATTGTGTTGTTTGTGCTTGTATCAGCTTTTCAGAACGAGTTAACAGAATATTTTTCAGGATTCGTACTACTTTGAGTAATATGGTTCCATAGGGTTAGATTGCTATTAAACTAATTTTTTCATTGCATAATAGAGTAAGTAGGATATATAGCAGAAAGATCCTTTAACTTTCAATCCTTATAGACATTGTACCAATCTTGAAATTTATTTACATTTTTGGCGTCAAACTATTATTGAAACCGGTATATTTTCCAAACATTATAATTCGATTATATGTACGGATTAGTATATGCTGCTAATCAGTGCCTATAAGTACATAGTAATTTTTGAACCGAATCCATGTGTAATTAAGCATAGCTTGTCGAGCTATAGTCTGATTATGTACACAGAAGAAAATGACAAATAAACAAAATTACATTTTTAGCATTGATTTTAATTTTAATTAGCATTTTTATAAAAGATTTACTTCAATGTCAGTATTGAAAGTTCATAGCCATTTATTAAAAAGCGATTGCGTATACCTGTGATGTAGTTCTCAAAAGAGTTACAGCAGGTAATTGATAATATACCACTCTTCTTACTTTATTAGTAGACAATAACAAATAACAGTATAGTAAAGTGTGAATAAAAGTAGTTAAACATCATCCGAACGAAGGTATAATAATTTCTATATTTTCTTTTTCAGGTTGTAATGTGTAGTCCGACGTGGTCTCATAATTAACTAATGAGGTAATTATTACAATTACACCAACCATTTAATTTTTATTACAAATAGAGTAGTTTAACTTCCTGTTTAAAATGTTTATCATTTTATGTAATACTACTACCTTTTTTTAAGTATTGCGTACAAAATTGTTAAAAGTGTTGGAAAATTATACAAAACTATTTAAAGAATGAGAGGTAACCCAAAGTTCAGGCTTTTATATAACTGGTAATTTATAACCATTTTAGAAATATGCTTAATAATATAGTATGTCGAATTTTAGTGATCACCTATTATTATAAATTTAGTAAAAACTTAAGGCAGTCCATCAAAGGAAGACGCATGCGGGTAAAACAACATTCTTGATTTCAAACATATTTTAAATTACAACTAAAGCAACACACTAGTTCCCATGCGAGTAAATGACTATATGCATGCAACACATGTAAATACAAAGCATCTTATTAGTTTGGCATATGTTGACGACAAACGCACACTTACAGGGTACAAACAACAGAATTCACAAAACATTCAATTCGAGTCACTGAGATACTATGCAGAGTTCGTTCGTGTGAAAGAATCTACTAAATAAAATTTATAATCGCGTATTAGGTAGCATACTGGTGAAAGTCACTCAGTGGTCTAACAATTTGTTAACCGAACGTGTAGTTTAGGTTTTCAATAGAAAAATTAGAATGACAAAGTGCTTAGAATTCTAACTGTCAAGAGGGGATCTGATCTTGTGTGATTGAACCGGTTTGCCGGACAGTACCACTTGCCGGACACTTTCCACAAACAAGGAATAAAATAGCAAAATCTCTATCTATTTCACCTTTTCCAACTTATAATGCGTTGCATACGTTATCTCTCTCTTAATTGGTAGTTTTGTCGCAGCTGTTGGTAACAGAAAAAGAAAGAAAATATGTTCAAAGATGGTGGAGGTTTAGTGTGTGCGTCATTGTACAACCTGTTCAACAAAAACTTGTAGTGGGAAGTCCTTTGGGAAATAGTGAGTAAATATTGTGAAAACTATTTTCTTACCGGGATATCAATTTTTACATGACTAGATTATGAGTAGCGTCTACTGTTTGCTTAAAAGACGTTCTTTATTTGAGTTTTAACCTCTAAAATTGGGTGTTCGGGACACTGGTATCAGTAAACTAAGTAAGAACCATTTTCGGACACGGTGTCTGAAAACCGGTATCTGGCGCAAAATTTTTGTTTATCTTTGTTTAACACTCCCATTACTCAATTATATATAAAGAATAAGGTGACCAGTTTTCGGACGCTTTTTTTTTGCTTAATGAGGTAGACATAGTACTCGTTTCTTGGGGCGTCCGAAAAACGGTAGCTTTCAGACGCATTAGACTTATTTACAGTAGATACATGTGATTTTCCTTGCGTGTATAGGTGTCCGAAAAATACTGTTTTTCCCATGGATTCATGTTTATTTAAAATTAACCAAATTTAACGATATAAATCCATAATAGGTACTCATATATCTAACTGTTTTTCAGATGGCGAAAACAAAACCAGCATTAAAAAAAGCAGAATCCAAAAACCATTTAAAGGCAAAAAACCGTAAATTCTGTACTTAATCCAATGCCTCACTTCAAGCAGGCCTGCAGGCTATTCGAGAAACGGGAATAAGTTTAAGAGAAGCCAGCAGACTCTATGGTAGGTAAACGAAAAATAATACCCATATCTTATGGAAATTTGTTCTGTAAATAGGCATCCTCAAAGCCACCGTGCACGATAAATTTACTGAAAAATCTCCAGCTGAGTAGAAAAAAACCGGACCGCCACCAGTGCTAACTGTGGAAGGTAAAAGGAAAATTGCAGATTGGACTGAAAGTATAGCAAAATGTGGCTTTCCGATCTCAAAAACAGATTTTATGGAAGCTGTGGCAAAAATTACAAGAGATACCGGTAAATTAAACCCTTTTCCTAACGGTGAACCTGGGATTAGATGATACAAAGGATTTCTAAAAAGACATCCCGAAATTTCCCAAAGGGTGGCAGAGTGAATCTACAAAGCGAGGGTTTTAGTAACTGAAGAATCCATTCGATCGTGGGTCTGTGCTTTGTGAAAATATCTAGAAGACACCAAATTTCAAGATGTGTTAGAAGACTCCAACAGAATATTTAACGTGGACGAATCTGGACTTTCCTTGTGCCCCAAGGCTGGCATAGTCCTCGGACCAAAAGGTTTTACAGTTTGGGAATAATTCGTGGACAAGTAATGAAAACTCACTAGAGAACGTACCTCAAATCAACAACGCGGAGGATGAAGAAGTAACTGTAAATAAAAGTAAAATTGTATCAGAAAAAATATTACATTGAAACTATTGAAACGGACGACTTTTGTCAACACAAAATTGTAGCTTTAACAGAAAATGAAGAAGAAAATCCAAATGAGAAAGAAAACTGGGGAGAAATTAAAATACACAACGAAAAAGAAAAAAGCAATGAAAACGAAGCAGGTAATAAAATAGAAAATGAAAGAGAAACTGAAGACGGCAAAAAAACTGAAACAGTAACTGGAACAGTAATTGAAAATGACAAAGAAAATGAGAAAAAAATAAACAAACAAACCAACAAGACAATGACAAAAAAGTGAGACTGAACTTGAAAAAAAAAACTTACACAAAAAAATGAACAAAAAAAGTTTAGTTCTGGTCAAACAGACTAATAGTAAAACAACTGTGATACTACACAATACGATAGATGATAGTACAAATAGTGACAGTAAAGGTGAAAAGGCTCAAAATGAAGAAAAAACAAAGATGTATCGCATGGAAATAAAAAAGCCAGTGAGTCGAGTAACAAAGAAGAAGAAAAGGCCCTTTTCAAAAACATCTGACATTTCCAGAAGCATCTTTGAGAAAAAAGCATGGCTGTCGCGTGAAAGAAAAACTACCTACTGCAATGTCATTAGCAGCGTGGAGATCTTATTATGCTCGCAAAGATGATGAAAAAAAGAAAAAATGGAAAAGGCTAATCTAAAAAAAATTAAAAGAAAACCCAAAGAAGAAAAAAGAGGAGAAAAGCAAACAAAACCAACCAAAAAAGTCAAAAAAGAAAGCGGCAGGTATAAAAGACAATACAAAGCAAAGATAAAGTTTTATGCACTCTCTGTGAAGAAGAGCTTTTCAGCGATGCCGAAGATGGCGAAAACAAAAACATAGGTTGTGATAAACGCCCTCTGTAGTATCTCCTCAAATGTACTGATATGTCAGACGACGTAAAATGATGTAGCTCAAAAAGACTACATGTGTGACATGTGCCGATAAAAATAACTATCTTATTCGGTTAGTGCTTTACTGTACGATGATCAGTTTAGGCTCTAACGTTAAGATGAATAATTTTATTTTTGTTAGGTAGACATTATAATACTAACTGAAGTAAAGTTTTACTCCTGTTAATGTTCTTAACGTTATATTTAGGTGCTTTTTGTATACATCTTTACGTTTTCTACCAAAAATATACGTGCGGAATTTGTGTATCATTATAAAAATGTTTTTTTAATGCTATGTTTTTATTACTTACTTGTGAACTCATGCCATTCCAAATAAGAATAAGGTAGAGGGCGTTTGGATGTAAGGTGGAGTTACATATGGTAATTATAAATACAAATTAATTATAGTTTGTATATGATACACACATAACAATTAGTAATTCCATATTTCAGTCATTAGTTTTCATAACTCGTTCTTATTGTAAAACTGACAATTACGTTTTTCACATTTTAAACATAAGCCCAGTTAAGTCGTGTAAACTTGCACCATGATTTAACCAATCAAAGTGAAGTTCAAACCTAACCTATACTTTTTATCGTTTTATTCTTAGCTGGCATGGACTATAGGTATAAGTCAATTTTTCGTTTATCACTAGTAGGTATCGAAATTACTGCTTTTCGACCAGTTGTCGGAATAATGATACATTAGTGTCTGGAAATTTGTCAATGGTGTCTGAAAAATGGTAAAATTTACCTTCTGACTTTTAAAAATTATAATCAAAAATAATTAGCGTGTAATGTTTCTTTTTCGTCCCTTCTTTACATTTCAGAAAATGCATTCACACCACCGACATAATTTGTTTCATAGCATAAACTAACTATTTTATTAAGTGTTCAATGCAAAAAAACAATTGAATGTCCGAAAACCGGTTCGGTCACCCTATTTAACCAAACAACTTCATTTTGTTGAAAGCGCTTTAAATCTTTTTGCAGCGGTAGGTGTGTGTCATTGATTTTTTGAGATTCTAAGCCAGTTTGGTCTTTTTTGTCAATTCAATTGCAAGCTTCAATCTTCCAAACAGAAGTTCGATCTGTAATACAGTATATGAGATGTGGCCATTAAATAACGAGACTGATACTACTACAGCCGAACTACACATGCGCCAAAGTCATATGACCGAAAGTTATGTAGAGTAAAAGCGTCTTTTTCGATTGCCATCCCTTCCGTGTCTGTAGATATCTTAATCTGTTCGTGGCTTTCGTTTGTATAAGACTATTTCTTGACGAAAAAATGAAATGTTTCAATAAAGCAACGTTACTGAAACCTATCCTTTATTGAAAGAAGTATATGATAATGAATGTTCATCATCGTGTATACCGTTACTGGGTTACTAACGTTCAAACTGTTAACCAACATTACCACCGTGAGATTCTTGCTCAATTTTGTGAGAAATCCGAAAAAAAATACATGTCATGGGTTCTTCATCAGCACAACAACTTATTCGTTTGATCTGGTATTATGTGGCTCTCTCATCTGTTTTCCAATATCAAATATGCATTAAAATGAACAAGATTTCAAACCGTTAAAGCTATGAAAAAAAAGCGACACGGTCATCGACAAGCTCACAGAACTGCACTGTCCTAAACTATGAAAAATTTGCATGCAGCGGTGTAGGGAGTGAGGGGGGAATAATAATTAAATATGTATAAATTTAAAATAAAAAATTTTACAGCATCAGTCTCGTTATTTTCTTATAGCCACACCTTATAAGTCATTTGAAATGAAGTTTATAAAAAACTCGAAAAAAAAATACATCGGCAGTGCTGCAGTCATATTAAATACGAGCAATGTCATCTGTTCTTAAATACGTCGTCTATTAATTAATGTAGTTGTAATTTGATTTCATTTGATGTATCCATGCATAGTTTATTATGTATCACTTAACGTATTACAGCAAAAATATGTCATCCATATATTTGTTTTTAAATTATGAATTGTAGTTTCATAATATAAAGAAGAGCAAAAATCTAGTATATGAAGCCAAGTACATGTAACTCTAGAGAGTGTATTGATAAAATTTTACTTAAAAAGAAGAACAAGGTACCATTCAACAACAATAGGGTTCGTTTATTTGAAAATATTTTAATTAAACTTCTTTAGATAGAATCATTCAAAATGGTCTTTTTCTAATTTCTTTATAAAACTTAAACCTATTCATTGTTATTAATTACTTATTCAAGTGAAAACAATTCTGTTTATAATATTGTGGTACATACTCAATATTATCATCATCACTGCATGGTTGTTATTTTAGGTAATTTGTACCCATGTTTTCAATATTGGTATTGAGTTCACTCTTATTTCAAATTCCAATAACTTTCTCAAAGTTTTAAATTTACCGAAGGGCATGTTCTTGCCGCTGCAAAACTTTTCCTTAGTACCCACCGTATCCCTGAAGTTTTGGTATCTTCTGACAGTTCTCGTTTACCTTCTAGCTTTAATGGCGTCCACATCGATTAAACATTTTTTCAATAAACGTAGAGAACAATCATTAAGCATGGAGATTAGGCTTAAATTTTGAATTCTCTATTCTGCCAAAGTGTTTTTCTAAAAGCGTTTCATGACTCTTAAAAATCCTACATCCAAATACTTGAAAATGTGCATACAGTTTGGAACCATGCACACAAAACCGAAACCATTTTCGTCACGTTTGTTCAACATCTTCATCTAGATGAGATGAAAAGTTGTTCCCGATTAGAACTTTTTGTGGTTCAAGCTTTTCTCCGAGTAGTAAAAACACAAATGGGAACTAATCCCGAAAAGTAACAGATTCTATCTGTCTACTATTTGTTCGATAAATACCTGCTACCACTACAGCAGTATAGTGGGAAGCAACAAAAACGGAGCGGCCCATCTGGTTTCCAGGTATCATATAAGTGTACACTTCTATAAATAAATATCATGTGCGGCTGCAACAGTGTACCATTAGCTGCAGCAAAGACCATAATTGTGGTTGCACTTGTTGAATAATTGTAAATCTTATTGAGGTACCCAACGCTTTTTCTACAAATACACCATTTTTGTCAGTGTCATCAACAACATTTGATTCGTTATAATTAAGTACGTTGCTGTATGGTATGTGACGTAATGTTACATCTAAACGCGTGTTTGTTCAAAATTGGTGAACAGACGCTGACAATAAAAATCTTTGTGACGTTTTAAGACGCTAAGGACCCATGCTTTCCCCATAAAATATAAGTGGACAAGTAATACAAAACAGCGGATGCTACAGCAAAAATAGGGACAAATAGGATTTTACATGTGTAAGACAAAGACCAGCGGTAGATGTGGTTTTCAGTGTAATTTTTTTTATATGGACTTTATACGAGTGGAACAGAGATAGACATACATTAATATTATTAATTATACGTCATTCTTTGTCTGTGCTTGTCACTCAACCACGCAACCGCTAATGTTACTAACCCACTTCCTATTGCACAAAATAAACTTCAAAACTCTTTAAATAACATATACCGCTATACATTATTTTGCAAATTAGGCCTACGATGTGTTGCTTATAGGGGTCAACATTCTCTAACTTTATATTGGTATACTTGCTACATTTAATGGTTATGGAAACAGGTTTGGTATATTTCACAATTTAAGTCTATAGCACTTTTGCTAGACCTGTTTGTCAAATTTTAGTACATAATTAGATAGGCATGCAAATTCTTACACAATATTAGTACAAATATTTTTTAATTAGCTCTATTGCAAATCCC
This sequence comes from Platerodrilus igneus, assembly GCA_036346225.1. NCBI lineage: Eukaryota > Metazoa > Arthropoda > Insecta > Coleoptera > Lycidae > Platerodrilus > Platerodrilus igneus. Next base: position 1,361,232 of record JARFIW010001186.1, read on the forward strand.
TTTACAATGTAAGCACACATATATATATATATATATATATATATATATATATATTTAATTAGCCCTAGAGTAAACCATGTTATACAATATTTGCACAAAGTAATCTTTTAAACCCTTTAAATAACATACCACTATGCATTATTTTTACAAATTAGACGTACGATGTGTTGCCTATAGGTGTCAATATTCTTTAACTTTATATGGTGTACTAACTAATATTTAATTTTTATAGAAATGGGTTCAGTATATTTCACAATTTACGGATAGCAGAATACTGCAAACCATAACCTCTTAACATTTTTGCTAGATCTGCTTACCAAATATTAGCATATCAAGTATTATTGGTGCAGTATATTTTCCAAACAAGTACTGTACTTTACTTATTTATTTATTTTCCAGCAAATATTCGCACATTGAGAAACATTGGATGAGTATAGTGCATTTCGCACGCATAACCTGTAGTGTAATACCAAATTATTTGTATATAATTGGAAATGCACACTTGATTGCAAAATTTTAGCAGATCTAATAACATAGGCATTATACATTTGGCAATTTGCGGATAACAACCATAAGTCTTTAAGTTTTTCACTAGACCTGTTTAAAAGTTGAAAAATTTTAGATACTAAAACAAGGAAGTTTAATTTTGCACGTTAATGATATACTTGTTGCATACAGTAAAAAATATATTGCTAATGATTAATATATCTAAACGTACACCACATACGTTCGATGTGTTGTCTATATTTGTTCACATTCTCAATATTTATTTGGTATACTTGCCAACATTTAATTTCTGCAAAACCGCTAATTGTAGTTACTAACTTACAATTTTAAAAGGTCAGTCACTTAGTCATGGAAGCACATTGGATTGCCTTAACATACACGAATATATTATATATTTTTACGAGTTCTTAGCTAGCGCATGCAATCTCTAGTACACATACATAATTTTTATACCGTGCAGCCATTTATTAGTTCCTATAGTCACCAGTCTATAAGCAGTTTTACCATCTGACCGTTGTTATTCGTAACCTATTAAATATATTTTGTAGTTATCATTAGCTTCAAGACACATTCACCTTTGATTTTATATTTATTTTTTTCGTTTTCGAGAGCACAATGGGAATCGCAACTATAGGATTTTTGGCCGTGTCTAATTCATAGTGAACTTGGCATTCTTCATTTAAATTTTTAGCATTTAAATAGTTTAAAGTCACTTTTCACTTAATTAAGTACAGTTAATATTAATTGAGCATAAGGCCATAATGTAGTTTTATAATCTTTAAAAAATCGTGCAAAACATTTTCAGTCACGTTAGAGTTATTTAACTAATAGCCATGTAGGAATTCAACGGCGCAATAATTAAAAATATGTTATACGGGATACTTTAAATATACATATTTAGAGGCAATATATTTATAGCGTTAACTAATTAGTCAAGTTCACGTATAATAATGAAGTTAGCATTCTTAAAGACAATTATGTTAAAAATGATAACACTATTATTACACGCAAACTTGCTTAATTAATTAGTTGACGCAATAAATAGATAGCCTCTGGTTATGTATATATAAAGCATCCTTTGTAACACATTTAATTATTATGCCGATGAATTCCAACATAACTATTAATTCAACATATCTAACGTGATTGAAAAAAGTTTTGAGCGGTTTTTTAAAGCTTGTAAAAATACGTTATGGCTTTTATGTTCTATTGATATTGTAACGTATTTTTTTCTCAGTTACGCTTTCCTTATTAATCTAATATAATGTCTCAATAACATAAAAATATAATTTATAAATATCTGATCACTTAAAATAATTCATAAAATATATAATGGGATATGCGATCCTTCGCTTTAGAGGTTTAAGTTTCTATAATACGAATCGTCAGTCTGTCATTTTGTGTCACTTTTCTATCAGCGCTTGAACAGGTAAGCTGCTATCCGCAGCGTAGAAAGGTCAAAATAGTATCCAGGCACGTAAGAAAGTTGAATTAATTTAACCTTCGTGTCTGAATGTGGTTCCTGGAAGCTGTTGGGTGATGAATTTATTTTGTATTCTACCTTTAACGAGTTAGTCGATTCCTGCAGGCCGAAGAAGATAGAAGTCCCCCATCATTAAAACAGTTGGTATAATTAATTAGATAAATTTTATTAATGCTTTCTTCGTAGTGCAATATCATCAATACCATAAATACTGCTGAAATGAAAATTTAGTTTGAGATTTAAAATACAAGAAAATAATAAAACATACTTAATGGAGATTTGGTTTGGTTAGATAATATTTTGTTCAAAAAATCTTTTATAATTTTAGCGTTAAATTCAGTCCGAATGGTATGTTTCCTGTTGCGTGCATCGCAGATGTATATGGAATAGTCCACATCTGGTGTCATATGGTTATAGTCTAAAAGTTCAACTTTTTTTGATTGAACTGTACCTCGGCACGTGAGTGACATTTAATCTTTAATTCCAGTTATATTTATTTAAATGTTTTACGAATGATCGAAGGTTGAAATTTTACCTTGATTTAGTTATCTTAACATTCATTTAGAAAAAGAAAGATCCCGTACTAAACTTGTAACTTTACAAAATTTTAAAGCTGGCTATGTAGGTTGCCTATCGTAATTGTTTCACAAGTAGACAGTAGTGACTACACTAAAAAAGTTGTTATTGACAAATGATGTCAAAAATATCTATCTATCCAATATAAATACCACATACTATTTTGCGTTACTTTAAAAAAATCTTTAGTTATTTTGAGGTCATGTAGTTTGATTTTTAAAGAACATGACGAATTTTTTTATAAGATATTAAGTAAAGCTAACTCTTTGTTGAATGATGCAATTTTATAAGACGTTAAATAATAAAATTTTTTTGTAAGGTCGACCGTAGTACTACAGATGACTATAATTAAAATGTGAAATATGAATTATTAAGAAAGCATAAACTTTATAGTTAACTTATGTAGAAGTATTCAATCTAGAGATCTTTGTGCTTTTTTTTTGAAGACAGAACCATACTAGCTTCTTTTTATGTAAATTTTTGTCAAAAAAGTTAATGCTGAAACAAACCAAGAGAATTTAATTGAATAGAATCTATTTTTGCTTAACTTTTTTATTATTAAAAATTCTAGTGAAAGTTATAGAATCTTAATAAGCAAAAAGTTAAGTGTGTCTTATGATAACAAATACCCTGGGTGTATATATTCTTGGAACTTAAATTAAATTATATTCTATTTGATGAATATTTTTAAGGACACAAACGGTGTCCATGTTGTGCATTTGTTTGTTTACAGGTTAAGTCGAGACATCTGTAACACATCTGGCAATTGATATTTTGGTAAATGCTTTGCAAAGTTGATATACAGGTTTTGTGGCTATCTAAGCGGTGTAGATTTAAGGTTTCCGCATTCCCCTAATACAAGTACATGTATCTTTGTATGTTGTTATATTGAAAAATACGGTGGCGCTCTTTATCTATATTTTTGGTCATTTGACAACCCATGACCCAAGCTCATGATCTACCCAGAGCTAACACTCTACTAGCCGTTTATCTCTAAAGAGTTTTTCTTTTCCTCAAGCCGTTTTCCATCCAACTTTACCTTGGGCTTCCATCATTAATAAGAAATTCTCGACTTTGTGATATCAGGTAAGATAGTCGTTAATGTTATATAGAGGTCCTATTTGTTATCTGATATTCACGAAGGGATTGTTAGAATATTTCAATATTAACTGTATTTAATTAAGTTTCAAATGCGCTATACATAAATATACATTTGTTTTAGCAGCACTTTAAACTATTTAAACGGTAAAAATTTGAATAAAGAGTGCTAAGTCCACTACGAATTAGACACGGCCGAAAATCCTATAGCTGCGATTCCCATTGTGTTCTCGGAAACGAAGAAAATAGAGCTAAAATCAAACGATGAATGTGACTTGAAACTAATGATAATTACAAAATATACTTAATAGATTACGAGTAACAACGGTCAGATGGTAGCACTGCTTAAAGACTGGTGGCAATAAGAACTACTAGATGGCCAAATGGTATAAAAATTGTATATGTGTACTAGGGATTGCATACTGTAGCTAAGAATTGGTAAATATGTATAATATATTCGTGTGTTACAAGCAATCCGGTGCCTGACCTGTGGAAATTATAATTTACATATATATATATATATATATATATATATATATATATAGATTGTTGTGGATTCAAAAGGGTAAATCAGTGGGAAACAATAAAATTTCAACAACCATGTATATAGAAAAGAGCAAATTATTTACGCGAAAAAATTAATTTTATTCATTTATGGAGAACGGATGAATATATTAGGGTATTTTTGTATTTAATAATTGAAATGTTAAAATTACATGAAGAAAAAAAGCTTCAAGGCAAATAGAAGTTTAAGGATACGCATAATTAATTTTAATTTATTTTAATCCAACACGTATAAGCATAAGGGAACGTGCTTGCGTAAGAAAATCAGTAATTCCAAGGCAAATGTATTCGTTGTAACAGCCAACCTCAGTTTTATCAAATACGAAAAAATAGAACGTCTAGGAATTGTTATGCTAAACGTTCGATAATTAACAGAAACACCTGCGTTTTAAAAAGTTACGTTCGACGAAGTCGAGAGCATGTTAAGATAGGTTTTCATAGAAATTATTTTCAACTGTCAGTTTGGTATAAACAACAAGGCTAACAAACATCTTAAAAAGTGAGGGAAATGCACGATCAGTAATATACAACAGATAGAGACAGATATAAAAGCGTTGGGATTGAAATGCACGTACAGTATACACGTGGAGTTGAGCTGAGATGTAATCAATATCGATTTTCTGTATCTCAAGTGGGATTTTGAACAAGACAGCAGACATGCATAAGACAGAGATAAATATAGTTTAGGCGGAGTTTCTGACGGCAGAAAATTTTGTCATTGGTTGAAAGCGAATTCGGATATACGGCACGTAGACTGGAGCGAATTTTACGAATTTCGAGACGGTTATATTCAAAATTTTTGGAATTAGATTTGAAAATAAGCTTTTCGCTTAAAGTGTGTCCACTTAGGGGGTTTTAGAAGCATATAAATACCCAACCTAGGTTATTAACGCTCTCTTTTCTTCTTTTTTATGTTACTTTACTTCGATAAAGTACTGAATGCTGACCACCATAACAGTAAAGCTTTATATGAGTATTTTATGTGATTATATTACCGTAAATATGGTGGCTGCAAGTGTAAAACAGTAGTCGCGGACCTCTAATTATTGACGCAAAGTACGAGTAGTGCATATTAAATTAATAAAGGTTCGGCTACTACAATACAAAACACAAAAATCAATAAATGTAAGCATGATATATGGGGGTAAGCATCACAAATAATCAAGTTTGTATGCATGATATATAGAATGGTACTGTGAGACGAGGCGCATAGCTTGCAGAGGTGGCAGATGGTGGAGGCCTGTAGATCCGCTGAGTAGCACGGTGAATGAAAACGAAGCCGAGGTGTTCTGGCAATCATCTTCGACGAGAAGGACGCCTGAAGAATTCTCCAAGTAATTTATTTAAAATTTCTGTTGTTTGATAAACATTTGCGAAATTTTGTGCTGTGTGGTTGATTTTTTTGGTGGCATATTTGATTGTAGAAACTTATTGAAAAAGATACATGTACTGGACAATTTATTGAAGTTAAATATTAAAAAGGGGTGTATTTAAAACATTCAAAAGTTTATTCAGGATATAAATTGAATTGTAAAGGGTAAACAGGTCTGTTAATTTTGTTTTAATTTATTCAAGGTGTAAAAGGCATATATAAACTGAACTGGGTTATTATGAGCGCACCATACTCCAGTGTGAAGTCAATATATGGTAACATGTGGAGTCCATCTACTCATATCTCATTGAATTTGTTTAAAAATAATTATAAAAATCAAGGACTTTAAAAACATACCATAATTTGAGTTTTATAATTAGTGTGTCAAACTGTTTTAACACGTGAATATAACTTATCTGTTAATAGCTGTAAATAAAAGGTTGTATGGTTGTTGTATTACTTGGTGATTTTATTAAATGGTGTGCGAGTGTGAAAGAGGTATGCTTGTAAATTTAGGTATTCGAGAAGAGGCACAGCTGAGCTAGCCAGGGAAGCTGAAGGCGTTTGAAGGCGAAATAAAAGGGTAAGAAATTTTTTTTTGAAATTTTTGAATTATTGTACAAGCTTTATGTTGGCCCAGTTTGTCCCAGAAGTTTTGTAGGTTCCACGGAAATATATATATATATATATATATATATATATATATATATATATGCGTGTGTTAATATTGTAAAAAGATTCTTGTGTATTGGTAATGAAAGGAAGAAAAGCGTTTGCAATAGAGAGAAATATATGTAGTAACAATGTGTAAGAATTTTCCTGTTTATGTAATTACGTGCTAAAATTTGGCAAACAGATCTAGCGAAAGTGTTAAAGACTTAAATTGCAAAATATTTTAAACCTATTTCTACAAAAGTTCAATGATAAACGATAACAAGTATATCATTAAAGTCAGAAAATGTTGGCACCTATAGGCAACACATCGTACTTCTATTTTGTAAAATAATGTATTTTGGCATATGTTATTTGAACGATTTAAAAGATTATTTTGTGCAATAGCGAAAGGGTTAATAACGTTAGTGGTCACATGGTTGAGTGACAAGTACAGACAAAGAACGACGTGTAATTAGCAAGGTTAATGTATGTCTATCTCTGTTCCACTCATGTAAAGTTCATATAGAGAAAATTACCTTGAAAATCGCATCTGCGGCTAGTCTTTGTCGTACACATGTAAAATTTTATATATCCCTTTCTTTCTTATCGGATCAACTATTTCATACTAACTCAAACCTCTTACCTACTCGTCCGCTTTCTTGAAATAGCATTTTGCAGTTAATCCCAAGTTTAATAAGTTTAAAGGACAGTAATCCTGAAAGGATGACTTTTTCTCCTTTTCAGAAAAACTGCTTGAGTACGTGAACTTCTAAAGTGTTTCCCTAAAACCTATTATTCGGGGTTGCATATGAAAAGTCGTACTTTGTAGTGACCTTTTGAATGGTAATACTCCCATTTGCTATTTCATGCGAAACTTTATTAAGTCTTGTGTGTAAAGTTTCGACATTGCCTTTTACCAGGACTTTTTGTATTAGTTCGTACCTTTATGGTATCTTGGCACCACCAGTTCACTAAAAAAAAAAATATTATTTAAGGTATCGTCACGAAACACTACGTTAATAGAAGGATTAAAGTTATCCCACATAGCCAGTAGAAGTCACCTACCTCTCAGCCTCAGCACACTTATTAATTTTTGAAAAAGATTAACATAAAAATCAATTGTTAAACTGCGTTTCTATATAAAAGAATTACAACATTTACATGCATAAACAACACTCACCTTGTAAAAAATTAGCAGCTCTTAATTTTTTAGTACAACAAAACACTAAACACTTTGTAAAAACACTATTTTAACCCTTTGAGGCCGGATTAATTTTTCTGAAAAAAAAATCAAAACGAAAACTGTAAATTTATTTATTTATATTATGGTAAGCTTAAAAAATGTTACTGACTATTAAAAATAATAAGGATTATTCTGCAGGATATGGTATCCCTAAATTACCAATATACAAATATCAATTCTTAAGAACAAAGATAGAAAAACTATTTTTTGTAAAAAATATCAAAAAAATGTGAATAAATGAGAAAATAGAACCACTTAGTATGGTAAGTGGTAAAACAGTTTTTGTTATATTTTATGCACAATTCCACATCACAAGTTGAACACTTCCACTACGTACGGCTAACCCACTTTGTGGTGCTGCAGTTGACACATCTCAGCAACATAGACCTTTCTGGCATGTGGCATGCCTTCGAATAACGAAGTTCCAATTAAACAACCTTCCTAAATTTATTGACAGGTTTCTCGTTTGATGGCCTTTCTCGTTTGGAACGAACTACTGCCCCAATAAGACCCCTGGCTAGAGACAAACGGAATGCTTTTAAATTTAATCCTTTTGAATGGCTTCGTAGTTGAAACAGAATGAATGCGTTTACTACATATGCCTCAACAAAGTAAAAGAATTTCTATAACAACACTTATGTAATTTACAAATCACTTTATAAAGGTTTTTTATCATATTGAACCTATTGATATGGCCCATATGGGCATTGTATTCAATAATCGTTTGAGGGCATGTTATCTCATCAAGGACCCCATTTATTCTTCTTCTTGGAACACGGCCCATTTTTGCAGGATTTTGGTAATATTCTAGGAATAATGCGCTTCTTCGATCCATCTACTTCATTCCGACTAGTCCACAAGTAAATATGCGAAAATATTTATAGCCTCGTTTCATGTCTTTATCTAATTTTAGCTCAGGAAAATATTTTCTACGTTTCCAAAACGTACCACAAGCATATATTCCATCCGATAACAAAAATCTTTGTAATTCAACGAAATTGAAATAATTACCAAGAAAAAAGTTTATAGTGCTTTTTACTAAAACTCTACTAAGGCCCTTTACGACCCAAAGCCATATTTTTTTTTCAGTAGAATGTCCAGTCTTCCAAGTATTTATTTGAAAATCACACATAAAACCAGTTGAATCGGATATAATCCAAACTGTATAATCATGTTTGATGGGTTTTTAAAAAAGTATAGTGGAAGGTTTATAGAGGTATATAGTGAAAAAATGCGGAAAATTTGAGAAATTTCGGAAAATTTGAAAGATTTTGATATAATATCTATTTATTATTCCACTAATGTTTCACTTTACGCATGGTCCTCTGCTCGCCCATGTTCGCTGAGGGAGCACAACTAAAAAAAACTAACCCTGGACTTGTCAAAAACCAAAAAAAAAGTCCAATATTCAAAAAAATTTTTTTCAATTTTCCGAAATTTTTCAAATTTTTTGGCGCTAAGGTTTTTTAATAACCAAAGTGCCTAGTGTTTCTTCTAGAAATAAAAGCTACGTTATGGAAATTTAAAACAAGTTTTTTATGCACAACAGACATAGCAAAATGTGAACGACCTGTCATTTTTCAAAACTCGTAAAAGCAAATAGATTTTCACCACTTTATGCCGGCATAAAACGTTTAGCAGAAACAACTGGCAACAAATGCACGTGGAGCCCAATAGATAACATTTGCAGGTGCAATACTTTGCATAAAATATTGTCATCGCATTAGGCAGCCAACTTTAAAGGCGGGCACGCTCAGACCACTAGGCGATTAATAAGCGACATTTGAACTGTGGTATTTTCAAGTTACCGGCGGTCCTCAAAGGGTTAAACTCGCACGTGTTAAACAAAAACATCGCAAGTTTTACAAAGTTACCTTCCACCCAAATTCCTTTGTTATAAGATGTAACAGGTTCGGCGAGTGGCGCCAAGTTTAACATAATGTGGTTAGTAAAGTGGGTTATCAAAGTAACCTCATCCCTGTTATAAATTTGTACTAAATCAAATTCGTATACACATCACTAGGTTTATAATCTGGGAATTATTCAAAACAGAATTTTACAGGTAAATCAGGGGCGGATATTCCATGGGTGCGATGTCTGTGCCTGACACATTAAAAATGAACGGATTAGTAAATTTGGTTTGACATTTTAATATGTATTTTCAATTATCTTCATATAAGTTTTATTAAAATTGTGTCACCTGTTGTATTTATAAAAAAGATTGTTGTTCAGTGTAATTATGGTACAGCCTATATTATCCAACGCCGTATTCGTATTACTCATAATATCATTTGTATAAACTGCTTAGCGTGCGGTATTCCGACCGTACAAACACTTTCTTTTATGCGTTACCAGAAGTGCAACTGAACTGCTTTCGGCTTAACGTTGCTTCACTCGGAGGGTTAAAACTACATACTTAGGATTGATGTCCCTTGTGCTACTTCAATACCGCACATCGTCTTATTAGATGTTTCACTTACTTCCGGATTTTTGAGTTACAGATTGTTTATAACAGCATTTCTACGCCGTGAATCGCTTGAAGTATTTGTTGCTGGACGCATGTACTTCTTTTAATTAACTTTTAATTTGTTTCTAATATGAATTTAGTGGTAGTATAATATCATCATACAACGACAAGGACCTTTCTTTTAATTTCGTTTTAATAGTGTTTTCTTAGTGACTTAATCGTATTTTATTTTAGTGTATTTATTGTTATTTGAATAGAAGTAGAATACAAGTAGAAATAGGGTTTTCAATATTAAGAGAGGAATTTGATAGAGCTGTTAGGGATCTTAAACTAAATAAAGCGCCGGGGATAGACGATATACCCGCAGAATTAATAAAATATGCAAGTCGGAGAACTTTAGACAGATTATATGAACTAGTAAAAGTAATATATGACACAGGTGAGGTCCCAATAGATTTCGAAAAAAATATTATTATCCCAATCCTAAAGAAGTCAGGGCTGATAGGTGTGAGAATTTTAGAACGGTTAGTTTAACTTCCCACGCTTCCGAAATACTAACAATCATAATTAAAAATTGAGTATAGAAGCTTTGACTGAGAATTATTTAGGCGAAGACCAATATGGTTTTCGTAAAGACAGAGGGACTAGAGATCCGAACTAATGATTAGGGTAATTATCGAAAAAAGGTTACCAAAAAATAAAAAGACTTATTTCGCGTTTGTAGATTTAGAAAAAGCATTTGATAGGGTTAATTGGATTGTTATGTTTAGGGTTTTGCGAAAAATAGAAATCTCTCATAAGGATTGAAAAATTATTTACAGTCTATATAAAAACCAAAGCATAGTAATTATATTTGATGAAATAGAAAAAGAAGCTAAGATTAGAAATGGTGTTAGACAGGGCTGTACATTATCTCCCTTGATTTTTAATGTTTATATTGAAGATGCTTTAAACTTAGCTAGAGAGAGAAAATAGATAGGGACAGAAAATATTCATGTTACGTTTTGCAGATGATATAGCCATTATAGCAGAGTCTAGAAAAGAGTTAGGAGAGTTTTAAAATATTTTAGAGGAGATACCACAGAGTAACTATAGTATGAGAATTAACTCAGTAAAGACAAAGATAATGACAAGTAAGTTACAACCTAGTTCTAAACCAAAATTAAAAATAGGTAATACCGAGGTAGTATAATTACAAAGGACGGACGTAGCAGAAGGGATGAAATAGCTAGAATAGCTCAAGCTAGAAAAATGTTTTTAAAAAGTAAGACTTACTAATAGCTAATAGTAATAGTATAGATAATAGAAAAAATTTCTTAAAGTCGTACGTATGGAGCGTTCTATTATACGGTAGTGATACTTGAACAACTAAAGAGGTAGATAAGAAAAAATAGAAGCTTTTTAAACTTGGTGTTATAGGAAAATATTAAAAATTATTGGACAGAGAGTAACAAATGAGGAAGTTTATAGAAGTATACGTGAGGAACCCTGTATATGAAAACAATTAAAGGTCGGGAATGATAGTATGATAGGGCACCAGTTAAGACATGAAGGACTATTTAGCAAGGTCTTAGAATATAGACTACCCAATAAAAATAGATTAAGAAGACCTAGACAAAGCTATTTAGTCAAATTATTAGAGATTTAGGTTGTGAACGGTATGTAGACCTTTTTAGACCAGCTCAGAATAGAAAAGAATTTAGAGCTGCGTCAAACCGACCTTAAGAAAGTTCGAAAACAAAACAAAAAAAGTAAATAAATAAAAATCAGTTAACTAAATGTCACCATGACATAACTCACAATTAGTTAGCGGTCTGGCATGCTGGTAACGATTCGTTGCTTACGCCTTACCATAACATATAGTTTAATAAACATCACCATGACATAACTCACAATTAGTTAGCGGTCTCGCATGTTGGCAGCGAATCGCTGCTTAAGCCTTACCATAACATATAACTTAATTAACGTCTCCATGACATAACTCACAATTAGCTAGCGGTCTAGCATGTTGGTAGCGATTTGTTGCTTAAGCTTTACCATAACATATAACTTAATAAACGTCACCATGACATAACTGACAATTAGTTAGCGGTCTGGCATGTTGGCAGCGATTCGTTGCTTAATCCTTACCAGAAAATATAATTTAATGAACGTCATCATGACGTAATTAACAATTAGTTAGCGGTCTGATATGTTGGCAGCGATTCGCTGCTTAAGCCTTACCATAACATATAATTTAACACTCTTGCTTTATTGGAGAGGATAACCAGGTAATATTTCATTTCCTTATAAAAGGGAATCGTGTAAACATGTTGGAGTCCTTTAACAACCATCAGGTTGCTAATATCTATGTAGAGCCAGGTAGATAAGAAAAGGATAGAAGAGTATAAAAAGTTATATTAGTCAAATTATTAAGAATATAGGTAGTGAAGGGTATGTAGAACTTTTTAAATTAGCACAGAATAGAAAAGAAGTTAGAGCTGCCTCAAACCGAAATTTAATAAAGGTCAAAAATTAAAAAAAAATTGTTTTTTGATAGTGAAATGAATTAAAACAATTTATAATAGTGGTAAGTATATAGCAAGGTCCCGGGTTCGAATCCCGACACGGTCAGCTTGAAAAATGTTAGGCGGGCATTTTTCATACAAATACACCCTCGTTCGGATGAGAGGTAAAATGGAGTTCCCGTGTGTGAGCGTTGTCACGCGCGTTAAGGATCCTTACCTTTCTTGGAGCAGCAAGAGGTCAACAAAATTCAAATTTTTCAGGTCAAAAACTCGCTTCCTGGCCAATGTAGTACCTTCGGGTGGAGCATTGGAAAATCACATGTAAGGTAAGCATGTAGCATTGAATGAGTACATAAGATTTATTCGGCCTACGTTTTAGCGTTGACTGATACAGTCAACGGTTTTAGCGTGTGCTGCCAGATAACCGCACCGTATTATTTTCTTGCGTTCAGGAACTGAAATTATAAGTTTGTGAAGTCGCTTTACATATAATAAGTGTGTTTTTTGTAATATGGAGAACCATAAATTTGTAATTGATGAGTTTTAACAAACAAATTTTCAACAAACAGTTTTCAAGAAAAACTGGAAATTATTAAAAATGAAAGACCTTGTCCCGATTAACCTGATTTAATTACCAAACATAAAAATAAAAAGGAGGAACACACACGGCATTTTTTGGTATCACAATGCACATCGATTCCATAGATTACGGGTTGTTCGAAATTAAGCAAACTGTTCTGCTGGCCCTGTTTATTATTTTCGACTTTCGAGTGATAATGGCGTGTAGACTAAAAATAGGTTTTCTGATCTAAGTCATCTGTCTCCGGCACAAGATAAACACGAACAAACGGTCTCAAGTGCATTTTGATTCCTTTGTAAAATGTAAATTGTTTGGCAAGCAGCGAATTGATTCAGAACACAAGTCGAACATAAACCAACACAACCAGCAGGTAAAAAAATAGAGACATTCTTAAAAGACTTATAAATGCAATTTACTCTTTATTCAAACAGGAGCTTCCTTTGAGAGGCCACGATGAATCAAGTACGTCTTTTAATAAAAGAAACCATTTAAAATTGTTGGACGCCCTTAGGGTTTATGATTCTCTTCGTGATTCGCATTTAAAAAATGCAACTGTGTTTCGAGTTACTTCTCCAGCTTACAGAATGACATTGTAACAGCACTAAGTGATGTTATATTAGATGAAATAAAAAAGAAATTAACACGGGTACTTTTGTATTTATTATGCTGAATGAAGCATCATATGCAATGTGCAAATATTAACTGTCAACTGTGATATAGTACGTCAGAGATAGCGTTTCCTCTGAGCGTTTTGTGGGGTTCAAAGATGTCAGCTTGAACAAACTGCAAATTGAGTATTTGATCATGTAACTGATATTATAACAATTTAATTTAGGTGCCAAATTAGTCGGACAAACATATGACGGGGCTACTGTGATGAGTGGTCACTTAAACGGACTTCAGACCAAAGTTATAAAAGCGTACCAAAAAGCTCTATTTACACATTATTATGCGCATGTATTAAACTTAGTTCTACAACAAGGCTTGTCTAACATCAAATAGTGCGGAACTTTTTTCAAACCCTTAGTGGACTATAGGAATTTTTTCACACTCCTCCAAAAGGAAAATTGAACTAAAAGATTTCGTTCAGAAAAAAATAGCTTCAGTGGCCCCTACAAAATGGAACTTCACATCTCGGTTAGTTCATACAGTCAACGAGTATCATAAGCAATTCGTTGAGTTTTTTTGAGTGGTTAATTAATAAATCAAGTGAATGGGATGCGGATGCGATTGTAAAAGTAATGAAATTTTTATCATTTTTGGCCGATTTAAAACAATTTTATTTTAGAAATCTTTACAAAATTGTTTTCCTACACAGATGTATCGTATAATGTTTTGCAGGCAACAACAACATACCTGACATCGTTTCTCAACTAGAAAAAACAGAGATGATGTAAATTTTGAAGCACTTTGAAAATCGGAAACATTTCAAAAAGAAGCCAGGAACTAAAAGACGTCGATGTGATTATGGTAACCTGACTTATCACCGACTATACCATGCAATTATTGACAATATTGTAAAGCAGATAAAAACAAGGTATAGCTGGTTTTTTGAACTGGCATTTTTCATCTCTTCACCCATCAAAAATTTGAACATTACCAACAAAATTTTCCTAATGAACTTATAAATACTTTAAGATTAATTTAAGGAACCACATTCGATTACGTTCTTCTTAAAAGTGAACTAAGTGTTGTTTACACGAACTCCTAATTTCAAGGTATGCCTATTTTTGAACTTGTTCGGTTTATGAAAAATAACGATTTAATATCTGGATTTAAAGAAGAGTACAAGCTGGTACAGCTTATTTTGACAATTCCCAGTACTACAAGCTCCGTTGAAAGTTCATTTTCAGCTTTAAAGCGAATTAATTCTTACTGCAGGTGTACCCAAGAACAAGATCGTTTGAGCGGTTTAGATTTAAGTTTAATTTCAATGAAAAAGAACTGCTGCACTGCTTAAAATTGAAAGACTGTTTTTATGATTTAGTGATCGAAAAGTTTTTGACCAAAGCATGAAAACTAAAGTTAATTTATAAATAAGTAAAAGATGTTTTAGACTATTCAAAGAAAATTGTTTTACTGATATGTGGAATAATTAATTAATTTATATTTCTTCCGTCATAATCGAAGGGTAACATGTAACAACAATAGTACGGGTTATTCATATTCTACAACGGTGCCAACGCTGTCTTGTGAGTGAGCAAGTACATACAATTTCTTGTAAGTTGGCAGACGTCGGCTAAACAAGAGTCTAGTTAGCGACGCTATTAGCGGAGCGTGCATGTTTTAGTGCACCATTTATTTGTTTGTGATATCAATGCACTTTAGAGTTGCCCAGAGTGGGATAAGGAAATTCAAGGTATTTATACCATGCATAACATAATTGATATACTTTTTGAAATAAGTACATGTACTTGTATACCAACTGCCCACACTATTTAGTAATAGTCATTATTGCTTTTTATTGCAATTGGTCCTTCCTTATAAATTTTAAATTACTCCCATTCATCATGTACGATCAACCTATAACAATAATTTAATGTACTACAGAAATTGAAAAAGATTACAGTAATAGTTTCTCGGCTATTATTGTCTTGCTCCATTTTTATTTAGCGTTTTTCAATCAAAAAATAAAAAATAATTACGACTTATTATAAGTTCTTTTAAATTACAGAATTTACTAGTAAAAAACATGTATGTGGCAAGTATGAAAAACAATAGTATCTATGCATGTAAATTATCGACAAAAGTCGTTAGCATACAGCACACCCAGTATATGGTATCACGATACGCCACTGAAGTAAATGTCATTTGAATGTTTTGTGTAAGAAAAGAACATTACTTTTTATTAATAAATCACAAAGACCATTTTTAGTATTGACGCACTTTAGTATGAAATTTTAACTGAAAAGTTTTTCAATTTTATATCTATTTGCAATTTGAATAAAATGTATAAAGATAGTCGAAGAATATGTATATACAAATTTCTGAATGCAAATTTCAAATATTTAGAGATTTGGTTTTAGTAAGTTGAATAGTGAGTCAATTATGTTTAAATAGAGCAGGTGTTTGAAACGTCATGACTCTCAGAGGTATCCCCTGGAAGCATTGATTAAGAATTTGGTTTGATTGAGGTGCAATTTCTATTGACTCTAACTAGATCTGTAAGGTAGAGATGTATATGACATTTTGCGCCATCATCTACGGCAAAGACGTTCAGATTAGCTTTTGATTGCATTGAAACTATGGGATGAGAAGTATTTGGTAGACCTGAGATAGAGGGCATAAATCGAATCGTGACTGCAAATAAGTAATTTAGCCAGTACAATAATAACTTAAAATCTAAATCCTTAGTGTTAATGAAAATTATAAAAAAAACAAACTCCATTACTTGATTAAAACATCCGAAAACAACTTTAATAATCTCACCACTCTATAAATCGAATAGCATTTGGTTTGTCAAGAGTCTGGTCTACTTATGATATTTGCAATAGTTCATTCAGAAGCAATATAAAACGCAGGCAAAAAACGTATTTATATAAAATACCATCCTTTAGTTATAAAACATGAATGAAACTTCTTTTATCACCACGCATTTATACGTCAACGATAATTATTACATTTATACAGGGCATTTCATAAATTCGTTCCTATACAAATAAACATCTAAATAAATGTTCTTCTTTTCCATTTTAAAACCATTATAAATATATCAAATAATCTATTCATATCGAGTATCAATCAACATTTTAACGTCGGCGATTCAAGTAATACTGGCTTTTGATTAAATTTTGATACACGGAAATCTTCGAGTAAATTCTCTTTTACAATAGTTTTAAAAATCGTCTATCTTTCATCATGCATTCAAATAACTTTCACTACTAAATACTATACATTTCACGTAACGTATTACTTAATTTCATCGATAGTATGTTAACGTCAAGGCTTCAATCAAGACTGCTTTCCCTTTCAAAATATCTATATACGTTTTACATATAATCCAGTAGTTAAATGTATTTGAGCGTAAATTTGCTTAACACATAGAACTGAAATCTTTTAATAGCATTTATACGTGCACGTTAAAATCTTCACGAATACGTTTTCTATACAAACAAATATCTACATAATTTGACTTTTCTCGAATTTTCTCGAGTTCAGGACGTCAGGATTTATCATATGGTGCAATATGAACTCTTCATGACCTTTAATAATATGAATATATATATATATATATATATATATATATATATTGTGTGTATATATATATACTTATATATATATAATTGTGACTAAAGGTCACTGCAAGGTCATATTACAGCATACTACAAATATTTCATTTTATAATATCTAGAAAATCCGAAAAACGAAGTTATTTATTTAACCATTTATTCGCATATAAAACGTTGGGAACATATTTTTGAAATGCATTGTATAAATGTGTATTAGTTACGTTTAACTCGTAAAGTATGGTGCTAGAAGAAAATTTCAATTGTATTTATTAACAGAAAAATTGCATTAATATTCTGAAAGAAAATTTTCATGCATTTTAATAACTGAAGGATCGTAATTTTCATATAATTATGTTTAGTGTATAAAAAATAGTTTTAAAGTATTGTCATTTATGTTTAATAACAAAATATCGCATAAACGTGTTAATTTAAATGATTTCAAAATTTATAATTGTTGAAAAGTTTAAACAATTAAATTGACATATACAATATTAAGAGTATTTAATATTTCCCGCAATATTCAGGAAACTGCTAAAAGGTACCAGAATGATGTCGTCAAAGATGGGATGATTTATTTTAAACCACTGCGCGCAGTGGAAGGAGTTCAGTAATTATTGATAAGCCGTGTGTGCGAAGATGTTATTGATATTGTTATGATACGTTACGTAATTAATTTTGTACGTAGAACGGACAATATTTGGCAGCAAGTTAATATTTAGAGTATATTATTTTAAAATTCAAGATTTACAGTTTAATACATCATAAAACAATTTGAATACTGAACTTCCATTCAAAAAACCAAACGATTTTAAGAATGAAACATTGATATTGGTTTATAAGAATTTTAAGAGCCTTGTACTTGGATTTTAAACAATGAACTCTCGTAACTTAAAAACAAACCAAAAAGAAGAGGATGCTTGGCTGTAAAGAGGTCAGATATAAGCTATCTTCTTATCAATTGAGTGATTTCATAAAGGACTATTTTTAGCTTAAGAATTTAATATTCATAGATTTCGTGTACAGATCATTTAAATAATTTGTTGTAGGGGTTGCAAAGAATTTGTAATTACATAAAATATAACAAACATACTGAATTCAGCAGAATTAACACTGTATTACGGAAAATCATATTAAATTAAATGACTTTATGAAAATAACTAGTGTAAATAGTAATTTTAATGATAATATTTAATTAAGGATTTATGAATGAATAATTCTCATGTGTTTAAAATTCGTTTATTAGAGTTGTTTTGAACTCATTATGTTTGTATTTGTTTCACTGACGGAATTTTAATTTCGAGAGAGGAATATATATATATATATATATATATATATATATATATATATTAATAGTTATTAAGATGAAATGAAAACCCAACTTTGTATTTAAAGTTGAATTACCATTTCAAATCGAACTAGTAATTGAAAACCACTAAAAGAACGGCTACAGCAGGATTTGAACCTGCAACCTCTGATTCTCCGGATCAGTGCTCTAACCAATTGAGCTATCTAGCCTAATTGTTTAGATGATGTTATACTTAATACTACTGAAGCTTGGCCCTTGTTAATGATTTTTAATTACGTCTTGCATTTAAGGAAATTGAATCTAGTTATATACATAATTCATGTACTAATAACTTGATCATCCCATTTTTGCAACGTTCGGAATAATACAAACATGTAATTATATTATTATTAATAGAGAAGAATAATCCACATTTGCTGTAGCCGTTCTTTTAGTGGTTTTCAATTACTAGTTCGATTTGAAATGGTAATTCAACTTTAAATAGAAAGTTGGGTTTTCATTTCATCTTAATAACTATTAATATATATTAAGCATTGATTTGCATTCCAAATGTGGATTATTCTTCTCTATTAATAATAATATAATTACATGTTTGTATTATTCCGAACGTTGCAAAAATGGGATGATCAAGTTATTAGTACATGAATTATGTATATAACTAGATTCAATTTCCTTAAATGCAAGACGTAATTAAAAATCATTAACAAGGGCCAAGCTTCAGTAGTATTAAGTATAACATCATCTAAACAATTAGGCTAGATAGCTCAATTGGTTAGAGCACTGATCCGGAGAATCAGAGGTTGCAGGTTCAAATCCTGCTGTAGCCGTTCTTTTAGTGGTTTTCAATTACTAGTTCGATTTGAAATGGTAATTCAACTTTAAATACAAAGTTGGGTTTTCATTTCATCTTAATAACTATTAATATATATTAAGCATTCATTTGCATTCCAAATGTGGATTATTCTTCTCTCTCTCTCTCTCTCTATATATATATATATATATATATATATATATTGCTCTGAATTTATGCCCCACAACTTGAGTCGACATTAATGCTGCAAACTTCAGTTTCCGAAATGCCTAAAAGCCCCACCTTCAGGTCATCATAAATGCTGCGAACTAACGCTCTGTGGAATACAGCTTAAACAACAACCTTCAAAAAACACAAAATTGACGATTTCTTTATTTGCTCGTAGTTAGTCTACTAATTGAAATAGAATGTTCAAATTTGGTACATCATGGTAATTCCTCATCGCGCTTTACATTTTCAACTTAGATTTCGTCTAAGGCATCTAGATTTTGCGTGACGATGTTCAACCTTTTACTTTTAAATAGCCGCCATATTGGATTTTTACATTTTTGAAATGCTGACAATAAAACCTTTCCAAGGAGGTATAACATGGCTATGTTTGATTGAATCAAAACACTAAAAATCACATAATTATGTTTTGGTCGTAGTAGGCTTTAATTTCCATTATGACAAAGAGAAACAATTGCTCAACATCTGAGAAACGTCAAAGTTTGTACTGTATTTTATGTTTCAAGTAGTGCAGTTTAAAAAAACAGTTAATTAATTTACATAGAAATTTAAGCAAAGGATTTGCGCTTGAAATGGATCGCTTTACTAACCGTGATAAATATCAAATGTTAGAATGTTTTATTTTTTCTGGAAGGAATGATGTTAAAGCTCTGAATTGTATTTAAATAAATACCCAGAAAAACATCAACCAAACAGATGTATGTTTCGGAGATTACAAAATAATTTAATAAATTATGGTAGTTTTGGCTTGTCTAAGAGAAATAGGCAAATTAAAAAAGATAATGAAAACAGCGTTTTACAAACAGTTGTCGAAAATCCTCGTACTTCTCTTAGACAAATTCAGAATATAACAGGTGTTGCCCATTCTACGGCAAGAGCTATTTTAAAACGTTTCAAGTACCATCCATATCATGAACGACCATGTCAGGGATTGCGTACTGAAGATCAAATTCGAAGAATGGAATTTTGTGCTTGGTACATCAGAAAGTGCAACAAAAATTCAAATTTTGCATATACAATTTTGTGGTCTGACAAAAGTCGATTTACGAATTGTGGTATGTTCAACCGCAAAAATACAATTTTTTGGTCAGATGAAAATCCACATTTGAACCGCCAAGTTAGACATCAAGTTAAATGGGGATTCAACGTCTGGATTGGTATTATTGGAAGGTACATTATAGGTCCGTTTTTTTATGATGCAAATTTAAACTCTGCGAGATACTTAGATTTATTGCAGGGAAATGTGGCACATAGACTGATGGAGCTTCCACTCGCTACTTTGCAAAATATGATTTTTCAAAATGATGGCGCTCCACCCCACAATGCTCTGATTATTAGAAATTTTTTTAATTCTGAGTATAATGAAAACTGGATTGGAAATCGGGAACCAATTAAGTGGCCGGCGAGATCACCGGATTTAACTCATCTAGATTTCTTTATATGGGGCCATTTAAAAAGTTGTGTGTACTCAAAAACGTATGATAATGTAGGCCAATTACAACAAGCAGTCCAAGAGGCCGTAAATAAAATAACTCCAACTATGATAAGACGATCTTGTAAAGATGTTTATAAAAGGTGTCGGTTGTGTGTTCAACAAAATGGGGGGTTATTTGAACATTTAAAATAAATAATGAATTCATGTGGCTGACTATTGTTATATTTTTTTCCCTTGATTGTTAATTTGCAATTGTCTGAACATGAATGACAACTAAAAACAGCTTAAATAATATTTTGTATTGAATAGATGCTAGTTTGTATTTATTCTTTGTTAATGCATAGTTATGTAAGTTCTGATTAATACAGATTTATTTTCAATTTTCTACGTTTTTTACTGTTTTTATTACCACTGAAAATTGAGTTTAAAATTTTTAGAGCAATTGTTTCTCTTTGTCATAATGGAAATTAAAGTCTACTACGACCAAAACATAATGATGTGATTTTTAGTGTTTTGATTTAATCAAACATAGCCATGTTATATCTCTTTGGGAAGGGTTTTTTGTCAGCATTTCAAAAATGTAAAAATCCAATATGGCGGCTATTTAAAAATAAAAAGTTGAACATCGTCACGCAAAATCTATATGCTCTAGACAAAATCTAAGTTGAAAATGTGAAGCGCAATGGGGAATTATCATGATGTACCAAATTTGAACATTCTATTTCAATTAGTAGACTAACTACGAGCAAATAAAGAAATCGTCAATTTTGTGTTTTTTGTCTCTATCTAGTAACCTATGAAAAATTTTTGAAATTTGAAAACCGATCTGAGATACCCTTATGATTATGCAACTTTTGTCCTATTTAACGAAGATCGTATCTCCTACAGTTTCCAAGATTCCTATGTACTGCATTTTATACTGTACACACTGTATATATATATATATATATATATATATATATATATATATAATGCTATGACAATAAAGTAGTTTAAGGGTCGATTAAGTCATATGGGTCGTAGGATAGATATAAACAACTTTAACTTTAAGAAAATCAAATAATTCCATCAATTATAAGAGTAAATCGACTATTCTACAAAAAGTCAATTGCGAGAACACTGTATATAAAAGATATGTGGTTAAACGCATGAGAAAAGAGCTCCTTTAGTAATAATCCGATGTCATTTGATTAGAATAGTAATGTGTGCGTCGTATAAATATGTTTAAGTATAGTTTACAAGTAAAAATAAGATTTTAAAAAGCAACTAATTGCATCAAATAAAATTATCGGAAAACATAGATAAATTGGCACTCCAAATATTTAATAATTGCGTCGAAAATATCAACCTAAATATTATGCAAACGCATCTGAATAATTCATTATTAGAAAATCGTTAAGTGACTAGAAAAAACACATTTGTTCAGAAAACAAACAAATAAATACCAACTGGTTCAATTATATGATAAATAGTGGACTTTCAATTGACAAACATTGAATACGTGACTTGATAAAAACCAAAAATTGGAAATCCCATTAAATACTGTAATATACTGAACGCTTACGTGATCGATGGAGCATTTCGTCGAGGAATTAAACTAGAGAATTTGTAAAAATTCCGATTTCTGTCAGATAAGGCAAAGTACAAACCTTGATTATAAATAGGGGTGGGCGATACGGGATTTTGCGTATCGAATATCGATACATATTCTATATCGATATGTATCGATATATCGAATATCGATATATATCGATACGTATCGATACGTATCGATACGTATCGATGCGTATCGATATGTATCGATGCGTATCGGTGCGTATCGATACATATCAATTCGTATCGATGCGTATCGATACGTATCGGTGCGTATCGATACGTATTGATTCGTATCGATGCATATCGATACGTATATTTACGTAGCGGTAGGTATAGATATATATATAGCGATTCGTATCGGAACGTTTAGATGTGTAGATTAAGTACACATATTGAGACGTAGCGATACCTATCGGTACGAATCGATACGCATCTATAAATTTTTCTACTCTTTCTTTGGGAATAAAATCACAAGATCGTTTTAAAATAATATATTTACCGACAATTCGATCTTTCACTTAAGATTGTTTGTTATCAAAATAATTAAAGTTTCAAGTTTAATATTTGTGACATAAGTATGTATATAGGTGTGGGCGATACGGGATTTTGCGTATCGAATATCGATACATATTCTATATCGAATATCGATACGTATCAATACGTATCGATACGTATCGATACGTATCGATACGTATCGATACGTATCAATGCGTATCGATACGTATCGATGCGTATCGATACATATCGATACGTATCGATACATATCGAGTATCGATATATCGATATTTATTTTTTGCTGTATCGGGGGGGTCGATACGGGGGTCGTATCGATACGTATCGATATATCGATACGCCGACCCAGCCCTAATTATAAACACGCCAATGAAAACTATTGAGGAGAAGGGCTTATAAATACAATAGAAAATGAATACCGTTTAGTCCATATTCAACGGAGCACCAATTATGCTCGAATGCCGTTAAAACTTACGTGATTGGTAAACTAAAATTCTATAAACGAAATTAGAAAGTCCAAAAATGTGTGCAACGAAAAATAAGCCGATTTACAAATAGACGGCTTTTATTAGTGGCGATTCCTTATTGGGACGGATTTTTATTGGAGCTGATTGTTTATTGGGACGGATTTTTATTGGAGGCAATTCTTATATATTCTTTTATTGGGACGGCATTTTGTTGATGCCATTTTGTGGAGGCAATTTTGCTGATACGACTCAATATTCATGTCGAAATCAAAGCCTTAACACAAATCTAAAATACCAGAAATCAAAAGTGGATAATTTTGGCCAATAAGTAAAGCGGACACACCAAGGAATGCAGACCACAGACTATGATGGAACTCTAGTAACCATTCCAGGTTAGCGATTTTTAAACATTTTATTATTGAAACACTGTTTCAAATTAAATATTTGTAAGAGTCATCAAAAAGATCATTTGAAAAATATGAAAACAGGGAAACGCATCTTGGAACGTTCGAAGGCACTTGAGTGTAATTAAAAAATATTTCTGCTGGCTTTCAGGAAAGCATAAATTTTGAGTTTACACAGAATTGTACTTATTATCAATTATTATATTGTGTGTTCTAGAACTGCTTTATTTGAATTCATTTAAAGGTTAAAATAAGATTTATTCAGTGAGCTAGTCGAGGTAAAATCCTAAAGTAAATATCATAGCAAAATAAAGATATCACAGCAATAAAAATGACACCCATCGTAGGGGTTTAAAATCCTAAAATAGGGCATATCATAGCAATATATATAATAAATATTATATCTGAGCTACCGACATTGACGCAAATTTTTTTTACAGAGACAGTAAGAAATGGTAGGTTAACCAAGGTTACGTTAACGCTAATAGAAAAGATGAATTTGTGACAAGATCGTTGCATTACAAATTTAGTTGTAGCCATAATACGGATAAACCTCAGGACAACTGACAATTTTCGAATAATATCTGTGTTATAAGATAAATGTAATTACACCTATAAACTGCATATATTATTATTTGCTTACATTTATTCTTCAACTTGAGCACTAGGTGAAGTATTAATATCAGTAACTACTCTCTACTTAGAGCTAAACCAATCGGTACAATTTTAATATAAATAAAATGTTTATCAAAAAGGAAGCGAGTATAGAATACTAACAAGCAAGCTGTTATTTGTCATATCCTTGTTTATGTGACCTAGTTATGTGCAGCATATCCCTATTCATGTCGATGTCGCTTCGTATGTAATTTAAACGTACTTGCTAGAAGAATAAATAAAATGCATATTTGGTTATCTAACTATTCCATGAATTTAGCGCAATCGCTGGTTCTGGGTATTCGTGTAAATTTTGTGAGAAACAGTTGAACGGCATTAACTGCAATTATTATATTTGTCGTAAACAATTAAGCCATTTTTCGTTACCAAAAAGAGAAAATTCCAATTCCTGTCTTGCCGATTATCTGAAGTAGGTTGTTGAATGCGTAAAACCAAATCTAAACTACAATAAATTAATTGTCAACAAGGAACAAACGATTTGCTGCTGATTTTTCTTCTGATGGCCATTGAGATGCAAACCTTGAAAGACCCCATAAAAAATATCAACTTAAAAGCTGAATCTTATGATAAATTAGTTGCTGAAAAACATAAGTGTCCATTCTTTAAGTAGTATACAAAAAGACATTGGTCGTAAAGGGGTTCGACTGCAAATTGTATTTGACTAAGGAATTTTGTGAAAAATAGCGACAGTAATGTTTCAATTTTTGTGTTCTTTTTTCTAAATTCATGAAATTTCTAGAGCACTTTCACACAGATTGAAACTAAAATTTATTATGTTGCTATAGTACGATTAGTAAGAAGGCCCCTCTGAGTTATTTCGTAAAATGTAATAGATGTAGAGGTAATGGTTTGGTTCTGACATTGTAGGAAAATTGCAGTCTTGTTTTCTTGTCTCAAAACTGTGTTAAAAGATCAGTAGTATGCCATTAAATTTTACACTGATTTAGGACAACTGGCGATAAATTTTTGGTATGATGTCATAAAGAGGTTAATAATTCGCTAGACATATGAGTTGTAAAAGATCCTGTGTTTAAGTAGTTGAATTATTTAAGAAACAATACTGGTGCTGTTACAATTGCAAAGATTTGTCTTGAACAATGCAGCAGTTAGTGATTATTGTCAAATAACCATATGTTCTTATACAAGATTTTCGCATGGCACAATTTGTGGCGCTAAATTTCAGGCTTTTTTACACTAGGGTAAAACCTTAATAGAATTGCAATTTCTTAGTCTTAAAAGCAATGCATGTTTGCAGCGTTTCGCTGCATAAGATTTACCATAACATATAATTTAATAAACGTCACCATGACATAACTGACAATTAATTAGCAGTCTGGCATGTTGGCAGCGATTCGCTGCTTAAGCCTTATCATAACATATAATTTAACACTTTTCCTTTTTTGGAGGGGATAATCCGGTAATATTTCATTTACTTATAAATGAAAATCATGTAAACTTGTTGGAGTTCTTTAACAACCATCAGGTTGCTAATATCTATGTAGAGCCAGGTAGATAGGAAAAAAATAGAAGAGTGTATAAAAGAGTATAGGAAGACCTAGACTAAGCTATATTAGTCAAATTATTATAAATTTAGGTTGTGAAGGGTATGTAGAACTTTTTAGATTAGCACAGAATAGAACAGAAGTTAGAGCTGCGTCAAACCAACCTTGAGTAAGGTCGAAAACAAAATGATGATGAAAAGCAATGCGGGGATGAATGACGAAAGATAATTAAACTGCGGATGAAACCTGCGTATAATGTTGGGATATATGAATGAAACGGAAAAGTAGACAATTGCCTGAACAGTATTCACCACATACAAAGTAGTATATCCTCTAAAATCTCCTGTTAAAATTGTTGTCATTAAATTTTTTGATTAGAGCAGTATTACAATGTTTTTGCTAGTACATTTTGGTTTTCTACAAATAATATTATTGTTCCTACCAATTACTTTTGCAAACAATGAAAATTAGCTTACTGCTTTAACAATCTGTTAGGATTTCTGAACCGTCATTTATAAATGTATCTCAGTTTAGGCTAAATAATTTCAAATGCATGAATTGTCTTACTAACGCACCACCACTATTGGACTAGTCCGTCGGAGAGTTGAGACGCTTGGGTAAGCAACGAACTTTCAGCAGCAGTAGTGGCATTGTTGAGTACAATGAGAGTGTTGCACGAGATTTGCTTCAGCAATCGAGAGTAGTTATAATGGTTTCGAGAACATCACGGTATTCTATACTAAAATGCCTTGTAATTGTAAATAATGTTATTAACTATTCTAACTAATAAATAAAGGGATATGCATATGTAAACAAACACGCGTGTTTTGTTATTTTATATTACATGTCTAATCGAAGAGAAAGAACACTCATCTAGAAATAGGCCTCAACTTATTAATTATGCTAAAAAACTAATTCCACTAATACATATAGGAAACGTGCAGCTCATAAATACTGGTTGTGGGTTGTCTAAATAAACTTTTTCATCTAGTTGGTCTTTGAGCCGGATCTATCAGCGCTTAATAATGAATAATTAACTATTTTAAACAGAAACTCCAACGTATTCTATAAACGCGTAAAGTATGTTCGAACTACATCAGTGCTAACATATGCATGTATCCTCTTCTAACTACGTGTATTGGCATCGTCGCATTCTACTATAGTTGATGTATACTTTAGTAAAACCTGCACCTCGTGTTCACCTGTCTGTTTCAAGAGCAGCAACTTTATTGTGTACACCTGCAAATTAAGGTAAGCAACACTTTCTATATTTAAATGACACGCGACTTGCACATTCTTTTACACAAAATACCTAAAACTAATATTATTATTCACATTGAGTTTGACTTAGCTTTGCTAGAAAAAGCTTTTCAATTATTCTAACTACCTACTATATTATTTAAATATGAGCGAGTGGTAGTCGTTTTCATACATAAAGCTTAGGTGCTCTAACTTAGATTAGTGCTTGTTAGTGATGTTTGTATACTTAAATAAACAACACTGATTGTACTAGAAAATTTGAACTAATGTGTAATATAATATTTACTAGTTATATTTGTTACGTTTAAGTTTTCACTGCATTTCTAAAATTATTAATTTGTTGTTTGGAGTATATGATACTAGATAACCGTTAAACAATATCAAGTTAAGATTCGCTGGCTACAGCAAAATCGCTAATCAACGAATTAGAAAACTTTGAGCGGTATCTGGATACAATTGCCAGTGTACCAGTTGCTGTGGCTATTGCTACTAACTTAAATTTAAGGTTGGATATTATCAGACCAGCCGCAGCAAAATATAGAGATTCATCTATTTAGCTAACTTCTAATTCAATTACATCTGACGAAATAATTTCTGAAGAAGACTATTTTAATAAATTTATTGACCTCACAAGTAGGGCAGCCAGTTTATTAAAAAATGCTTCTACGTCACCTAGGTAAAATTTTTCAGAGTAATAAAGTTCTGCAGAAAGTTTAGATAGTAACTAGTCTGTTAAACAAATAAATGCTCACTGCCAAAATTGGCAATACCTAATTTTTATGAAGATTTTATCGAGTTTCCATCCTATCTAGAAATTTTTATGGCACTTGTGCATAATAATTCTAACTTAAGCGACGTAGAATATTTTTTGCACTTACAAGGTACTTTAAAAGTTTCCGCAAGAGAAATAATTGCAAATATAATGCCATCTGGCGAACATTACCATATATCTTTCCAATTGCCTTGCAAAAGATTTAATAACTCTAAACTAATTATACAAAATCATATATAGGCTATCTTTGACCTAAATCTATTCTTGAAACTAGTGCTTTGGAATTGTATTGTGTGTACGATAACTTGTTCAACATGTCAGAGCACTATAAAAACTAAAAACATCTATTGCTGATTTGGGAATGTTTATTTCGCACATTTTAATGACGAAACTAAATAATAATTCTGGAATTGAATTGTCAAAATATAAATCTAATGCTATACTAAGCCTAAATAAAATAGACGACTTCCTAAAAATCGTTGTTAATTACTGGAAGAATTTGAGCACGATAAACTAACATGTACTAATTCTATTGCACCTAAAAATCAACAACCTAAAATTAAAACTACAGACATTAGTGACTACTAATAAAAGCGTTATTGTATGTCCTGTGTAGAAACTTAACAACTTCATAACTCAATATCTTTCTAAAGCTAACTGCAAAACAACGGTTTGACAAGGTTTCAAATACTGATTTGTGTAAAAACTGCCTTTGTCATTTGAAACAAATAATTTGCAGATTGAAATTTAGCTGCAAAAGGTGTAACAAACGACACAGAACGTTATTGCATTTTGACTCTTATGCTAGACACAGCATTCATTCCGAAAATCCTTCCACTGAAAATGTACTAAATAATAGTACAACACTTTCTTGCTTTCCTGCTGACATGGAGCAAGTATTGCTAGCTACTGCCCGTGTTAAGGTAAAAAATATTCAAAATAAATAGCAACCTGTCAGAGCTATTTTGGATTTTGCATCACGTTCTAATTTCATCACTGACGAATTGGCAAAACACTAAGCTTAAAACTAAACCCAACTAACACTAAAATTATTGGGCTAAATTGAAATTCCTTTGTTTCTAGCTCTACAGTTAACTTAGAACTGACCTCTACAACTTGTGGCTACACTGTAAACATGAAGTGTTTAACCATACCAAAAATTGCCGAAAACTAACCTATGGCATCCTTTGATAAGTCGCAGCTAGAAATTCCTAACGGGATTAAGCTTGCCGACACTAATTTTAATCAATTTCTTCCTATAGACATTTTGATTGGTGCTAGTGACTTATAGACTGCCGTGTAGATCAAATTGAATTAGAAAAAATAAACTTGTCTTTAAGAAAACTTTACTTGGTTGGGTTACTTTCTGGAAACTGTTGTCTGCACTAATCTAGCTATTAATTGTGCAAGGCCAACTATTAAAAGCTTAAACAAATCCCTACAAAAATTTTGACAGCTTGAGGACATAGAGCCTCTTAGCTAGCTAATATAAACTTTTCTACGAAGAATAGTTTTATAAAAGTCATTTTTTGGAGACAATCACTCAAAACGAAACTGGTCGTTTTGTGGTTTCTATACCTTTTAGCTAAATTGGTTTATCCTTTTGAGTTAACTAAAAAAAATTCTTTAATTTAGAAAAAAAAAATTCCTCAAATCCTAAACTTAAAAATGAATACTCTAAATCCATACGTAATTCATAATTTTAAGTAACACCGCGACTTTTCGGAGCTTCTTCACATGAAAAAGACGCTGTATAGAATAGAAATTCCTTTCGATGCTTAGCCTTATAAATAGAGAGAGAGAAACCACCAGGCGGTAAGTGTTTATCTTTCAAAGACATTTCCCTAGCGACAAAATACCACTTGCAAAATTATTCTCACAACAGAAAAATAATCCCAGAACACCACCTGCGAACCAGCGCAATTGAGAAAGGAAATTGACTTAATACAACATGACAATTTCCACGAAATATGTCCGCGTGAGAAACTCCTGCCTGATAGTAATCAAACAACGTCTGTTCCATTTGTTAGGTATATCTACAACCGGTACGGCAGAATTAGATTAGCTAAATGTATGAGAGGTGCCTATCTTGTGTATAAAACAATCGAGATTGGTCATTTCAAATAATACTACCAGGAACAGATAAAGCAAGTAGTAAACTTTTATTGCTGGCAATCTAAGTCCGTAAACACCTGTGTGATAACGGAGCGCGATAATAGTATATTTTGTGGTAACCAAACACATTAAAAAAATTATTTATTTAAGATATGCATGTGTTAAACTTATTTCAGCGTACCCATGTAGCCTTTGATGACCAAAGCAAATTAACAGAATATATTCCAAATATTTAACTAAACACAATGAGATTTTATAGGATGCTTGAATAAGTAATTATTTTAGTTGAAAGGTAGTCGAACTTGTTAAATGAAAATTCGAATGACTTAAAATAACATAAAGAGTGTGAAGTCGTTTAAGCTAGAAACTTTATGAGGCGTTTCTTAATATAAAATAAAAACGAAGAAGTTGGAACTTAATATTTATATAAAGGATGTAGAAATAAATCGATTGTGAAAATTTAACATAACACAATTACTACAGAACCCATTGATGAAACACTGCTAAGGGATCTTGATGCCAAAATGCACATTTCTAACATACTTTCTTACTACTTACCACACCATGCTGTCTTCAAATCAGATTTATTGACTACTAAACTAAGAGAAGTTTTTGATGGTAGTGCACTTACGCATTTTAATATATTAAAAAGCGATTCAGAATTTGTCGGCTCTGTTCTTCAAAATGATTTATTTTCAACACTGGTACGCTCCCGTCAAAACAAAATTGCTTTAACTGGTGGCATTGAAAAAATGTATCGTCAAATCCAAGTTCAGTTTTTAAGGCGCAAATTTCAACGCATATTTTGGCTTGATGATCTTACTTTACCTCTAGAGACGTATGAACTCAATACTGTGACGTATGGTTCAGCTAGTGCTAGCTACCTAGCTACAAAATGCCTACGATATCTTTCGGTTCTTTGTAGTGAAACGCATCCTAAGCATTCACTAAACCTACGTTCAGACTTTTATATGGATGATCTAATTACTAGCGTTAATACTATACAGAAAATGAAATCTCTGCAGGCAGACCTTATTACTGTCTTAGTTACTGTGGGGTTTCTACTAAAAATCTATCCGACCAAGGAGAAATTAAACTCTACAATATTCCTTTGGGCGAAAGAGCGAATGCCAAAACTTTAGATATGCGTTCCTCGCAGGACTTTATATATCTCAATCTTACTAAACTTTTTTTTAAGTTTGATTGATTATAGGTCCTCTTTTCTTGTTATACAATCCTATTATGCATAGCGCGTATTCTAGGTGCTTAGAATTTAATACTATTTTTGTAAGCTTTATTTGCATAACATGTAATAAAAGTAATTACCGCTGTTAACTATTGCCGTATCTTTAATTTCTAAATGTGCCAGTCCTCCATACTATAAATTAATGCATATTAATTAATTCCTTTTCTTTTATATAGTCATTCATATTGCCATATTTTCTTGTATGGGCCTTGCAACAATATTTTGAGGATATTAAAGATTATGTAACAGTTTACCGTGAAAGATTTAAAAAAATTACTTTCTACACAAAATACTCACGATCTAGCTGGTTCAATACCAAGTTGATTCTGATTGATAGCTTTAAAATTTTAAAATCTTAGATTAGGACTGTATTTTATTATCTACCATAGACTGATGTAGAACACTAAGGTTTGTAATGCCAAAAATGAAAACGACACGCATTTGGGTAATAAAGTACCTTAATGTAAGGCGCGACATTAACGGCTTTAATTACGACTACGTGCAATATAGGAGAACGACTCGTTTTGAGTTAAGATAGGAATCAACATAGGAATAATGGTTCTGGTTGGTTCGTACTGGATCGTAAAGGTTAAAAGTAAATTATGTACAAGTCAGGGTGATACTTAATAATTGTACAAGTGATATGTCATACACATATCCATTAAATTAAGCTACTAAATGCATTAACAGATTAAATTATGAAACTAATTGAATTTCGTTAACGTTAATAAATAAAATGTAAAGTTTTCCTAAAAGGTACAAGAATATTCTGTTAATTTATCGATTTGCATACAAATTTTAGCTTCTCCTTTTAATTAAAATAAATATATACGCTTAAGGTATTTGGTCTCTTTGTCGCACGTTTTCGTGCTTAATTTTAAGTTTTTGTAAATTTGTAGTTGTAAATAAAATAGCAAAGCTGTCATCCCTTGCCCCGTTATATCCTGTCATAAACCTCCTTTGTGCCTGTGGAAATTAATTTGGACTAAAGGGGTAGTGATCGACACTTGCTCATGGACATCGAAGAGAAACGTTTGTTGGTTCGGTAAAGTGAGTTAAGTCATTAGTGTCTTCGAATGTGGTTTTATGGATAAAACCTAAAAAACACAGTGATAGTGCGTACGTAACACGTCCAATAAATAGCTATACAGTCCACTTCGTTGAAGAGTAGAAACGACACTTATAGAACAATAAAATACGGCTGAGGTAAGTCGATATATAAAATTATAAGACCCTCGCGCGTTAAACATAATGTATTAAAAGCAACTATTATTCAGGAAACCGCAATTTTCACGAAAGATGGTAACATTTGGATAAAGAAATTAGTTTTATTGTAGTAGAAACAGCCGAAAGATAAAATTTTCAGAATTTAAAAGCTTACTGCTTATTCATTGCAATATCTAAATATAGGAAGATGAAATTTAAGCTAACAGTTTGCTATTTCATTGTCGTGAATATGTATAGAAATACAAACTAATGAGTTGTAATTATTCATCTTGCAATATGGACTAATCCCCAATGACTAAATATTGTTTAATTAGCGAAACGCACATTGGGCTTCAAATACATGATGTTTGTGATTTTAGAAACACGTAGCTTAATTTCAAATATTTCTTTATGTATAAAATTGAAACTTGTTATTCTACATTTTTTTAAATGCAAAGTTATCTAGTTTGTAGGTACATTGTTATTTGTATTGTTAAGCGTACCTCATAATGATTACAATCGTACTCCTGCGAAAGCATGCCGTAGAGTTTGGTACATTCTTGGTCTTGTTAGACCCTACTTTCGATTACATTTTCCCAAATTAATTAAGATAGATGAGTTTCCGCTTGGGAAGAAATATTAATTTGAGATTATAGTTTTATATGAATTCCTTTATGAAACCACTGAGGTACGATTTTTTCATCTACAGTGCAAATAGTTTTAGAATCCGTACAAAGACGTGACACTGCTAATTTAAATTTTGTTATAAAAAGGTTTTTATTCAGTTCTAATCATATTGCAATTGAAACGGCGTTATGTATCAGTGAGTGCAAAACAAATTTGCATAAAAAGCTGTTCATCTTATTTAGGGCAGTTTTTTAAAGATGTAATTTGATTTTCTATTGCAGATTTTAATTTCTAATGTATTTCCGTTACAAATAGTGTTATAGTAAGAAGAAGCCATTTTTGTAGAAATGTAAAAGCTTATCCTCGCTTGAGGGTTTTAAGATTCTATTTTTAGTTTTACGATATTTTCAGATACAAACTTGCTTTTAAAAATTACAAAAGGTAGATAATCATCTTCAAGTCATAAATAAACTAGATCATATATGGTAGAGTTATTAGTCAACGGCTAGTTAGTAAACCTATTATTAGATAGTATAAAACACAATTTATTTTTGGTCAATGAAATTCTTTATATAATCTCAGCCGTGCTGCAAATTTTAAAACACTTTCTAAAGCCATTTATTTCATAACCGTTTGACTAATTTTTAATAAAATTATTCTATTGTCGATATGCCAAAAGAGTTAGCTTTCATTTTAGAAAGTATCGTTCCATTAAATAAATATTCCTATTGCAAAGCCTTGCAGAAATTCCGATACTTCTTCGTAGATTATTGAGATTTGTCTAGTAAATACGTTAATTAGAAGCAGTTTTCATAAATAATTCTTCATATACTTTGTTGGTACGTAGGGTTTCAGTAGTTTCTATTAAATATGTGTGGGTCGAAATCATTTGTGTGTTGTATTTTTGTGGTTGTACGTACTCAGGCGCAAAATAATGCGATACTGAACAGATTCTAAATATATTCTGTCCATAAAGTGTAACACTTTATTTAACATTTGTTACTTCTGTAACAGACGTTGCTCCAAATTAAGCGTACGATAGAATTTGTCATGGCTCTTGCATATTTTGCAATCGGGAAGTAAGTTTGATTTCGGTAGGGATATCTTACGCTTACATAAATAAATCTTGGCAAACTATCTTAATATTCCAAGCACTTGACTAGAAGCTGACCTATAAAATTCTAACATGGACATCGGAATGTGAAATAAATTACTAATTCGATTAATGGAGTTCAACATTATTAAATACTCTTGGGTTCCTGGATAAATCTACCAATTGCTGTAAAAAATATTTCAAACGATCACAATTATGTATAAGAAATCGAAGGAGTTATTTCAAACCGGTTATTATAGGCAACCGTATTCTAATTATGGAGAGGACGGGATCTATATAAATAGAAATTAAGACAGCGTAGTTTTAAATGCGGGTTTGTGTATATTTTCTCAAAAATAGATCCATGGCTAAAATTATATAAATTCATAATCAAATGTTATTTTTCAACAGACGTACCATTTTATGTTTAAAATTACAAAATACAATTTCTGGTATTATGAGAGATTCGTTTATATGTACGTTTTCGGTACCATTTTTTGTGTTTCAAAGAGATATTTTCAATATTAAAACAAATTGTGTTTCAAAGAGATATTTTCAATATTAAAATAAATTTATTTTTTGTCTTTTGCTAGTTTTGCATGATTTAACACAATGCCGGGAATGAAACGAAAGAAATATCAAGATCTTATACGAAATTTTCAGCGTTAGGCCGCCGAATTGGTTTATTAGGCA
Source organism: Platerodrilus igneus (assembly GCA_036346225.1). Taxonomy (NCBI): domain Eukaryota; kingdom Metazoa; phylum Arthropoda; class Insecta; order Coleoptera; family Lycidae; genus Platerodrilus; species Platerodrilus igneus. Next base: position 1,396,461 of record JARFIW010001186.1, read on the forward strand.
ATTTAATATTTAGTAGAATATTTTCTTTTACATCAAACAATAAAAATTGAAAGTGCTTATTTGTATACATAAGATTTATATTTTTAGCAATATCACAAATTTTTGCAGTACAATAAAAACTATGGACTATATAAATTTCAATAGTATTCATTAAAATTCATATTCCCCTATAACAACAAAAATGTAATATATTGCATTTTAACCACACTTATAAGGGTCCAACAACAAAGGTTTTTTTATATAGATTCTATCTATTTCGCATAGCAAGTACAAATAAGATTATAGAATTATATTCTAAACCAATTCAAAGAACTACATTAGTCATTTACATTTGGACTTGTTGTTCTTTGGGTGGTTTTAAAAGCAGGTTGTTGAAACGTTAGTTTCTTCAGTGAGGTTAATATTCAGACTGTAGTGCCAAAAGTTTCGGTTCGATAAGGTATTTTTAATTGTTATTTCCATAAAGAAATTCATATTAATGAATGTACGGTGGATGCTGGCCTACAACTTGTTAAGAAAAGCTTCGATTAAAAACTTTGCCTAAAATATTAAAAGTTTAAAATTATAGCACGTTGATAGGCTGAAATTAAAACTTTGTAAAAAGAGTTACTATAGTCCATTCGCTTTAACTTTAGGATGACGTCAAATGTAGTAACGGAGTGCTGGCAACTGTGAATACCTACAGCTTGAAGGATACTGTCATTTAACACAATAAAGAATAGCAGTTGTGTACGGTGTTGCAACCAATTCCTCTTACAAATAAAAGCACTTGTCATTCGAAATCTTCCAATGGAAATATTCGTATATATTTCATTAAATATATTCAAATTTAAACTAACGTTGGCAACGTAGCCTCTTATCCAGTTGTGACGTCATCTTAAAGTTAAAGCAAATGGATAGAAAATGGACACCTGCCGTTATCTTAGTCCATAAGCACCAACACAATATCAACCTGACATTCAATAAATAACGTAAGTAGGTCTAACCTACCAAAGTTTAACATTTTTGAAAAAAAAACTAACTTGTATGACTACTAAACAGTTAATATAACTTAATGTCTTTACTACTGAACAGTGTTTACAAATTTAACTATGAATTCAAGTCAATGTGCAGCCATGGTTATGTAACTATCAAGTTGACCTTTCAAAAAGTCTAACTATTATCCGTACAGAAACCAGTCTTCATAAATGAGCATTTATGGAGTTAATTATAAGTGTGTGTATATATATATATATATATATATATATATATATATATATATTGCTGTGAAACCTACAAAATCCGTGAACTACGCTTTTCGAATCGAGCCTCAAGAATGGGCGTCAAGAATGCTGTGAAACCTACAAAAAGCTATTGATTACCTTAACTGTGTTGGTCCATTGACTTTCTTCCGTTAATCGCCTCGGCTGCTCCTCTAGATAACTTTCATCCTCATACATAAAAAAAAACAAACACATTCCTACCACAAACATCAACGTTAACTCTATTTACATCAATATTCACAATACATTAAAATTTCAAAATTAAAATTCAGCATAAATTTCAGTATCAGAAAATTTCAAGATTAAATTTGTTATCATTTTAAAGTGCATCCAGAATTAAAGTCCTTGTAGGATGCCTACTAATTACTATAACAATATATGCAGAGTACAAAGGGGGAGCATCTACCACCCCTTTACGTTAATTAACCAGGTTCGTCTAATTGAGCTCAAAGACATACCCTAAATTTTCATCATAATCCAGAACATCAATACTAAATACCCCTTTCTACTTAAACAAGCAAATTTCACCTTAAAATTAAAATATTATTGTTAGTACAATTTCACTACTGTCCATTTTAAATAAACAAATTATAAAGTTATTCAACACACACCAAAATATCAAAGTTCGAACAAAATAGTATAATTTACCTGAAGGTTACTGCACTCGTAGCTTCAATGTACATCGTCCCTTTGTTAATTACACCATTCCAACTGGGTTATATTTACGGCTGCCGATTCTCAACGCTTTTAAAATTTTCTCCATCACCATTTATTTAAAGTTGTTTCTGGGCTTTTCCGGAACTCATCTGTGTATATCTGAACCTTGTCTTGTGGATCCAGACACGTTTATGCACCATTTAATTATTAATACCCCCGAAAAATAACAAAGAAATTCATACTTCTTTCACCAATATACGCCAAAACTGCCTACTTGTGTGTATTTATTTGTCGTTGTAAATTTTACCAATTGGTACAGTAATACTAAACTTTCTTTACCTTGTATCTTTTTTTCTAAGTGCACTAACGTACATTCATTGTAGCACGTAAAGAACAAGCTGTTTTAAATCACATAATATTCGAGCAAACTGTTTAAATTATTTAATATTAAAACCGGAAAACTAAAAAGCACTGTTTAACGCGTTCAATCAAATCGAAGATCTAAGAGAGCTTGTTCATATTAACCTCCGTATATATAGCGGTTAGCCTGTCTGTCGGTCTGTTCCCCAAAACGGCCAGTTTCTAGAATTTCGTCATTCTATGGTCCCATTCCGTAGCTCGGCATGCAATTTTTACGAATTTTGTACTCGCCACAGTTAAATCTCAGAAAATTTCCACACGGCACGCAACGTCTGGAAATAACTAATTGAATTTTATACAGAAATGTTATTTTTACCTCTCAAATTTTGCCTTTTATTTTCAACCAATCGCAACCCCATGACGTTGCTCTACTCACGCCTTTTTACTATATGTGTCTCGGTCTTGCGCCTATTATCTGTCTCTATCTACCCTGTTCTTATTAGTGCAAATTGATATTCCTTATTATCGATTATTTCAGTCCATGTGGACTATCTGGGTTAAATAACCCCGTATCGCACCTTCTCGTGAATATTAAGCCACGGTTTCTCCAAGATTCTTTGTAACCATTAATTATCTGCAACATTTACGCAGAATGAGCTTTTTAAAAATACGCAGGTGTTTAAACATACTATTAATTCTCAGAGCTTGATTTCATGGTATTTTATTGGGTTTTTCAAGTTTTTATAGATATTATATGTTACTAACGGTTCAATTAACTTCAATTACGATTATTATTAGTACATTTTTGTTTAATACCGGTTACTTAAAATAGAGTTAATTAATATAAATTTTGCACGTAATTTTTATTTGTTTCTTTACTAGGGATAATTAAATTACCCGTAAAGTTTTCTAATACTGCTTCCTTTTATATAAAGCGTCTTATAAATAATTTAAATTTCTTAATTTTAATAAAACGAATGAATTTTTATGCTTCACGCTGTTATTTAATAACGCGTACCTTTTCCAAAAGCTTCTACACAGTGATTAAAATTATTTGATGTGATTATTTAATTTTCTACCCTGGTCTAAATATGAGTAATATATATATATATATATATATATATATATATATATATATGTTTTATTTCTTATTGTGGTTATTTACTTAAATTGCAAAAAGTATTCGACGGCAATTCCGTAAAAGTTACTTATAATAACGCTGTCATTTACAAGTAATCAAACTAAAATGAGTTCTAAAGTTCTAAAGAACGTTTGCCCGAGAACTATAATGAAACTGTAATAATGTAATTAAAAATAGTTTGAAACTGTGTAGTATGTTTTAAACATAGTGAAAGTATGTACAGAATGCTGCCACAGTAGTAGAATATTTTAAAATGATGTGAATTTTTCATTGGATATTTTTAAAGAAATTAATGAAAAAAATACAAAACATATAAAAACCAGGTTGTGTGTGTGTGTGTGTGTGCCTATATATATATATATATATATATATATATATATATATATTGCGTGCTCCTGTTGGGTTCCTAAAATTGCTACAAGTCCTACAACTTGGGCGCCCATTAATACTGCGATCTTCTGTATGTTTCACGTTCTGGGACCTTTGCTTATAAAATGTGCCACGGCTGCTTTGCTCACTTTCCTGAAAATAAACTATCTACTCGAAAAATTATTCTACGGGAAAAAGACAACATTTATTTACAGTCCAACTAAATTGAATATGCAACACAACACAAAAATTAGTCTCTTCTCCCTCTCTCTCTCTCTCTCTCTCACCTCATTTACAAATTATATACATCCTCTTTAATATACGCCCTTAACTGTACATTTCGAGATCAATATTTACACCATATAATATATCCAATTAATATAACAAGGACAAGCCATAATGTAAATTAGTTTACTCTTTGAAAACCTCATGCAAAAATTATATACATCCCCTCTTATATACGCCCTTAATTGTACATTTCAAGATCAATATTTACACCTGATAATATCCAATTAATGTAACAAGGACAAGCCATAATCTAAATTAGTTTACTCTTTCAAAACCTCATGCAAAAATTATATACATCCCCTCTTATATACGCCCTTAATTGTACATTTCAAGATCAATATTTACACCTGATAATATCCAATTAATGTAACAAGGACAAGCCATAATCTAAATTAGTTTACTCTTTCAAAACCTAATGTAAAAATTATATACATTCTCTTTTATATGCGCTCTTACCAGTACATTTCAAGATCAATATTTACACCTGATAATATCCGATTAATAATAAAAAAAAAAATAATAGGGCTTCAACACACTTCTTACTCTAACTCTGTTTCAATACACGCTCATAGTAAAACCTTGACTTTTTAGTGCTAAATTTTCCACAGCAATATTCAAACACCCTTTTACCTTGTACATAATATAAAATATTTTCAATACCATAAATTATTCACACAAAAATATTAAAAATAACCCAAATTAAAATATTCCATCAGAAACTTCCCTCTTTTTTTGTCCTTTTAGTTAATATACAATTATACACCCAATCCACAAAGTCATTAATTACATATTTACACATGTACAACAATAAAGCACAGTTACCTGAGACACATATTTACACAAGGAGGCTGCTGCCTGAAACTGCTGCATGCACGAACACCTCTAACCTGGATTGTTTCATCCAACTTCTGCTGTAATCAAATTTACCACGAGGTCCTCTATCGTCAACCAAACTATTGCGGTACCTCAAACCTCTTCTTCTATAACCATAGTTTTTGATAATAAACCATATTGATTAGGCGCTGACATTTACTCCATACTAATTGCATTATTTTTACAATAAGTGCAAAATAAAATCAAACTGCTTTTACTTAAAAGCGTTTATCGTAGTTCAAAAGATTATGCAATCGTATTAGCATATCGGAGTCTCAAAGTCGCAGTATAATAATAGACTCAAAGCGTAAGAACGTCGAAAATCAAGAAAGCTTTCACTCAAATTCCTGCGACATATCCAAGTTTTGCACCTCTAAAAACTGTTACAATTCCTAAAATCAACAAAGCCAAATTCTTACTTTCCACAAACCACCCCACACTCAACTCACGTTTACAACAATTTTACGTATCCTTTCCAACCGCCACTCTTAGTTATACAGTTTAAAAACACTTATTTAAAAATTAAGTTAAAGCTAACGAACATCGCACGTGTACTAATATTATTGTGGTATTTTTAAAAATCGATACTCAAAACAACATTGGCATTTATCTCAAGTCATCCAAGCTACGCCTCTAACTAACACGTATTATCTCCATCTCACTTCTACCTACGCATTTAAAATCACCTTTCTCTGTTACATAATATTCAATATTCGTTATATAACGAACGACTGTTACCCCATCCTATTCTGCTTATACTCAAGTTTTACGTCCTTTTTAGAAGTTATAAATTTATTTCTCGTCTCACTAATTGACGCCGGTGACTAGACTACGTAGAATCGCTGTTGTTTGTCCAAGTCTTTTTTCCCCTATTTAATAATACAAGAAAAAATAAAACGGTTTAAAATCGAGCTAAAAGCTTTAGAAATATTCCTAACAACTTGTCTGCAATTTAATAAGAACGTTGAATTTGTGTTTAAAAATCTGAAATTTAACTGCCGTATTATACATGGGATGTTTCTTGTATATCATGCGCTATATTTTCTGAATAATTATCTGAAAGATTATAAAAATTTAATTTTAACTTCCTGAAATTTACTGAAGAATTATTACATTCTAAACTATTTACTTTAAAAAAGTTATTTGATGTATTTTCACATGATGAATGCCAAATCAGTTTCAAAATAAAAAATAACACCCGTTCAGCCCCCAAATATAACAGTAATATATATATATATATATATATATATATATATATATATTTGTATATTTGTGTGTAATTTCTTGGGATGTAGGTCATAAATGTAAAAATGCTTTTTAATATTTGTATATAAACATTACGCGTTTCGGTATATTAAACCATGATCACATGTTTAAGTATATTAACAATGAAATAATTGGTCTACAATTAATATAAAGCACAGAACACAATCCATTTTGTACTTCTTTAATTATTGAATGTAAAAGTCAAGAAACGTTTTACACATCACAATATATGTATACACACACACACACACACACACACACACACATATATATATATATATATATACATATATATATACATATACTACTAATTTTCAAAATATCTTATACACAATAGTGATAGTCATCAGTGGTGTTGTCGAGCCGGAACGCTCCGGAACGTCGTTCCGGTACTTCCTTTTTGGACAGGAACGCGTTCCGGAACTAAAGATGATTTCTGATAACGAGAATTGGCTGACGTATTAAAAAAAAAATTAAAAAGAATTGCTGATTTTTTCTTCTAATTTTTGACGAATTTTTATATGTATTATTATAAACAAGGGTTTGATACATATACACAAAATGGGTTTCGTAATGATTTTCGTTTCCTTTCCCTTTTATGCTATATACAGGGTCAATCCTGGCGACGGGTAAAAATTGGGGGAAATACCCCCGTCGTTAAATTTGGGACAAGAGACCGCACAGAGCGGCCGCCTACCCAGGATCGGCCCTGTCTATATAATTATATATACGCGTTCCGGTAAAAAAAAGTTAGCACAACACCACTGATAGTCATTTATATGATTTAATCTAACCACATATACAATCAGTTACGTATATACCGTGTGTAAAATATCCGCGTAAAAACAATGCAAATCTTATTAAATTTGCCAAACAAAACCCTTGTTAAATATGTGTGTAAAATATGCATTAGAACACGTTTTATGTTACAATTATTAAGATGAAAATCTTTTTGCATTTTGCAAAACCATACAGAAAACGGAGACTTTAATTTTGACTCCCGTGTATGTATAACGTATTCTAGTAGGTTCATTAGTTTTAATAAATATTAATCCAGAATTTTTGTGAATACTAAAGACGAATGCGTCATTTTACTAAGAAATGTCGTATAAATTAAATAGATAAATGTCTATTCGAGAACGCCACGTGAACATTAAAAACTCATAAAATTGATATGAATTAATTTTATAGTTTTCAGGGTTACTATAAGATAAAATGCGACGCCCCACGATTAACTCCGCATGTTGGACAAGGACAAGGACACTAATTAGGTGATAAAGAGCGTCATTCTCGAAACTATAACATCATTACGGTGTATTGTGTTCCCAACGGAAAAGGAAAACTCTCCAATAGACATAATTTTAATATAAAAGCTGGAACTTGATTAGAACGATTTATTCAAGATAGATTCATTTATTAATTTGTGTTTTGCCAAGAACATGTAAGAATTGAGATTTATCATGCGGCGATTAATTCATAAAGTCGCAATCCATTTTAAGACGTCGAACATGTAACTTTGAATAAAGACGTAGTTCTGAAAACATAGCCCTTCATAAATATGGAACATTATTATTTTTTTCAAACACCACGAGAATTGAATAATCTTCGACATACATAGTTCTGATGCAAAAAATACCTAATTTAATTAATTAAAAAATAAAAGATGCACTTTGAAAATTAAGATTTCAAATGGAGATTAAAAGTTATATGAACAAACTGGAAAACTGGGATTTTAACGTCAATTTAAAAATAGAAATGGAAGGTATTTAATACCGTTTATGAGTTGGATAAGCGCTATTTGATTTTGTAACTATTGATTTAAGATTTCTTTGTTTGTAACTGATATTTGAGCATTTTGTCATTTGAATTTAAGGTAGAATAAGTTTTTAATCGTATGATAATTTTGTTTTGTAAAGCGGAAATTTATCCGAAAATTCGGAGACAAAGTTCAAAACATTTCAACATTTAATAGATTATTTGGAGCACCATTGGTCAATTATACTCTTCCTTCGGGGTAGTTATAGACAGTTAAATTATCAACAAGAGAAGAGATTTGGGTTCTGTAAATTTTAACATAAATTAGGTAAAAAATATTTTAATAATAAAGTAAATAGATACTTGTTAGAATTAATTTAATGTTTAAAAATTATGCTGTAAACAGTTCTATATTCTTTTGTATGAAAGATAATTGTTTTTGAATGTATAGATACTTTTTGAGATTGCTGTGTTTTATTTCATTTTGTAAATTCTATAGTAAAAATTTTTGTTGAGCTAGCCAGGCAAAGCAAAGTTAAAAAGAAAGTTAAGTTAGTAATTTTGACAAATTTGCAGTACAGCAGGATTTAATATTAGACAATGGCAAGAAATTTAGCAATAAAACAGTGAAAGAAATCTTGAATTTACATCTAATAAAAATTCACTTCACCACACCAATGTATCATAAATGTAATTCGATTGTAGGAAGATTCTATCCAACAATTATAGAAGACTTAAAAATACTTAGGACAATGTATCCAGAAATAAACGATCTTATAGACTACGCAATTATTCACTACAGCACTCGATTCATTTTAGCACAAATTACACACCACAAGAATTGACCTTCGGACACTCAGGCCTACGAAACCCTGAGGAAATTCCTACGTCTCACACCAACTATACTGAATATGTGAAAAATCACGAAGTAAGATTGAAACACGTAGAAATACGAAGAAATAATATGATAAAAAAACTAACCGTACTCGAGAAACACAATACTCAAGGAGACTCCAGTAAAGAGTTTAAGATAGGACGAACTATTTATAGAAGAAACACGAGTAGAAGTATAAAGATAACAAACTTTTAGAACCTTACGAGATAACAAACCCGTTATCCAGAAACAAAACCGGTAAACGCAGACCCGAGATAATCTATATTAAAAAATTCGCTAAAACCTTTTATTGCTGCAGGTTTGCAATTTGCAGAGGCCTCTACACTTTAGATATGCATAGATTTGAAAACTTAAATGACAATCCCCGACTACTTTCACTAAAACTAGGAATATTATAAAATTCAATAGACAACTGGAGCTAGCTTTATTTAAAAATGAGACATCACACAACTAATTAAGGAATTCGGGACATTAAAACTAACGTATATGAAAATCAAAAATATTTACGACAACACCGCGTACAGTTCAACAGATTTCAAGACAGAAATGCACAACTATCACAATATTATACGAGCGTGAGAAAGTAAAATAAAGACACAAATATTTCAATTAAATCACCTAGTAAGTAATTGCCATAAATGAGGATTTATTAATTTCGCCGGATCTTTGATTAAAGTAATAACAGGAAACCTTGTCCAATAAGACGCAGAAAGATATGACAGCAATAACGTAAGAAAAAATCAATTTAAAACGATCCTCTAAGAACAAGTTACTATAGTACAAAAGGCGGTAGACAGATTTATTATTGGCACAGAAACCTTAAGTAATAATCAATTAATAATAAAACAACGACTTAAACATTTAGACATTAATTCATATTGAAAAAGCATTTCAATATTACGTCATACAAACCATGTTTTTTACACTATTATGAAGCGGTTCAAATTATCTACAATATTAGAGAGAATAGGAGTTTTTATTACCTTTGCGAAACTAAATGCATTACACAATTCCCTAATTGCTCGAGGAGCTTAAGAAATTGAGCAATTAGACAAGATTAAATTTTCCTTTAAGCCAGATAAGAAGCACGTACTATTAATTGAAAAAGTAAACATACACCAAAGGTAACCAAATTGTATTTATATTGGATGTACCCCTAGTAGAGTCCAAAAATTATTATTAGCTTTATCTTCACCCTTTTCCTACACCAAGTACAAACTCGTTTCAGACGATAATCCCACATTCCAAGTACTTACTACTAAGTAACGAAAAGTATGCTTTATCAAATGTGAAGTGTAAAGAAACCTTAATAAACGAATATGTATGTCAAAAGAAACATACTTCCGAAATTGATGAAGAAGTGCCAAGTAAAATTCAATTATTACAGTTTAATGCAAACCAAACAAACTGCGAACAAATACACGTGCGTATAACCGACACACGAATCCAGAAATTAGAAGCAAACAAAGGGATGGTATTAACCTTGAAAAAAAAATGATTGCAACAACAAAATGTGCCCAGCTAAATCAATATACAAAAACTTAAAATGCCCAAAAAAAGGCTGAATGTATGAATAAACGACTTCAGCAGCACATTTTTGTGATATTAATGTATTTATTGTGATTATTGTAATGATAGTTATAGGAATATTTAGTTTTAAATTTGCTGGTAAAATTATTGAAAAAAAGAAAAAGAGTTTTAAATTGAATAATGAAAAATAAATAGAATAGCAAACAACACCCCTGTTGTTTTAAATATAAAGGGGAGGAGTTACATATTGCGTAAGCCATGTATAAGTTATATTACATTTACAATGGAATTATCACATATCGGCGGACGGAATAAACTTCCGTGGGAGCCAGTCGTATCCCTTTAAGATCATAAATTTATATATTTGTTTTGTGAGAGTCTTGTCTTTCTTTTATTATATGTTAATATATGAAGTCAATCTCTGTAGGTGGCAGTTGTACCCTTTCAAGACTAGAACTGTATTCATCTAATATTTATTCTATTTTATTTTATATCTGTCGTATATCCTCTTGTAGACGGATAAACGACATGTAAACACAGATATAAAAGTATGGGAATCATAAATGTTCACACAGACCACCGAAAATGGTTATGAAAGGAATCTTATAAAAACGAGGAACAGACAGTCCAACTATACTTCAAGTTTAGAACTCATTTACAGTTTTAGTTAGATGTAAGTACGCATCGTGCGTAATTCTATGTTATTTCTAGTTTAGTTGTATACACGTTTTTAAAAACCTTTAGTTGTTACTAAAGAACAAAATTCGCGCAATAAATTTTAATAATAAACATACGTTCTTGGGTGGAAAACGACATAATTGATACAATTGAGACGAATGAGAAGAAATTTTAATTGCTACAAGCAGTTAACCACAGTACAATGTTGCCAACAAGTATGAGGAAGAAATAAAAATTTACCTTAATCTTGGAATTGCATCCTTTTCAAAACATTCGTTAAAAGATCAATTGTCAAGTTTCTATTCTGCACACTTTTACGTTCGGCAGTTTGTGATGGAACGGACCTATAGAATTTTAAATATATTTTGGTTTAAACGTATAGAGAAACTGTAAACGTGTAGTAGATGCTAAACCTTTAAATGTTTAAACCGAATTGCTCTAGTGCCTGTCTGAATGCGTGAATTGTTACAAGAATTTTACTTTCATCTAGTATATATTTAAAAAAAGTGCAATATACACACTTTGACTTTAATTTGTAAGAAGAAAACCATAGACTGCATTGTAAGTCTAGTTTTAGAAATTGTATAATGCGAAGGGCCACAAAAAAATTGCTCTACTTATTTTGTTTATTTAAATTTCGACTTCGATGTCGAAATTTAGTTAAATTTTGAATTCGATCTCGAAATTTACTTAAATTTCGACTTCGATCTCGAAATTTATTTAAGTTTCGACTTCGATGTCGAAATTTAGTTAAATTTCGACTTTGATATCGAAATTTAGTTAAATTTCGACAAATTAAGCTGTTTTTATTTTTTATGTATATTTAAATCTTATCCAAGCTTGATTGTAATAACTGAAAAATGAATGTATTGTCCCACATTGTACTGGTGCATTAGTAAATACGTTGTCTATTACTGTGTTTAAAATTTTTTTCCCAGCAACTATTACACTGTCAAAAAAACCTGCAGTTTTTCGATAATCTATGACTCAATAGCTACTATCCCTATTAAAATCAAAATTTTAGCTTTGGAAATGTAGGAGAATAGAGGGGGCGGTCATATTTGGGACATTTTCAGCTATATCATGAAAACTACTGGACCGAAAATTGTAAAAAAATATTTTTAGAAGCCTTTTAGAATCTTCTTTCAAATGATACCTCATACGATATATTTATTAAAACTTTTTTTCCTTTGAGCCAATTGACCCCCGCCATTTTAATCTAAAAATATTTTTTTCTATTTTATGACTGTCGATATATGTGCGCGCCATAAAGACCTAGCATTGTGCCAAATTTCAAATACCTACGTTACTTAGTTTTCGAGAAAAACCTGTGTAACAGACGAACGGACGGACACGAGAGTGATCTTATAAAGGTTCCGTTATACCTTATAAGGTACGGAACTCTAAAAATTATTAAAAAATTACAAAAACATGTCGAACGATTTATAGAGATTGTCATTTATTGACGATATTTCATTGTTTCGGTCATATTTGAGAGAGTTATGACGTCATCTATATTTTTCTTAAATATTATGGATTTGAGAAGACTATTTTTTTCTACTTAACATTGAAGTAAATATGAATATGGGCTACATAAATTTTTTTTCCAGAAAATAGAATTTATACTATACACAAACATCTACTAAAAATTGAAAACAAATATCAAATAACTACAGAAAATGTTCGAATTGGAAGCCGTTGACGGTCTAACAATGACCAAGGCGGTCTATGAACTCTTTTTGAACTTCATCAATAACGTCCACAGGTATACGTCGTACTTCTTGCAAAGTGTTCTCTTAACTCGTCCAAATTTATCGGTTAAGTAAGTAACCCAATAGAAAATAATCGAGCGAAGTCAATATGGTGTCGGCACCGTATTGGATTTATAACATTATGGTCTAAGACTGTTGAGGAAAAATGTTCTAAAATTTAACTAAATTTCGACATCGAAGTCGAAATTTAACAAAATTCGAGATCGAAGTCGAAATTTAATTAAATTTCGAGATCTAAGTCGAAATTTAACTAAATTTCGACATCGAAGTCGAAATTTAACTAAAATAAGTTGAGCGATTTTTTTGTGGCCCTTCTACGCCTTCGTACATTTAAGAGTAAATTATTGTTTGTAAGCATTTTAAAAGTGAGAACTATTATTCCGCCAGTGATTGAGCTAGAGTGGGGGGAAACACAAATATATTCGTTTTCCTCCATAAAATATCTTAGACTGGTGGCGTCATTTATTAGAGAAAAAGTATTAAAAACATATTGACTGAAATAGAATAGAAATTAGTAAATTCTGGTTGTGAATTTGGCACATTAACATTGAAGCTTTCAGTAAGAATATAAATATGGCCTTTTTTTTAAATAATCAAATCGTGATTGGTTTTATTATTTTTTACTATCATATCAGATAAATAAAACTAAACTGAAACTTCTTTTGTGGCGCTTTGTAGATGTATAGTACGCTTATATTTGTATCATCAAGACTTTCTGAGATTAAGTAGCTTTGATCTATTCGGTGTACTACTCTTTCGAAATCTAAATAATAAATTACAAACATCATTGGTAATAATTGTATCATGCAACGTCAAAAATTAAAGCTAAAACATCTTGTATCGTTGCCATCGCAGTTGATCAAACAATAATTTCCATTACTGTAAGGGCAGACGACCTAAAAAGCTTAAAATGGTGAAACAGTTGTATGCATAATGATATTTCTGTCTACCTGTGCGGGTATTGGGGTCGTTGTGCTTCTGTTGGGTAATTCTAAGCTACGCGATGCCGCCCTCAAAAGTGCTATTCTACTGAATTACTTTTATTAATCGTACTGGTTTGTTGCGAGAGTAAAAATTTGCTCTATTTAAATAACAGTATAAAGACCAACTGAAAATCAAGATATTTTTAAAAATTTATATTGTAATTTTTAACCTAGAAATAAGGAGAGATTGCTAAAATGGTTATTAATTGCTTGGACAATGTGTAACGTGAAGAAACTTAACGATTTTGTTATGCATGATAAAATCACTTCGATAATCTGATTCATTAATAGTTAAAACATGCTACTGAATTATTATTGAATAATTATGTGCTTCGTGTACGCATCTTTCCTGATTGGAGGTACAGCAACGACTGGTGGTCGTAGGTAGACCGCATGAAACGCTATATCACCTGACGGATGTTGTTTTTCAACCTAGGTTGTATCACCCTGTAGTGCAAATTGTAAGGATTTCCGATTTCATCTCGAATAAACACTAAGTAAACTGTTGCTGATAAATGAAGCTTGAAAATAAAAATAATGCTAAGAAAGTTGTCCTTGATACAAATCCGACATTCCGCCGGCCTTGAAAAGCTGAAGTCTTATTAACTGAACATATACGGACGAGAGTCATGTTGAATAGTAATACGATAATGTCTATGATACACATAACTAGAGTAACATTAAGTTGGACTGAAGTTTCCGTAGGTAGAATACAAAGTTTTTGAACAGCACGAGACCTGTGTAGAAGTGCGCACTGTTGCAATGCTAGCGATTCCGTCGCTCGATTCGTGTAAATTTAAAATTCGTCCCATTCGTCAAAATAAAGGAGGAACGTTTTCATCTATAAGCTGATTGAGGCAAGCTTGTGAGTGGTTGACCAATTAGGAAATGTCCAGGTGTTAATGCGGCGGGATATAAACTTTTTGAGACAATTTAAAAATAAGTATGTGGTGAGGTCGATCACTAGTTCTAGGTGCACCGCCTTTGTTGTGAAGCAAATGAAAATGCTTAAATAAGCCTTTATGATTTTTCGATTACGAAGTTTTCCATCCTTAATATGGAATGGCCCAGCGTAATCTACACCCGTAACGTAAAATGGATGATTCTGAACAACCCTATCAGCAGGCAAGTCGGTCATTTTACGGATTAATTTTGTGGGGTTTACCCGAAAACAAACAACGCATTCTCTTAAGATGCTTCGAATAGTACGTTTACCATCGAAAGGCCAAAATTTTTGACGTATGCTACTTAGAATAGTTTGAGGACTAGCGTGATGATGTTCGTTTAAAATAATCAAGCGTGTTAGTGAATGTTTTGCACTAATAATTAATTGATGCTTGTTGTCCGGAAGTATACTTGATTTTGACGGTCTGCCTCCAACTAGCAGAAAACCATGTGAATCGATAAAAGACTATAAAGATTTTAATTTTAAAACCTTGGGTAACCGTTTTGATTGCTGCAAACAAGCGTTTTCCGAGAAGAAACATTCGGTTTGTGCTATCTTAATTAAAGTATTAATGTTTTATCAAATTCGTCGAGATTAAGTTCGCCCGTTGTTTTCGATAATTTTGATCAAATATTACAAAGGTTTCGATAAAATCAAAAGCACCATGCGATTATTCGTTGAAGATGGTATAAACTAGAACACAGACCAAATATGTTTTGAGCGACTATCAAAGCCGTTTGTTGTTTATGTCTTTCGGTTGAATCCGTGTTGATTTCAACATTTCTTGGCCAATTATGACAAACATTTGTTTACCATGGAGGTCCGTTCCACCATAAAATGTTGGCGTTGAGAGATGAAGCATCAGTACCTCGAGATGCTACATCCGCAGGATTACTTGACGAAGGCACGTGACGCCATGAACCGTTTAAAGTTAAACTTTTGATTTTGGTCACCCGATTGGCGATGAAAATTGTACTGTCCGTCCAAAAATAAGTTCAATTTATGTGCAAACAAATGGATTCTTGAACCTTATTGTAGAATTGAACAAGTAGCAGGGCTCCAAAGAACTCCAGATGGACTAATGTTATTGTTTTCAAAGGCGCTACTTGTGTTTTGGAACATAGTAAGAGTACTAGTATTTGATTGTTATCGTCTATAGATCTTATGTATATACACGCGTAGGCTTTCTCTGAAGCGTCACAGAAACCGTGAATTTCGACGTATTTGTGGTTCGGTAGTAAAACCTGTCGTGGGACACGAATGTGATTAATAGTAGCTAGGTGCCGTTTAAATTGTGACCATAGTGAAAGCACATGTTCTGGAGGCTTGTCATCCCATCCGGTATCTGTTTGCCATATTATTTCCATACAAATTTTGACTTTTATAATGGCAGGGGACAATAGCCCGAGTGGATCAAATACGTTTGATATTAGAGAAAAAATGGTACAAAAATATATCGTTTTTTGCTTGCCACATAACTCCTAAGGTTTTGTGTAGGTCGTCTTCGCGGACATCGTATTCATCAGCGGTTGAAAAATCTTGTTTATCGAGAATTTCTGTCTTATTGGAAACCCACTTGCGTAACTTGAATCCATAGAGGCAAGCAAGGTAGACAAATTATGTTTTAATTTCACTGCGTCTTGTATCGTATTAGACGCGTTGAGTAAGTCGTCTATATAAAGTCGTTATAGATCACGTGATACGTTTCCGGATATGATTCTTTGTTTTGGTTTGCAACTTAATGTAAACTGCGTATTGCTAAATAGGATGCACATAATGTGCCGTAAGTAATGGTATTGAGCCGATAGTGCTGAATTTCTTCATCAGGACCATTTTGCCAAACAATACGTTGTAAATATCTTTGACTTTCATTTACGTTAACCTGACGGTACATATTGGCAATATCACCCGTTAATATAAAGCTGTGTTTTCTGAATCGGATTAAAATATCGCAAAAGTCGTTTTGAATAGTTGGTCCGACCATTAACAAGTCGTTCAAAGAATTGCCGTTTGACGTTTTAAAAGAACTGCCGAAAACGACGCGTAACTTCGTAGTGAAACTTGATTCCTTTGCTACTTCGTAATGAGGTAGGCAAGACACGTTTGATGTCGTGGGGGAGTTGATTTCATTAGATTTTATTTTCATCATATGTCCTAATTCTTCGCACTCCCTCATGAAATCTGTATAATTTAGTTTGAGCTCATAATTGTTTTTGAATTTGCGTTCCATTGCATAAAGTCGCTTGAGTGTGTTATCTAGAGAATAACCTAGTGTGCTACATTTCACGCATCGGTAACGTATCTTGAAAATGCCCCGAGTGATCACGTTGAACGGTTTCGACGAGAACATTTTTGCAATATTGTTGTTCTTGAGATGTATTCGCGGTTCTGTTTGTTTGAACCTCCTCGAGACTCATTGATTGACAAATTGCATACCATATGTTGACCACATGCTGTCGACATCGGTAATGGCCCAGAAAGTACCCAACCCAAGCGAGTTTCTTGGAGTGTTGGTAAACTTTCACCGAATTTATTTTACGAGACCCGAGAATATTGTAAAATATGCTAGCACCTAGGAGAATGTTTTTCAGTTATGCTAAATTGTGAATCCGCTAAAGCTATATCTGGTGGCACTTTTAAACTCTCATAATTAAAAGAGATAGCAAGTTTTCTGTTATTTTGTCCAGAATCAAAAATGTTAACAGTGAAACTATTGTGATATGATTTTATTGACGTGCTGGTTTTATAGTTGATAGTAGTTACTGATGAGCCTACACTCACAATTGGTGCATTTGTACTGATTGTTGGTAGTTTTAACGCTTGATAACATTGTCGCGTGATAAAATTAGGTTAGCTACCGCTATGTAGAAGTACTCTGCATTCGAGCCACTTTCCAGAGGAATCCTTCATCAAAATGACAGCTGTCGATAACAAAATTTATGCTTCACGATTTGCGCAGTTATTAGCGGCTAACTGGGTTGTGGTTGATACTAAGGATTGATTTCGATTGATATGAATAGTTTTAATTTATTCATTTCCGTTAGACGAGCTTCTACCGGGAGAGATTTTGGACTAGAACATTAATATATTTTGTGTTCTTCGCAGCAAAATGGGCACTTTATTTTGTTGCCTTGAGTGGTAAAATCAGAAAATGATTTTTCGTATGATTTCTTTGGAAAAGATTGTATTTCGGATGTTTTAAAGTTAGTTTTACCTATAAATTTATTTCTACCTCTGGGGAGAAAGTTAATTAAATCGTCCATTTTTATTTTGCGTTTTGCAAGATGTAGCATGTGATTCCCACTCTTTAGCAGTGGCGGAATCTAGTTTTTGTGAAATTAAATAGAACAATAAGGTATTCCAACTTTCAACAGGTTCACCTAGACTTTTTAGTGAGCGAATATGTTTTTGAATGGAATCTGTTAATATCCCGAGGCTAGCATGCGTGTCTTTAGTGACAGCAGGTAATTCGAATAATGCACCGAAGTGATTTTTTATGATAACAGATTTATTTTGATGACGCGATTTGAGAAGCTCCCATGCGATTTCGTAATTTTCGTTTGTAACCTCTATGAATTCAATTACTTCGCCGCCTCGCTCTTAACACAACTGAGAAGATCGAAAAATTTCCTAATGTTATATGTAGCGTGTTATCGTTATGTACTAATGAAGTAAACATGTCGCGGAATGATCCCCATTTGTCGTAATCACCAAAGAATTTAATTAATTCGAACACGGGAAATCTTATATTTGTTTTGATTCGAAACATGTGTTCTGCGATCTGCATCGTTTTCGCGAGTACTAGCTCCTATTTCGCCTTTTACGTTATTAGTTAATTGATCGTTATTACATTTACTTATAAGATCTTTTGTTTTTGAGGTAATTTGATAGAATCGATCTTCAAATTCTTGACGTTTGTTCGTATTGATTTCAGATTCGTTCAGATATTCTATTTTATTTTGAGTTTCGCTGATTTAGCAAAAACTGCACCTGTGTGATTGCGCGTGTGCATGTTTTGGTTGTGGTATATATTACTAAAGTTATAGCAACCTGATTTTGAATTTGAAAAACGTTTTTTAAATAGAGAGATTGAATATAAGAAAATGCTTATCAGGATAATTTTTTAATCTCATCAACTATATTAAACATGACCCAATAAAAATAGTGATTTTATGTATTTAATTGTTAAATTTAGTAGCTCATGAAAAGAAATCACCCACCTCATGTCTTGACTATTTTTTCTATATTAATGATACTAAATAGATGTTCAGTAATTGACGTGAGAGAATTAGTAAAATCCCTAAAAATTTACTTTTAATAAAGTATTGCATATTCATATTCAGTATTTAAAATATTACTTCTGCTCGATTGTAGTATTATATTATTCATTTATAGCTGAAAAAGAATATCATATTATCTACTACCCAACACGCGTTATCAATTATAATAGTCAATTGTTAAATTCCTTTGTGGATTTTGAAATAATAGTAAAATTCTGTTTTGTGTGAAACCAGTCAAACTGGAAGTTAGTGCATAAGCTCCGGGAGACGTTATTCAATAGTGCTTGATTTGTGTCGAGGTCTTCGCTTTGTATATATGTAAATTTATTTAAGTATTGTATTAAAGTTACAATGCTCATCATTAACTAATTTAACCATATACAGTAATTGGCATCCCTGTTTATAAATTCCGATACTGTTTCGTAAATCCTTACATTTATGATTTTGAGAAAGCTAATTATAATCGATTTTAACATCTATTGAGTTCTGTTACCGGCTCACTCCAAATTCTGATGTAAAGTTGTTTACAAGATTTAATAATACATACTTACAAAAGGTTTGGTGTATGCACGCCTCGGCGCCTTCCTCAAGAATTGAGTTCAGATTTGTATGCGAAATATTTACGATGGAAGTATATTTGCATTCAATTTCCGCACATGCCAAAAACGAATGTACGATAGTTCGACAAAGAAATGATTTCGGTGAATGGAAGCATTATCGTTACAGTGATAATATTTCTGGCGTCCACCATGCGTTTGACGCTTACAGTAAAAATTTAGCGCTAATCTGTCAGATGGGTTATATTTCACATAAAATCATTTTGATTGATGTGTAAATATTGATGAAAAATAACTGAACTTTTTTTACGTGGAAAAAACGCTAAAAACTAAGGAATAGTTGCATAGATACATATATCGAATCTGCTGTCTCACAGCATAATTTGTAGGGAAATTTCTCTCTTTAAAACTGCTTATATGAGCATGGAAGATGCTGAACGCTGTCATTTACCGTAAGTACTCTAGAAATGGTTAATAAAGTCTATGATTTTATAAATAGCGTTCATCGATTGAAAGTGGTGAAATAGCTACTGAAACCTACACCTCAACCGAATGGATAGTCAATATTCTGCAAAAATATTTAAATATGAAAAATTTATTCTCAAGAAGGGCACCGTGTTTAAGAAGGCAAAAACCGTTGTTTCGCAATTAACGTTATGGTCACAATGTTTTGGATTCCAAAGACATCATTTTAATCGACTACTTAGAAACGAGAAGAACGATAACTAACCAATACTGTGCTGATTTCAAGATATGTTTTAATGCGAAACTGAAGAAAAACGACCCCATTTGTACAAAAAATGGCGATAACGTGCCCTTTTAATCGTCCCCTGTTACAACCAATAAATTAGTCGACCAGCTAGGGGGTCCTTTATCCAACAGGTTCTACCGATTTCGTTGCTACCGACTTTTATACGGTTCTCGTACTTAGAAACAGAGACTCGATAGCAAGAACTGATATCAAATGAAGAGGACAAACAAATGTCTATTTTGAAGAGCTTTTTAAAAGACGACTTTGTGGATGGTTTGAAATTCGCTCTGCTAAATGTGTGGAATTGCAATTAGATCATTGTTAAAAATAATATAAATTCTTTTACCGTAAGATAAGTTTTTCACTGAAAAGTCTATTTTCCGTCAAACAATCTTCATACCTTAGGCACAAGGAATGCATATTAAAAGAGAATTTTAGAATATTGACATCTTCACCGATCGCCTGCAGAAAAACTTCTATTAGAGATATCAGACTACCAAAAATTTAGCTAAATATTTCCTAGCAAGCAAGGCTTTGAGATTGCTAGCATCCCTCCACAAGTCAGTTGCTTCTTCGTACATCTTAAATATACCATCATCACATATGTTATTGCATTATAACTAAGGCGTTTATATTTCCCCAGGACACATGATAAAAAAACACTTATAAATATATAAAGTTTATAAAATGAGGTATCCCTTTATTCAGTATTGTACCACGAGTATTTTGCAGAACGTTTTGTTGCAGTTAACACTTCCTTATTACTTTCTATTTCTCGCATATTAAATACACAAGTTATTACAGCATTTACTGTGCTTATATCCAGTTTGACGGCACTAAAACTTGATTTTTGTGTCGTATAGCTTACAAAACCGGGACAAATGACTGTCCCGAAAGTAATTGTCGGGGCACCAGGACAACAATGTTACGACCGGGATCAATCCCAAAAAACTGGGACGTATGGACACCCGATTAAACATAAAAGTCTTTCCATAACTAGAAACACTATATTGTAAAAAGTTTCTATATCTTGAAAGAACGGCGTTGACTTAACAGAAAGTTATTCGAATTATACTTATTTCTATTCTTAAACATAAAACAGCAAGTGGAAATTTATACTAAGCTGATAAAATTCAAATCGAAGTTTTCTTTTACCGTAGTCTTATCAGTGAAACAAACTAGGCTTGTTTAACGATAACAAATTACTTTGCGGTAGATAGGAAAATTGCTTCAGGAACTACTACTATAATAAACGCTTATCAGGTGTTGATTAAGAGTCTATAATGGATCTTATATTGCAAGATAACAAGCTAAATCTTATGGGCAAACATAGATGCTATCGTTCCATAGCAGCACCGACTGCGGGTGGAGACTTCAAAAAGACTTTTGTAATCAACGTTGTAATATAATCCTTGTTTGAGATGAAAAGTAAATAAGAATTATAATAATAGGTTATACACAACTTCTTTAATTATGTCATTTTCTACAATGACGGAACTGCTGTATAGAGGAAGGAAGCTATGCGTGGGAGAGGAGGTCTGCTAGAAAGGGTCTTAGAGAACGAGCGAAAGCAATAGGAATTTTTTTGCGTGAAGTAATAAAACAGCAGAAACTAAAATGCTGAAGCTTGAATTTCATGATAGTTCAATAACCATTCGTAATTAATTACATTATTTACATTTTAACATTAAAACATATTAAATTTTTATGTATATACTCGTGGTATTCGACCGCTTCTAACTGAATAAAAAAGTGTACACATATATTGATATGCCAATGGCCGCACGTTGGAGCGCCGCTAAATTAGTAATGTAACAACGCCTAGTGTTGAGTGTCGCTAATAAGCGCTGTGATACAGGTACCGCAAGTTGTAGAATTTGTAATTACCGACTTACCTTCCTTTCTAACTTTACTTTGCCTGAATAGCGCAACGAAAGTAATGGAATATACAAAATGAAATCAAACACAGCATTATCATAAAGCATCTATATAGTCCAAATATTTTCTCTCATACAGAAGGATATAGAACATTGACTGCATAGTTTCTTTCTCACTTAAAATTATTCTTAAAAAGTACTTATTTACTTAATTATCAAAATGTTCCTCACCTTATCTAGGTTAAAAATTTACGGAACTCTAATCTCTTCTCTTGTGGACAATTTACCTGGCTTTTATTTCCATGCTTGTAAGGTTTGTTTGGCCAAAAAGATCCTTGACAGATAGTCTATTTAGAAAAATCGGAGTGTTTTGAACTCCGACCACAAATTTTCTGGTAAATATTTTTACAAAAAAAAATAAATGATTAAGACTTATTCCACCTTAAATTAAAACGACAAATAACTCAAATATCGGTTACAAACAAAAAATCTAAACTTTTATGCTTATGGTTATATGTTAAAAGAGCGCTCATCCAAATCTTCCTTTCTGGTTTTATTTTAAATTGAGGTCAAAATCCAAAATAAGCTTACAAGATTTTCCATATTATGTAAATTTTCATTTAGAAACATCAGTTACCAAAGTGCATCCTCGGTTTACTTATCTAATTAAATTTTAAAGAGGCTTTTTATCTTGAAGAATTTTCCATTTTCATTGTATATTACAAAATCAAATAACTGCATTTAACAACTTTCATATTTATGTAGGGTTGCGTTTTAAGAATTATTTCTTTATTCACTGCTACATCGTCAATATTAAACACTGTATGCATACTGCATACTTTAAAACAACTATTCGCGAATTAATTAAATCAAATAACTGAATCGAATGAATGGCATCGAGTCCATTCATTGAATGCCTCTATTGTCGATTGCTTCCGCCTATATATAGTTTTATTTTGACTACGTCACTCTATTTCGATTGTACGGGATTCCAATGGAAGATTTACACGCCTACTTGACGCAAGATTTTTGGGAATAACTTTGTTTATTAACTCATTAGTCTCAAATGACGTCCTATAACACAACGAGGATAATTTGGCGTCGTCCACCATTCTTTAGTAATGCGAAAGATAATAAATAATTCTTATCAATTTTACAACATTTTTATTATTTGTGAGGCTTCTTAAAATAAACGTTTATTTATTAGCTAGGTATTTATGTATAGTTCTAACCATAGATGACACATTTTCTCTGTCTTTCTCGAAACTTCAAAAACATGTTTTATTTAAAATGTTATAGGGATATTTTACACAGGGGTAAATATTTATTACATAAATAACCAATGCTTTTAATTGCTTTACAAACAAGTTTTGCATTGTTAAAAGAAAATATTCGCTTTTACGGTAACCAAAACATATTTTTAATGCATATTTTTATAACAAACGAATGGCTCGGTACTTATAATGCTTGAAAATGATGGATTTGCATCAGGTATAAGGTAAATATCTTTTAAAGATTGAAATTCGTTTTACAGTATTTCTTAACGATTAATTATTTTTACATATACGGCTTAAATTTGTACACACGGGGTGATCATTCGTTACATAAATAATCAACGTTTTTAATTGCTTTCAAATGCAAACAAAAAGTGTTTTTAATACACAAAATTATTTATTTTTATGCGCGAAAAGTGCATTTTTATTACAAATAAATGGCTTTGTAGTTATCTTAGAGCGATTATCTACCAGCACGGAATTGTGTTTTCGCTCTTGTACATTAATGGCTATGTATTTACAATACGCTTATATTATACAGGGTGGAACAATGTATCTTAGGAAATTTCTATTTTTTCGATTTCTTTTGCTTGTGGTGGGTTTTATTTGTGGGCTTTGGTTTTCAATGACCTCCCGTGATATATATATATATATATATATATATATATATATAATATTACTGTGATATTTGGGGAGTTATGCATACATTTTTGCAATTTACTTCGTGATTCGGCATGTGAAAATATAAATAAAAAATTTTGAAACGCTTTTGAAAACATTAGATTAGAAATTAAGAATTCTACGGTAATATTTCAAGAAGCTAAAATGTAATTTTGTATAATCATTTAGCTTGTGGTATAATATAAACATTCCGTGGGTAAGACACCATTTAGAAGATCATAAACATAATTTAATAATCGTATTTAAGTATAGGAATATTTTCCAAAAGCGTTTAGAACGTGTAGGAGAAGAAGCGAGCATCTAAGTTTCATAGCATAAACATATTTAACCGTTGTAGGTAGCAAGAGTAAATAATAGGGATGGATATTATTCAAAAGCTTTTTAATATGATTTAAAACCGTTTAGTTTACAAGCAAAGTGGCAGTCATATTATATTTACGAGAAGTTGTTAAACATGTTTTGAAGAAATTTTCCGAGTATAATTAATTTGTAAACGAATGTAAACCGTCGCAATTTTCTTGGATTTTGTCAAGAAGGATAGATTAAAACGTTGAACAAATAACAGAAATTCTAGGTAGTGTTGGTTATTGCTATCAATTAAAAAGATCGATAGATGGAATAGGAAACAGCTGTTGTCAGGTACAAATGCGGCTTGCGAACGCGAAAACAAGGAAAAATTATTAGATAGAATAGGTACAAGTGAGATAGGTGTAGGCGAACATAAGCGTTCGTTGGCTTTGGTGAGTGAATACAAGGTTTGGTGGAGTGAGAACAAAGTAAAAGGCGAGGGTAGAGCGTATGTATAGAAGTGAGATAAGTATATCACGTGTTAATGTAGACACAGTTTAAACTTAAGAGGAAAGGGTGATTTTTGTCAGTTACAGTAAAACTTGCAAACCAGTAAACAAAGAGAGATTATTTGACAAAATGGGTATGAGTGAGATAAGCAGAAATGGAACTTTAACGTTCATGGACAACGGAGATGACAGATAAAGTAGACAGGTGATGTAGTGCGTATGTATTGAAGTGAGATAGCTACAACACGTATTATTAGAAACGCGTTTTAAGGTTAACTTTTGCCAGTAGGGATTTAATTTTCAAGGAAATGTTTTGAAAAGTGTTGTCAGTTAGAATGAATATGAAGAAATGATGTTAGTACGTGCGTTGTTGTAAGGGTAACCTTAAGTTTTTGTAGAAAATCGTTTTCGGTTGGAAATGAAATATAGAGCTTTGTGTACGTTAGTTAAAGTGTTTGGGGAAATATGTAGCCGTTGGAAATTTTATGAATTGAATGTTTGTTTGTATTGAGGGAATTAGCAAGTTTTAGATGAGCAGAAAAAAAATATATAAACTTCAACGAATGGTGGTCTGGCTATCTCTTTTTAGGCTTACACTTGTAGTTTACAACCAGCTGACGGCTCCAATTATTAATACGTTTAAGAGTTGTATAAAAGTTCTGTTTATGTAAGTAGAACTGTTACATTTTCAACCAAACTTCGTCTGGTTAATGAGATGGTCTAGTCTGTCGGTCGGTCTGTCTGTCTGTCCGTTGCACGGTTCCCGTGATGTTACAAGACATATAATATATGATTCTTATCCAGTTTTTTACGCTGAATACGAATACGCTATTCACTTTTCGATATTTCAATTATTAATCAAGATATTCGACTTTAAATACGAATTTTTACACATTACTATTTATTATTTAATTGTTTTATATATCGCGTACAATTAAATTTCAATTATTTAACACAAAGGTAAGTAATATTTGTTGAACTTAATGTCTAAGTTTGGTTGTGAGCCGTACATGCGGCTTAGATTTTTTTTTTAATTTGCACTAAGTGTACTAAGTATAAAATTGAGAATGGAGTAAAAGATGGTGTTTGGTCGAACTGGTTGATTACCTACACTTTATAGAAAAAGTTTGGGAGACTGAATGCAGTATGGTAGTGGAAAACGAGATAACTCTTTGGTGATATGGTTGGAGCTAGCAGTCGTGGTGATTGCATTCCAGATTGGGGTTTGCATTGTGGGTATAATGTTATGAACTAAAAAGATAAACTTGGGAAGAGTTACGGATTGAACTTTTTCTGTTGCATTATTGTACTGTATTTTATGTGGGAATTTAACTTTAGAAACGATTTATGATATTAACAATATTTGGTATGTACAAGGTAAAACGGTACTTTTGGGGATTGATGTGCAAAATTTGGCACGAAGGATTAAGGTTTTACTATGAGCTTGTACTAAACCGGAGTTAAAGTAAAGACTGTGGTAAAGCCCTGTTACTTTCTATGATAATATAATTGCAAATATTTATCTGGGGTAACTATTGATTTCAAAATGTATTGTGAAATGTGTTATTTTAACAAAGAGGATGTATATAATGTATAAATAATAAGTGAACGAGGAGTTTTATGTTGATCTTGGCATGTCTTTTCTATGAATATGTTAATAAACTTAGGCGATTTACCGCAGCAGAATTTTTTTTTGGTAGTTAGTTAGATTTACAGAAAGCAGCTGAAAAGCAGCGGCATACTTTGTTGCAAAGCAGAATATTTTAAGCCTTTTAGGTATATAAGCAGCATCGAAGGTTTGTAGCATTTTTGGGTTTTTGTATTTTAGAGACTGCAGTTTTCGCAGCATTTTGGCACTCAGAAAGTGGGCTCTTTATAGTAGTGAGTGACGACCAGCAACGACCGTCTCAGCAATTTTGACGCCCTAAATGGCGGGACTGGAAATAGTATAAGGTCAGACCCAAAGCTCGTAGCAAAATATATTATCCTTCAGTTATGCGTTTAAGGTCAGCTAGCGGAATTTAAAAGTAAACTACTTATAGATGCCAAAATTTTCGGATTTTTATCGTATCTTCGATCACAGGCTTTTCTAAAATAATGTTAACAGGCTAAAGCTTACATAAAATAAATACAACTTATAAATTGAGAATATTAAAATTGACATCTAAATTAATTGATTCTATATATAAAATTTTAGATTTTATTGCCTTTTGAATTTATAAAATTGTATAATTTGTAAAAGTATTAAAATGTAAAAATAAATTTTGTTTCTAATTAACGGATTGTATGATTTTGTGTGTGTACCTGCGAGTTTTCGTTTGTATGTGTGTTTGTGTGCATGTTTACTTGTGTTATGTGCGTGTGTGTGTGTTGGCTTTTGTGTGTGTATGTACATCCGCGCGCGTGTGTGTGTGAGTGAGAGAGTGCACATGTGTATATGAGTGTTACTTGAGTTATACTTCTTGCATTAACTATTTATCAACTATTGCTCTGAAATTAAGTAGGTAGGCATAAATCAAACTCAAGTCATTAATATTAGTTTTTATTTACTGCATTTTGTTTTTGAAAAATATGACACAGTTATAAAAACAATCTTGTTTGTTTACCTTTTTCAAATTCTAATACTTGAGGATTTTTAAAATCCATTTTATGATTAAAATTAATTAAATGTGGTAATAAAGCACAGGAATTTGGCTTGACTCTAATGTCGATTTTAGGTTCTGTTGGCATAGGCATTGCGAGATTTGACCAATGTATAAATTATCGCAATATAAACAGTTAATTTGATATACACTGTTTTTTTTTTGTTGGAGTTTTGGAGCTTATCTTTTAATTTTGAGAATAGAGTACCCATTGTTAATATATTTCTTTTAGTAAGTTTAAAATTATGAGTCTTAAAGACCTGAGTTAATTTTTGAGTTGTGTTCTATGTGTGGTAGTGTTTTGTGTATGTGACTACCTTTGTTATTATTTTTGGTGTTATGGTTTGTATTTACATTTATTTGGGGATTATATAATAATTTCGTTATTAATAAAGGTGGATACTTATTCGTTATTAAAATATGTTTTAGCTTTTGGATGTTTTTATTATAAAAAGTAAGATGTGATATCAATTTAATTCTATTTTCTAATGTAAAAATGTAAAAATAAAATTTAGTTTTGTTTTGAAAGGGTGGTAGGACAAATAATTTAAATACCTATCTGAGCCTCTAGGTTTTTGGTACTAATTTAAAATAATTTTAGTTTAACCGTTTCTAATTAATAATGTATCTAAAAATGGTATCGATCTATTGATTCAGTTTCTATTGTAAATTTGATACGGTTGTTATAACTACTAAAAATTTCTAAAGTTCCATGTACGTTGTTATTTGGAATAGCTGTCATTAAATCGTCTACAAATTTTTTTATAAACGGTAGGTAAAACGGTAGTTGTGGAATAACTGTGTTTAACGATTCATCTATTACTATCTGTGCTAAGATGGGACTGCGATTTGATCCCATGGGGCATCTAAAAATTTGTATGCAAAATTTATTATTAAAAGAAGGATCAAATAAAAAGTCAATTATTTATAAAAATATTATTTTAAAAAACTTACAATTTGATTTCAATTACGTTCCAGATTTTGCTAATGTTGTTTATGACTAGTTCTTTAGATATGCTTGTGTATAGGGCTTGAACGTCCAAACCTATAAGTATGTAGTCGTTTGGTAATTAAAAATTATCAATTTGTTCAGCAAATTAAAGTCTGATATTATAACTTTTAGTAGAAACGGATTTTGCTAAAATTACAGAAAGGAATTTTGTTAGTTGTTCCTTGGCAGCATTATTTGTAACAACAATAAGACGGCATGGATTATTAATTTTATGAATTTTGGGAAATTCATAAAGTTTTAGAAATATACTGCTGTAGTTGTTAAAGGATTTTGCTTCTAAATCATTATTTTGTGTTGTTTCAATTTTTTTATTAATTCGATGGTCTTCTTTTGAAATTTAACTGTTGGACTTATTTTAATTTCATTATAAACTTTATTATCTTTTAGTAAATTTGTCATTGCTTTTATATAATTTGTTTTAGATATAGCAACTGTTACATTACCTTTATCAGCTTTCGTTACTAATAGATCTTCATGTTGGTTCAAGAAATTTTGCATTGTTTATAGTCATGCCAAAATTTTGATTTGCTATTTGTGCTTTGATGAATATAACTAGTTATAATATTAGTGACATAAGTCCTTTTCAAGTCTGTATTTTTTTATTTAATGTTAAGAAGTATACTTTCTACATCTGTGAGTAATTCTGTGATTATAGTGTTACTAATTAGAGGTTGCATGATGAATTTTGGACCTAATGCAAGAATCGCTTGTATATTATATGGCAAGTTTATGTTGCTAATATTTTTAAACCAATTACTAGTTGGACATAATTCAATTTTATTACCAACAACATTAAGAAATAAGAAAATAAGGTATAAATAATTCTACTTAAGTATATTTCTGTCTGTTGGGCCAAAATCCGAGGGAAGATTATTATTAATATATCCCATGATACATCTACTGCACTCTTAGATGATATGCAATCTACCAACTTAGAAAAGCAATCAAAATTTGTCGTATTATTAACCTAAAGACAGAAATTTAAGTATATCTTACAATGTTTTCTATAATATTTCAAAAATTAAATTTTAAGTTAAGAATTTGTCAGCGCCGTATTGCATATTAGCCAAATTAGACAATTAGTTTCCTCAACAAACACCTGACTTTAACAATTTTTTAACAAACAATCAATTCTCAACAATTTTAAAGCTTTCATTTTCTTATTAGTGCTCATAACTTTTATAATTTTGTCAATAAATAGAACGTGTGTAGGTAATCCATAAAAAATACCCACTTTCGTTATCAGGAGAGCGATAAACGATAACAAGAAAATCACACCAGTTCAATGTCTATAGTTATAGATAAGTCAAGAACGTTACTTTACCAAGTACTCATCTATTACATATATATATATATATATATATATATATATATATATATATATATATTGCTGTGTTGCTCGCAGCCCCTACAATGAGCGTCATATTTATGTCGTGTTAACCTCCTGTAGAAAAATATAACCCTTGTTATTATATTAAATATTTAGCCCCACGATTGGGTCGAGCTATATTTATGCTGTGATATTCGCCCCACGGCTTGGGCATGTCTATTTACTGTGATATTTCCTTTATATTAAGCCCCATAAATTGGGAGACATATTTACTTATATTAAACCCCTACGCTTGAACCATATTTATGCTATGATTTATACTTTTATTACTCAAGCACTTGTAGAGATGTTAATTTATAATTTTCTTTGCTTCGACTAGCTGATTCAATTAAATAAAGCACTTCTACAATACACAGTATAATGATTACGGCTCTTACATTTTAAATTATTATTGAGATAAAGCAGTTTTAAAAATAAATCATATCAAAAATATCTAACCTGAAGTGGTTTTGCAGATGCTCTGCATTCCTAAGAATTGAAGTCGATATCCAAATCGTTATTGATGTGTTTATTCCAATGAAAGGTTTTTCATTTCCGCAATAGAATATTTACCATCAATTTGCTTGAACAGGTAGCATTCTCCAAAGTCTCGTATCCAAAAATTGTATTTCAGATCGTAATTGATCGTTATTTATAGTTTTAACAGGAATCGTAACGTTATTTTGATTGTAATTTAAGATTGTAATGGTAGTTAAGACGACAATTAAGATTCTAATCAAGATAATAATTCGGATGTAATTAGGATGCTAGTAGGATAATAATTTGGAGGTAATTAGGATGTTATTAGGAGCCCTGTTTTATTTATTATTAGAAATGGTATAATTTCACTAAATCTTATCTACTTACGTCTTCAGAAGTACGGCTCGCTTGTACAATTACACACTCTTAAATTTCACTTTTAATTTAATTTACTATTCACGTAAATATTTAGCACTTTCAAGTATAGTGACTGCCCAGCTTCAAAGTATACTAATTCAATATTCAATTGTCAAGATATTTATAGGATCGGCCCCCTTTTGTTTGTGGTTCGTTGACTTCACGTGCTAGGCGAGCTCAAGCGTCTTATCTCTTGTTATTTTGGGAAAGTTTACCAATTGTATGTATTTTAATTGCATGAAGCAATGCTCTTGGTCACGTAATTTAATGTTATACCTCACAACTAATTCAGAAATCCCAGGAATTTCTGTTCATAAAAGAACGTTCTAATGTTGTTGGCCTTATTCTAATTTGAATGGAATAAATTTGGTGTTTGTTTATTTCCTAATAAATTGGATTTTTGAACAAATGTGATTTTTTTAGATCACGTACGCTTTTAAATAATGCATAATTTCTAAGTGCATTTAAGATGATATATGAACGCACTTTTTGAATATTTATCTAGCCAATTCATGCAGGTTTTTTACTGATTTAATTTCAATGCGTTTCGTTACATTTTTAAATTCTAATCTTTGCTCGTAGCTACTCTTGGATATGTGTTCTAATCGCTTGTACTGCTATATACAGTGTGCTCTCAACTAATAATATTTATAATGACATATTTACTCCTCTAATATCTGCAATTCTGTTACTTGGGAGTTTCCCATGTTTATACTACGACCCCTATGACTTAACCTACCCCTAAATTAACCCCTAATTACAGCAATATATATATATATATATATATATATATATATATATATTGGTAAACGCATGATTCCGGCAAAACCAAGATACAGGTTCAAGTCCTGTCCAAAACCTTATATTTTCTATCTTTCAATTACTAGCTCGATTTGAAATGATCGTTTGGGCTTTGCATAAAAGTCTTATAATACGAAGGTATTTATCAACTTACCTTGTGTAAATAACTATCTAAAATACATGTATATACATATACACACACACTATATATATATATATATATATATATATATATATATATATATTTCATGTTCAAAATATGTGTTGAAATGTTAAATTTAAGAAATGCTATTGTATTTTATATTTTTTGTATTTATTTTCTATTACTATAATTTTAGTTTATTAAAAGTGAGTGGGATGGTTTGACTTGTAGTTTGTAGCAAACATCTTACCTAAAGTTTTGGATGCAAGTCCAGTGTACAAATGCAACCAAACATAGAAGATTGTTTCTCGACATCTAAACTGAAGTATAAAGAGGGTTCAAAACTACGTAAGTACTATACAAAAAATTTCAACTATTAGCCAGCAGATCAATAAAATGTCTACAATACACAAGTTACAAAACTCTTTGATCTCCTAAATTAAACTACACATTTCCAAAAGGTGAATTCTGCATCATTTAGACTAAAACCTAAAAAGTTACAAAAGGGCGTTTTAGCCTAGGTTTATCTAATATCACGTACAAGTATTTAAACGAAACGTTATTTATAATATGTTAGGAAACGCCATCAATTAAAATATCCTAACACCTGTTAAAGAACACTGCAAAATAAATCCTTCAATGCTTTCAATGCTGTTCTTGGAAGTGAGAATTCACATGAAAGGTCACAGTTTTGATACAGTAGATGTGGAAGCCATTCAGAACATAACGCTGAAAATGCAAGACAGCTTTCAGGAAAATGATTTTGTTTGATGCTTTCCAAGTATGACACAAATGTTGGATGCGTTGTAGCAATTCATAGGGAGGCTACATTGGAAGAAATGGGAGTCATTAATGGTCTAAGCAGGTACAAAAAATTATTAGACCTAGTCCAGGAACTTTCTGATAGCACCTCGTATATTTACGTTATCTATGTGAATTTTGTTTTCATATTTAAATCAATAGTACTAGTTTAGCAATAACAGTCATGGTTTGTCGATAAATTGCAAATGTGGCTTTCGTTGGTGGTCATTGGAGTCGATTCATTCCTAATTATGCAGCAGCGGTGGGGCATTTAAGTATATTGGCGATTCAAATTAATATTTAAATCGAATCAGTTATTAACAAAAAGTGTAGATACATCGGTATTTGTCAGTCCCGGATTTACCATTAAGCACACAAGGCAGTTGCTTAGGGCGCCAAAGTTTTAGGGGCGCCGCGCCTTTCAAAAATACTTATTTTTCCGTATTGTTATAACAGAATCAATAACATAAAACTGTTTAAGATAAAACAAATACATTAGTTAATACTATAAGATATAGCAAATAGTTCGGCAATTTCGTTTTAATGTTTTAAACATTAAGAAAAATGCTGCAATATGTGCATGCACGAATCTTTGCTTCATAGTCGCGACGCTCCGGTAATAATTTGGAGGCCAGGATGATTAAGTAGAAGGTACGCTGTACATACACTAAACTGTATAAGCATAAACAACTACGTTGGGCGAAGCCGGGTAATACAGCTAGTTTTGTAAAAAATATAGTACTTAAACTAAAGATATACAGGGTGACTCAGCTTACTGCCGAACATAGGGATTTAACATTCGAAGTCGGTTATTTTGTAATTTTTGCTCCATAAATTGAAATATTTTAAAGCCAAAGTTACCGCTGAATAGGAAATTTCATTTTACATTATTTAACACCAAACAACTGGCAAATTTGTTTAATTTTAATAAATAAATCCATACCATGTATGACACATTGTTGGAAAAGCAATTTTATAAGAAATTCATTCTAGTATTTGTTTTTTTTATTTGCTTCAAACTGGGACAAAAAATTAAAAACTACATTATTTTTTAAACAAAAGCACACAATCTAGATTTTCGGTAGTGGTATAAACCATTTTGACACTTTTAATATTCAAAATGAAGTGAACATTGACTAATAGATGAAAAACAAAAGATTGAACGCGAGCATCTAGGTACTGCTATATTCAGCAGCTTCACCTACATAAACAAAATACGTTGTTTTAATTTTGAGGCAAATAAAAGAAGGAAATAGTAGAATAAATTACTCATGAAAATATCTTTCCAACGATGTGCCACACATTGTATGGTGTTAGAATTTTAGAGAAGGTGGCTGTGAACAGCTAAGGGGTTAATGAAAAACGTCCGGATTTTACATAAAAAATATCCACCTTGTTGTCTTTGTTGACATTTTTCAAGAAAAAACTGTTTTGAAAGATACTGAGATTGGATACTTTTCGTTGAAAAACACAGTATGCTTGATAGTAAAGCAATGCATGCAACTTTGTCATTATACCAAAAAATTTGCGCAACTGCATCTTTGCTTTGTTGACATCTCATGAGTAGTAAACCTGTGCAACACTGTCACAATAATAGGCAGAATTCTTAAAATCGTGACATTTTTTTTAATAGGCGAACTCTTAGAATTGGCCATCCTTTTCAACAGATTTATTTATTAAAATTAAACGAATTTGTTAGTTATTTGGTGTTTAATAATGTAAAATAAAATTTCCTGTCTAGTAGTACCCTTGATTTTAAGATATTTCAATTTGGGGAGCAGGAATCACAAAATAAACGATTTTCCATGTAAAATTTTGGCAGTGAGATGTGTTACTCTGTATAAATATTAAAGCTGTATGCAAAGACATCACAAAAATTATAAGTTTGTCATATCATATAGCTAGAACAACTTATAGCACTGTTACCCTTTGAATTTCTTTAAATTACCATAATTAGAAGATGAATGTTTACTGAAAACACTGATTGTAGATCCTTTTCTATATTATTCTCACTCTTTTATCTTCGTATTTAAGGTCCATAGAATAAGACAATGCATTGCAAGTCCTCTACTACGGTACAGTGCAATATCAAGGTCAAGCAAAAACTCTAGGTAGGAATTATAGCTTGTAGGGCAAGATGTATAAAGTAGTAAGGTGGTCTACAAACTCTTAGCCAATCAGCGGTCGCGCGGAAAATACGTCACATTGCCTGCCAATTTAAAATTGTAGTTATAAATTCCATAAAAGCAATGATTAGGATTCGATTTAAAGCTTATAAATTAAGAAATGTGAGTTAGTCACGGATGTTATGTGAATTTTTGTTGCTGTTAAAATTTGACACTGATTTTCAAGCTAATGTTTACTAATTAATAAATATTTGTATATGTATAATATCAATATGATAACTTCATGTTTGCATCAAATTAGGTCTTGTTAGATTATTAAATTGCATAAAAATTTTATTTAGTCAACAGAAACGAAATAGTGATGATACTGCTAAAATGAATTAAAATTATGTAAAGATATAATTTCATAAATTTTAATTCATCTTCTTAAAGCTGAAAGTGCTTAGTACATACACGTTTGTTTTCCGTATTAAATTTATCATTCCTATAAATAATACTTCCCATCCCATTCTTTACAAATTTCTGAATTTAAAACGGAAAAGAAAACTGCCCTTTTTCCACTCTCATTAAGTTTTTCGAATACGGATTTTGTATCATCTTAGTTTTAAATCGACTTATAATCTAGAATGTTTTGTCAGCGGGCGCTGTAACTTTTTTGTGTATTGTTTATTGTTATAATTCTTGTATCATGTTTCTGTGCGTGTGTAGATGAAAATGGACAGGCTCAATTTTTGAAATGGCTCTTGGCACCCAAAATATTATAAGTTTACTATTTTTTTAGAATGTCTTCTACTTTGAGGAACAATATTGTAACTGCCAACGTGGTATTTTCAAAAATTCAGTTTGTTCATTTTCATCTACATAATCCAGGAATACGACACAAAAACAATTATAACAAGAAAGAAAAGAAACAAAGGAGAAAACATTCTTAATAAGACGGATTTCTTCCTTACTGGCGATGTAACATTTCTTTATATAGTGTTCTTTGTTCTGATACTTATTGTATTGTGTTCCTGTGTGTGTGTGTGTGTGTGTGTGTGTGTGTGTGTGTGTGTGTGGTGCGCGCGTGCGTGCGTACGTGCGTGCGTGCGGCGTACGTGCGCGCGCGCGCGCGTGTGTGTAGATGTAAATGGACAGACTAAATTTTTGAAAAATGTCTTAATTTGGTATCTGTGTGTATTTTTGTATGTTGAAAAAGTATTTGAGAAATATTTTCTTCTGTACGGGTGCTGTAACTATTTTATGTATTGTTTATTATTCTAATTGTTTTTGTATCGCATTCCTGTGAGTGCGTAGATGAGAATGGAAAGGCTGAATTTTTGATAATGACCTTGGCAACCAAAATATTATCCTTTTATAATTTTTTAAGGTTACTTTTTTCTATGCGGAACAATATTTAGGCTGACAAGGGTGCATTTTTAAAAATTCAGCCTGTTCGTTCGTATCAGCACACATACGCACACAGGGATACGATATGTGTAACACCCATTCCTATAAAAATCTAGTTAAACATGGATAAACTTAGAAATTTAGGTCTTTGTCCATTTGTCGATTGCGTAATCATTGTGTAACTAACAAAGTTATGTAAACAGAAAAATATCAGATACAAAATGTTTTTTCAATAAGAGTTAAACGGTTTCTAGTCGATTATGTGTAGTAAAATTTATTAATATAGGGAATACAACGATGTGTATTGGAAAATGTAACTGTCTAAAGGTTAAGAGGAACACTTTTTAACAAAAGGATTAAGCGTGCGCGCCTATATTATTTAATACTGTAGTATTTGTTAATCTAAAAACGTCACTTCAATTGTTTAGGCGTGTGCTCTCTCATGCAGTGATACATAATTATCAATATGTCTATAGCACTATATTTAAGATAAGTGGAATTTAATCCCATTACGAAGTGTGTACAGACAAGCAGACTTAGATTTTCGCCTTCGGTTATTAATTATTTAATTTTAGACAATATTTTACAATATTTTTTTTATTATTTAGACATCAAAGTTACCCTTTATTTTAACAGATCAGTGCAAAAATTAAGGCCTATAAGTCCTCGCTCTAAACCCTAGAATACAGATAATACTTAGATATTAAAACTAAAAGATACGTCTTTGTAACACAAACCGCTATGTAAATAACTCGATTTATGTTTATGTATAATAGCAAGCGCGTCTTACGTTCTCTTTGCAGGACTATTATCTACTAAATTAAATCAAATAAAAAACATTGTTGCTTTATTTCTGGGATAACTAACCAGATTTATATTATACTATTAAAATATATAGGTTGCTGAAATTAATGAAATTATTTAGAGTGAAATCTGATAACTAGTAAAACACTGTCTCTTTTTCATAGAAAGACCTCCGGGAGTACCTCAGCGGTGGCAACTCAAAAAATCATAATCACATCACTGTTGATAATAGAACTGATTTGGTACTGTATGTACTGCACCCAATGTTTTAGTACTAATTTGAGTTTTTTTGTACAAAACTGTTATCTGATATCTAATTATGAATTTCAAATTACACCTGTTGATTTTCGATTTCCTATTAATTCTGAATTTTGATTTTGAATTTCTAATTTAGGATTTTAACGATTTGTATTTAAATTATTTCGACCACCTTTAATTTCAAACTAAGAATTAACCCTTGAATATTTCTCATGAATTTAAAATCTCTATCTGTATAAAAACATTTTTTTTATATATTACTATGTTATATGTATATTTATTTTGTTTTAGATGTCAAATGAATATCTTGAAAAAGAAATCGCAGCTGATTGTTTTGTGAAAGCGGAAAATGCCATAGGAATAAAACTTCCATTGATCTTTAAAGAATTTGTTGATTGCTAATGCTTTAATGATGGAGGGATTATAGCGAAATTTCGCAGCAAAATTTAAATGCGATAGAAAGTTTTGCAAAAGATGTTCTGCCTTCTATTATTGAGGAAAAGGATTTTCAAAAATAGTACGGTGTTTTTCATATAAATGTAAGCGCCTTTACGATAGTTAGTGGCCACAAAAAGATTTCGATATGGTTATCCAGTATTTTAAAAAAAAAGAGTTGGCACGCCTTCGACCAATCGTTTCTCTTGAAAAGACTACCGAAACATCTCAGACAACATCATATATCTTGAAGCCAATCGTTAATAACGTCGAAGCAATTAGATGTGCATTCCAATCCCACAGAAGAAACCAGATGCATAACGAACTCGATTCACAACTGGATAAACGAAAATTATGTACTGCAGTTCGATGGGTATATTGCATTAATAAAATAGATAATATAGACTTTAAGACAAAACTAGATGCACAAAGTGACAGTGTGCGAAATAAAATGCTTTAGCAATTTAAAATTGAAAATTTACAAAAAATCAAGATTAGCACATTTAAAACACAAGTGTATATACTTGAACTTCCACAGGCATTTGAAATTTCACTTAAATGCTCCTATTGCTGAAACACGTTCGAATATGAGCTTGAATTTGCATAAAAACAAGATTAGAAAAATATCAAACTATTTTAGTTTAATAAACCGTTAAGAAGAGGACTTTGATGATGAGTATTCTACAGGCGACTTCAAATTCTTTAAACAGTATTTGACGTTTAAAATGAGTACTGAACTACTGAGTTCTGTATTTGATTTCCATTGGGTTTTATAGGATCTGTTTCTGCAACGTCAAACATCCAGAAGTTTCGTGTCAATTCTGGTTGCTACTCCTACGTTTGATTGGTTGAAAATATAGGCTCGTCCGCTTACGTAGGATCTAGAATCTTTATGTTTATTCGTGAATTTTTTTTCAATTGGTTGGATTTGAGAGCATGATACAACATTCACAGAAGTGTGGCCATTCGAATAGCTATGAACTATTCTTAGTTAATATCGTTTACCTCTGCGCGTTATCTCTACGACACTTAAAATTTATGGAGGTAATTAATTTCCTTTATCTTATATTGTGAAT
Organism: Platerodrilus igneus; assembly: GCA_036346225.1. NCBI lineage: Eukaryota > Metazoa > Arthropoda > Insecta > Coleoptera > Lycidae > Platerodrilus > Platerodrilus igneus. The sequence goes on from JARFIW010001186.1 coordinate 1,435,205, forward strand.
GATGTCAGGTACCTATTCTATTGATGAATATATTGAGTTCCATAATTCTTTGAAAACCTTTGTTTTCCTATAAACACGATGAATGAAATTTTTTGAAATAATTTGGTATTTACACGTTGAATACTTTGACAGCAAACCTATGCATGAAGAACTCTTTAAAAAAGTTTTTCTATGCGCGAAATATAATTATTCTTATCTAAAAGCACGATTAGGTTACGCAGCAAGAATCAAACTTCTTCAATCACGGGTTTATTCATTTATAATACAGTTTACTAAGTATTTTAATAAGTACGTTACTATGAAAATGAGTATTTACATAATTTGAGTTTCTTCTTAATTTTGTTCAGGTTAACAGCGTTGTATGTATATGTATTTGTATATATAGTAAAAATTTAAGTCACTTGCCAATAATACCTTTTTCTTTGTATTAATTTAAGACTCGTTAAACCTACTTTTCTTTTAATATATATATATATATATATATATATATATATATATATATATATACATATATACATACATATAATTATGAATCTGAGAAATTTCAGAATGTATTTTTTGTTGGTTTTCCAACTTTAATCACAATTACTCTGCTGAAATGAACAAGCTAGAGTTATTTGATAAAGACGCGTTACGGTTCAACCTATACCGATTCTAAGAAACATAGGACTGCCATTTCAGCTGAGTAATTATAAATATATATATATATATATATATATATATAATATATTAATATATATCAAGCATTCATTTGCATTCCAAATGTGGATTATTCTTCTGTATTAATAATATATATATATATATATATATATATATATATATATATTCATGCATGTGTAAGTGTTAATTAAATATATGGGTAAAGTTTTTGATAGTCAATCAGGTGACCGATGTCATAAGAATGTATATATATATATATATATATATATATAGTATATATAATATATATAATATATAATATATATATAATATATATATAATATATATAATATATAATATATATATAAATATATATAATATATATAATATATATAATATATATAATATATATAATATATATAATATATATAATATATATAATATATATAATATATATATATATATAATATATATAATATATATAATATATATAATATATAATATATATATATATATATATATATATATATATATATACATATACATATTAGACAACTGCACAAGGCAAGTTGATAATACTAAAGTATTAGTTAATAAGATGAAATAATAACTTAGACTTTTATGCAAAGCCCAAATAATCAATTCAAGCCGATATAGTAATTGAAAGTTGGGAAACAAAAGGTCCTGGACAGGATTCGAGCATATATCTTAAGCTTTCGCGGTCCATGCGTTTTCTAATTACGCCACCGAGACGGGTGACGACAATTGGAAAATTACACAAATCTAAATCGTGAACACAATTCATGTATCAATCTAACTTTCAATTACGTTTGTCATTTTGTCAATCATATTTCAGTGTCAAGTTTTTTTGACTTATGTCAGATATAGACAGGAAGCGACGCTCAAAATTACGGCTAATGCCAACTATTAAATATACATATTGGATAATTTCACAAAGCAAGTTGATTAGTACTAGAGTATTAGTTAATAAGATGAAATTATAACTTAGACTTTTATGTTAAGCCCAAATGATCATTTCAAATCGAGCTAATAATTGAAAGATGGAAAACGTAGGGTCCCGGACAGGATTCAAACCTGTATCTTATGTTTACATGGCCCATGTGTTTTTCCATTTGCTAGCTCGATTTGAAATGATTATTTGGGCTGTGCATAACAGTCTAAGTTATTGTTTCATCTTATTAACTAATACTTACTTTAGTATTAATCAACTTGCCTTGTGCAATTATGCAATATGTATATTTAATAGTTGGCATCAGTCGTAATCTTGAGCGTCACTTCCTGTCTATATCTGATATAAGTCAAAAAACTTGACACTGTCAGATATGATTGACAAAAATGTCAAACGCAATTGAAAGTTAGGTTGATATATGGGTTGTATACACGATTTAGATTTGTGTAATTTTCCAATTGTCGTCACCCGTCTCGGTGGCGTAATTAGAAAAACGCATGGACCACGAACGCTTAAGATACAAGTTCAAATCCTCCGGGACCATACGTTTTCAATCTTTCAATTACTAGCTCGATTTGCAATGATCATTTGGGCTTTGCTTAAAAGTCTAAGTTATTATTTCACCCTTTTAAATAATTTTTAAAACAAAGATGTATCTGGGCACTTTTAAAACTGGTTTACGGAAATGTAGTCCTCCAACGTTGCATGAACATTTCTATTTACTTTTAAATTACTTAAATCCTTTTAGATGGCTCTAGTTTTCAACCCCACCCGAAGGTTTCAAATTTTATATATAAATTGTTATTTTATCTGCCACAACTTTTGATTTTAATTTTGTTTAATTGAACTTTATCTCAGGGTAAATTTTGCAAATGCTAGTTTAATAGAATCCAAGTTTTTGTGGGTACAAATTAAATAGGGATCTTATTATGTGTATGTAATATCTAACGCCCTCTATTCAAAATGCAACAACGCCTGTTCACTACTATCGGTTTACAGACTTACAGTCCCTCCCCTTATCTACAACAACAATGTCTGGGTTTGCTGTTATTCTTATGTCAACAAACACTTATGTTTTAAAAATTAAACCTTTTACAAGTTTTACTATATTTTGAAAGAAAAAATATACCTTGTAAATTATTCCGGATTGTTGAAACTTCTTCACAATGTGGTTGAATGTGCTGCGAATTCGCGCTCATAGGGTAAAAATCTAATAAATCTTAACGTTAGTACCTAATAGATAATTTTCAAAATGCAAAACAAATTGGTTCTATAGAAATGATTAAAATAATGAAATACCGAGCAATGGTTACTTAACTTGCCGAATCCTTTAATGCCGGATGCAAAATCCTGATTTCAGTTAAGTTCTTCGATTATGGTTACCAGTTATAAAATTTTTCTAGAATTGTTTCGGATGCTCATGGAATGCTGCTACAAATTATTCAGGATGCCTCTACTCGTTTGGGGCTCCTCTTCGAATTATCTTCACTTCGATGAAAATGGTTATAATAAATCTTTATTAATTGACTGACCAAAGCTGCTCCTCTTCATTTATGCTTAGTTCTATAAACTTTCAGGTACTTTCAACTTATTTTGTTAAATAAAACAGGAGTCCACAAGAAACACAACTTCTCGACTTTATTGAAACTTGGTAACTCGATAATAAATTTACATCCTAGATACATACACGATTTCCTTTTTATGCCTACTATTTATATAAAAAACATATTTCTTAAAAACTCAATCACAGACACTTTACATTACAGAAACCACAATATTTTGCCCTAAATTCATTTTCAAAATTTACATATAATTCATTTTTTATTGGTTAACCTGTTCATTATTAAATATCCTTTTATTTTACTATTAGCTTTCAACATCCTTATATTTTGTTGGCACAGCCTTTCATAACAAGATTATGCTCTATAATGCACCTTTAACCACTCTACCAGGTCACATTATATAGGTTAGTGTAAAATATGTATAATTTAATTTCTAAAGCTTAATGAAATATATAAATATTAAATTAGATATGTATCTCATGTAAACAAACGTTCATGCATATATGAATAAAATATATCTGGATAATACTGGGTGGTTAAGTATATTTGAGCCCACTTTAACTGAGTATATCTCAAAAAGTGTTTGAGATATCATTGTCCAGTTTTGGCTGGACGCTTTTAAACCAATTAGTTTTTGTCATATGTTACTTTAGTGCTACCACTTCTTATTACCCCGGCAATTTTCTTTAGATATAAGGCAAATTTGTTATTCTATACGGACTGTCCTGTTTAGTTTTTGTTCTTTAAAGGTTTAATCTTTCTCTTTTCTAAAAAGGTAGTATTTATAAGACTTTTTCTATTTTGAATAGAAATTAGAGTGGTTCAAAGTAAATGTTACATTTCTTTAGAGTAAACTATTTATTTAAATTTCTACATCTAGTTACAAGTAATAGGTAATTTGCTAGTATTATCGTCACTATTTTAAAATGTTTTCTTTACGCGAAAAGAGAAAGGCGTGTTAATGTACGTTGAAAGTAAAACAGTTAGACATACTCCGAGGTTATAATAAGAATTCACAAAGCAAAAGTACGATAACGAGGTGGGATATACAATTTTGAAAAGTGATTCTTCGAAAAAAAACACTAATTTTCAATAATGACGGGGTTTTAAATAGAACCATTGACATTAAGGAGCAAACTAAGAAAATTCTCGCTTTTTAAAAAAAAAACCTATCAATACATTTAAGAAGTACGGTACAACATACGATAAAAGAATTCTATACTTAAACGATTTAAAATTCAGTTGTCTCAAGAAATCAAACAAACAGACTAAGTTTTTTTTGTCAATAAAAATAAAATACGTCACTATCCTCAATTTTCTGTTAAACTTTTAATGTGTAACGAGGTATAATGTCACCTTAACGGCCAAGTTAAAAAACACGATCGCAGGATTTGGGTACATGAGTACCCTATAGAATTTGAAGTTTGTTACGGATTTGCCCTGAGTTATAGTGTGGCTGGTGTTATACGTGATAAAATTTAACAACCTTACTACTTGAACAATACTACTGTAACTGCTGTAGATTATTTGAATATGCTGGAGATATTCTTTTCCAAAACTACAGCAAGATAATATACTGGACGGAGTTTATTTCCAGTAAGATGAGGTATCTCTACATTATGCAATTACGAAAGATATTCTCAATAAAACCTTTCCATACAGATGGATAGGACGTAATGGTCATATACCTTGCGCTGCAAGGTCCTTCTGGTTAACAATTTTGGAATGCTTTCTTTGGGGGTTACAATGAAAAGAAACGTTAAAATGAATGCACTACCTCTAAATCTAGACCCACTGAAAACAAATTTTTAATATGCTTTAGAGAAAATTCCTATGGGCTTCATTCGAAAAAGTTTTAAACACCTCTTTAAGAGACATGATCAGTATGTTACAGTAAGTGGTGAGCACTTTGAACAATTACTCAACTAACCAATTTTGTATATTCTTATTCGTTTTACTAGTTAAAAGTTTAAATAAATAGGCTATTGTAAAGAAATGGGTGACGGTTTGTAATACGTTACCTCAGCTAGACATTTCTACCAAAAGGCAAATATTTTAAAATAGGGCTAACATAATAAACCAACAGAAACAATTGCGGGTTTTAATCGATTTATGCGTTAAATACGAAATTTTTGTACCAAATTTGGAGATTATGTAACCTTATTACGTGTTATTTTAAATTTGCTTCAATTGTGTTTAGGACATTCATTGTAATATAATAAAAGGATGGAACCATTTGAATAGTTATTTCTAATAATGCTTTGAATACAATTAACATAAGAATAGGTATTGACAAAAATTTTTTCGTACCTTTTTCTAGTGTGCTAGGAATATAACTTAGTTATTTTTATTGTTTTGCTTTTATCACAACTACACGTCACTGAATTATATCTTGATAAAAAAACTTAGACTTCTGTTTCTCTATTTTGCCATTTATATATATATATATATATATATATATATATATATATTTTGTGCAATATATATATATATATATATATATATATTGTGTAATTAATAGGTTAAGGGTACATAAATAGATTTTAAGACAAGCTAGGGTATAGAGGCACAATAGACGAGCAAGTTAATTACGTCTGTCAGATTAGTTAGTTAGAGAGTAGTCAATTTAATTTAGAAGTTTTGGGTTAATTAATTATAGTTTTGCATTTATTTAGTAAGGGTAGCATTTATTTATAGCATAGCAACAAGATTTATAAAGTAGGACACGATTGGTCAAAAGCAACTAGTTAAAAATACCGCTTTATTCTAATTTAGTTGTAGTTTATATAATATAAAAGCTTTTGCATAGTTCGTTAGCATAAGATCAATATTTTTGGTAAAACCAGATACATTTCAAAACAAGGGGAAAGAATTGTACGTATTACAGGTGTTACGATAAAACAGTTTAACGCTTTTCGGTTGGAAAAAGAAACAAACACCTTAAGAAACGTTCCAAGTAGTCGTTTACCCCAAGGTTTATATGTAAACAGCATAAACAAGCTATTAAATTTTCCAAGAAGAGCTAAAACCGTTGATTTCGGTAGGATCAGTTTAATCTTAAAGGTAGTATATGTAGGGAGACCACAAAGAAGCAACTAAGGGATACAAGAATGGAGTATATAACACATTAGTATGAGTGAGACGTAATTTATTTTGTCGAGATAGTATAGGAGGGAGGCATCAGAGTGTTTTGCATAGGGGAATAAAATAAATAATTTCTGGAGTGAAATTAAGCGATCTCATTGGACGTGACGTATAGACGCGTAACAGTTTAAAGATGTGGTAGGGAAACATCCAACGGGGATATGCAAGATAGTAGCATATGTGGAACAAGGAAACAGATATGTGAAAAGAAGATAAAAAAGGTATGGTTTGGGTAAAAAGGCGTGATATTACGAATTGATTTCCGTTGGAGTAGTTTTCGCGAAAATGCAAAGACGGTCGACTGTTTGCGTACACTTTCTAACGAATTTTAGGTGTTTTGAGCGGGGAGTTCAACGAAAACTTGGAACCGTTTGAGATTGTTAACAAGAAGTGGACGACGGTTGGTGTTTTTCGCAGAATGTTTGTCGATTTGGGGGTAAAACACGTGCCGAATTTCAAAACAGGGCGTCTAGGAGTTCTTACAAAACCATCTTCAACGAGGTAGAAACTCTCTTATTCTTTTATTCTCTAATTCACTTATTTGCTTACTCGTTTATTCTTCGTATTCAAGTGCAGTAATTGAGTTAATAATAATTAATTAGTAGTGAACACAAGTTGTTGTGATAGGTTTAGTAAGCATAATTCTGAAATGAATAGAAAGTTAAAGCGAATTTTATGTAAGTACTAGCCTTTGTTAATTTGAGTGTACCAAATTAGTTAAAATTTGGGTTTGATTGGTGAATGCAACAGTTTTGATTAGTGCTTTATAAATGATAAGAAGATGCAAATTTTTGGGACGTTGGAGGCAATTGGGTTCTATGTAAATAAAGAGATTTGGATAGCAGCATGACGAATGGGATGGTAATTTGACCAGGCAGTGGTTTCACAGCTTAACGTAACGGCATCTACTTCAAGGCTGGTTGGCAGAGACCTACAGGAGAATGGTTACCAGGTAACTTACTTGATAAAACATTTGGTGGTAGTTATTAGCTGTGTTTCTTTTTATTTTTCTTGTGCTCTGGAGTGATTTATTTTAAAAATTTATGAACTGAAAATTATAAGAGACTTTAGAGGTATAAGGTAATTTGCTGCGGTAGTAAAAGCATAATTAATATAAAGATAACCGTGATGTTGTACGAAGTAAACGGGACTTAGTTAATTTTATTTACTGTGCTGTAAATTTGCACTCAAGCATAAAGAGTTTTAATATGAGCTCATGATAAGACTAGGGCTTAACGTCTGATATGGGAAAAGCCCAATTACTTTAATAGGGCATTTGTTTTATTTTGAGATTATCAAAAAAACAATTAAATTCTTGAAAAAGAATTTGTTACTAATCCAAGTGATACAGTTGTAAATACGAAATGAGCTTTGAAAATGTTATATTTATTATGTGAAAATAGAGTGTGTTGGATTTTGAAAGTTGAGTTATTTAGCGTGTATGAATAAAAGGAGTGCTGTTATTTTAAATGATTGCAGAGCCCTAGTAGGAGGAGCGGAGCAGCCGAGGTAAGCTAAAATTAGCGTTCACAACATTTTGACAACCAATTTGTGGGACTAGAAGTAGCGATCTCTTGGTTTCCAAGGAAACTTTACAACATTATGGCTTTCCAACGGAGAGGCTTGAAACCATTGTAAACATTTTGGTAGGGCTAAACAAAAGAAAACTTCACTGCACTATAACGGCCCAACGTTGGGGCTTGAACAGGCAAAGCTACACAGCATTTTGGCACCCAAGTTGTGGGGCTCGAATTCTACAGGCAAACTTCACAGCAATATATATATATATATATATATATATATATATATATATAAATATATATATATGTGTATATATATATATATTATATATATATATATATATATATATATATATATTAATATTAAATACTTTCGTTTTCGGTTACCCCCTCGGTTACCCCTAATGCTGATTACCATTAATAAGAAATGACTTCTATTTTGTGAAGGACAAAAACATATTGTATATTCATATTATTGTCCCATTCTGAAACGTCAAAACACAAGAATAACAATTATGGATGTGCAATGATTAGTCATAACATTGTTGAATATTACTACACTAACCATATTCAGAAGTGTTTAGTGTCCAGATTTTTACCTATTTTAATAGTCGAAACGTTTTAATACTATAACAAAATAATCGTACGAGTACATGTGCGGAAATAGTGTTGAGGCATAAATAGTGCTGAGGTGAAAATAGTGTTGAAGTTTCAACTTAGGTTAGTAATCAAAATGTATTACTACTAAGACAAAATAAACGATTGGTACAAGTGCAAAAATAATGTTGAGGCAAAAATAGTGTTGAGATTTCAACTTAGGTTAGTACTCGAAATATTTTACTAATAAAACAAAAATAATTGGACCGAAATAGTGTTGGAGCATAAATAGTGCTGAGGCGAAAATAGTGTTGAGGTTTCGACTTAGGTTATAGTCGAAATGTTTAACTACTAAGACAAAATAATCAATTGGGTACCTGTGCGAAAATAGTGTTGAGCCGGAAAATAGTGTTGAGGTTTTTACTTAAGTTTGTTGTAGAAATGTTTTACTACTAAGATAGAATAATCGATCGGTACATATGCGAAAATAATGTTGAGTCAAAAATAGTGTTGAGGCGAAAATAGTTTTGAGGTCTCAACTTAGGTTATTAGTCGAAACGTTTTACTACTAAGACAAAAATAATCAAACGAATACATGTGCAGAAATAGTGTTGAAGCATAAACAGTGGTGAGGCGAAAATTATGTTGAGGATTTAACTTAGGTTAGTAGTCCAAATGCTTTACTACTAAGACAAAATAATCGATTGAGTAGCTGTACGAAAATAGTGTTGAGCCGAAAAGTAGTGTTGAGGTTTCTACTTAGGTTAATTGTAGAAATGTTTTACTACTAATACAAAATAATCGATTGGTACATGTGCAAAAATATAATTAAGGCAAAAATAGTGTTGAGGTTTCAACTTAGGATAGTATTCGAAAAATTTACTACTAAAACAAAAATAATCGAACGGGTACATGTGCGGAAATGTCCAGACATAAGTAGTGATGAGGTGAAAATAGTGTTGAAGTTTCAACTTAGGTTAGTAGTCGAAATGTTTTATCACTAAGACAAAATAATCTACTGGATACATGTGCGAAAATAGTGTTGAGCCGGAAAATAGCGACAAGGTTTCTACTTAGGTTAGTTGTAGAAATGTTTTACCACTAAGACAAAATAATCAATTTGTGCATGTGCGAAAATAGTGTTAAGGCGAAAATAGCGTTGAGGCGAAACAGTGTTTAAGATTTCAACTTAGGTTAGTACTCGAAATGTTTTACTACTAAGACAAAAATAATCGGACCGAAATAGTGTTGGGGCATAAATAGTGCTGAGGCGAAAATAGTGAATGATGTTTTGACTTAGGTTAATAGTCGAAATGTTTAACTACTAGACAAAATAATCAACTGAGTACCTGGGCAAAAATAGTGCTGAGTCGGAAAATAGTGTTGAGGTTTTTACTTAGGTTAGTTGCAGAAATGTTTTACTACTGAGATAAAATAATTGATTGGTACATGTGCGAAAATAGTGTTGAGGCGAAAATAGTGGTAGAGGCAAAAATAGTTTTGAGGTTGTAACATGTCAATTTACCTTTCTTTTGCCATGTTACATTGTGATCCAATTTCCTTCAATATAAAAGCATTATTTGTCTTAAGTTTATACTAATACCGTTTACAATCACAGTGTAGTTTTGATTTGTGTAACGTTTCCCTTTACTATTATTAAATAATACACTAAATACATCTATCTTTAGTCTTAATGTAATATTCTTTCCTTTGTATAAACAATATAAATAATTAAAATCTGATGTAATTTTCCTATTAGTTAACCTTTGAATAATATAATAATACACAACTGGTGTATATATGAATCTAGTCTTTAGGATAGTTTTCGTGTTTTGCCCCTCTCTCAAAAAGTGTGGTTATCAGTAAACTAGAACAAATTTTGATTTGTCTTGATATCTAACGGTCTTTTGAGCACATGCCGTCTTCTGATAAAGATGTCCTTTCTAATGCCATGATGTCGTACCTGGTATGTAAAAGGTGTCGTTTCTTTTATACTTCTTAACATACGAAAATATTATTTTAGAATACTACCAAGATATGTATGGACAATGTTTACCTAAATAACCCGTTCAAAATATTAATGAATGGTAAGCTGTTTGTAGATATATTTTTAGACTGTTCCTCGTGACGAATTGCAATATTTCGTTATTGTAACACGTTTATTTTCTAGGGTCCTCTGATGGCGTGTCTTACCGTATAGCATATCCCTGGTAGCAAATTCCTCTGATGAAATACCATACCGTAGCATATCTTCTGATGACATGCTTTCTCGTGGCATATTCCTTCCTGAAGTACCTTCAGGTGATATATTCTCTGATGGAGAATTTAATTATCTATGCTAAGCTATCTAAACGTATTCATTAATTTTACTACCTACAAATATTACCTTTTATCGTTTAAGAATGTTATATTGACGTTTTTAAGTACCTTCTAAAATAAATCAAATGTTCGCTGATAAAACATATGGCTGTGGAACAAACAAGGATTCGTTCTTACAAATTAGAAGTTTGAGGTTAACAACCAATATAATTAACAATGGTGTTCGTCTCAACAACAGTAAGAAAATCCTATGGTTCTGAACAAGCTGTAAAGTTCAACATTTAAGTATATGTTTCTTTTCATATATATTTGGAATACAGGTATGGTTTATTTTATTTATTTTTGTGATGGAACGACCTGCATGCGTTCCGTTTTAAATCTCATTTATCTGAGAAATTATGCATGTAAAATATAGTCATAACTTTATTTATCGATTACCGTAACTAATTAAATATTATCTTTGCCTTGCTATATAACCCATTGAGTTGTAAACAATCAAGCTTTCATGAAACTTTTATTGTGAATTTTGGGGATATGTTCAATTTAAACGTTCATTTCAAGTTCTCTTAACTAATGTTAAACACTACAAAGTGTATGTATGATTTCCTTTTATTAAGAGCGTTAATTTAAAATTGTGCGTAAGCACAATAATAAATTTAGATTCTATAATATCTTATCTCGTAGAGTTTGAGACAAAATTTAAATTATGAGAGTGTAGATATACAAGGTTATCATAAAGTAAGGGATATATTTTAAATCATTACAACTTTTTAATAAATTAAGTTAGTAACATAAAATAAACGAAATCTAGTTGCTTAATGAATGGGATTTTACCGTATCTATAAGAAACACAAGCGTTGTCATAACAATTGTTGACACTAGTGTCAAAACGAAATTATTCAATTTGAAGTTTTATTTTGAAATTAAAACTCAAGTAAACGTTGAGTTCAAACGACTCAACTGTAATAACATGGATTTACAAACAAGAATTGGTTTAGTTCAGTGCTATTATGAATCCGGCAGAAATTACATCGCTGGATTACGAAGATTTCGCACGAGAATGGGTTTGAGAGCGGGACCCTGTCAAATGAAAGCGTACCGCAATTTGATACAAAAATTTGAAAGAACAGGGTCTGTAACTGACTTACCAAGATCAGGAAGACCAATAATTAGTGATGTCCAAGTTGCAGAGGTTCTTCATGAAAATCAAGACATAGCCAGAAGCAATTCACTCGCAATCAGCAGTGCAAATGCGATATCCAAGCGATTGCAAATGCCCTATACCACGGTTTGGAAAATTTTACGCAAAATTCTAAACATGTATCCATATAAACTGAAAATGCTGTTTGAATTAAAGGACGCAGATTTGGCTACTAGGTACGATTTTTCTTTGCGAGTAATGGCTCAGATGGAAATTGAACCCGAATGGTTATCCCGTATTTTATGGACAGATGAGGCAAATTTTACTATGAATGGTGGAGTCAATACTCAAAACTGTAGAATCTGGTCTGCAGAAAATCCGCAACAAATCGTTCAAAAAGGTCTTCATGACAAGAAAGTCACCGTTGGTGCGGTTTTACAGCTGATTTTATTATTGGTCCGTATTTCTACGAGGAAATGCAGAATGGACAAGCCGTATCTGTAACTGTAAATGGTGAACGATACTTGCAAATGTTACAAAATTATGTTATTCCACAGCTGCAAAACGAGCACTACGGAATGGAAAACATCATTTTTATGCAGGATGGAGCACCCCCGCACATTTTTCGACCAGTCAAAGAATTGTTAACCAACGTTTTTCAAGATCGCGTGTTAAGCAGACATTTCGTAAATTCATGGCCACCAAGATTACCTGATCTAAACCCATCGGATTACTGGCTGTGGGGTTATTTAAAAAGTTTAGTGTTTAGAAGACGACCAACTACGCTACAAGAATTAAAAGACAGTATTACGGAGCAAATTGGTACAATTCAACCAGAAATGTTACGAAATGCTGTGTACAATTTGGAGGTAAGGATGGTGATCTTACAACAACAAAATGGAGGTCATATTGAGCAATTGCCGTAGCCTGTTTTGGGCATACTAAATCCCATTTCATAAGCAATTAGATTTCATTTATTTCTTGTTATTAACTTAATTTGTTAAAAAGTTATCATAATTTAAAATATATCCCTTACTTTATGATAACCTGATATAAACTACACTTAGTGATTTTATCGTATAAAAATTTTGTTGTAAGAAAATAACGATATATATTAACTTGCCTGGGTAAAATTTAACTTTGTTCTCTAAACTCTTGAGAGATAGTCTCGTGCAATCTACCGCAGCCACAAACGGTCGACGCTAGTCTCGCCAGAGTTTTATTTAGACTCTGTTGTACACCCATTCCTACCTGTAAATAGGAAGGGTGCAAGGTCTCAACTTAGGTTATAAGTCGAAACGTTTTACTACTAAGACAAAAATAATAAACGGATACATGTGCAGAAATAGTGTTGAAGCATAAACAGTGGTGAGGAGAAAATTATGTTGAGAATTTAACTTAGGTTAATAGTCGAAATGCTTTAAGACAAAATAATCGATTGAGTACCTATGCGATAATACTATTAAGCCGAAAAGTAGTGTTGAAGTTTCTACTTAGGTTAGTTGTAAAAATGTTTTACTACCAAAACAAAATAATCGATTGGTACATGTGCAAAAATAGTATTAAAGCAAAAATAGTGTTGAGGTTTCAACTTAGGATAGTATTCGAAATGTTTTACTACTAAAACAAAAATAATCAAACGGGTACATGTGCGGAAATAAGGTCGAGGCATAAATAGTGATGAGGCGAAAATTGTGTTGAAGTTTCAACTTAGGTTAGTAGTCGAATTGTTTTACTACTAAGACAAAATAATTGACTGGATACATGTGCGAAAATAGTGTTGTGCCGTAAAATAGTGACGAGGTTTCTACTTAGGTTAGTTGTAGAAATGTTATACCACTAAGACAAAATAATCAATTTGTGTATGTGCGAAAATAGTGTTGAGGCGAAAATAGCGTTGAGGCGAAAATAGTGTTGAGATACTTAGGTTAGTACTCAAAATGTTTTATTACTAAGACAAAAATAATTTGACCGAAATAGTATTGGGGCATAAATAGTGCTGAAGCGAAAATAGTGAACGAGGTTTCGACTTAGGTTAATAGACGAAATGTTTAACTACTAGTCAAAATAATCAACTGAGTACTTGTGCGAAAATAGTGCTGAGTCGGAAAATAGTGTTGAGGTTTTTACTTAAATTTGTTGCAGAAATGTTTTACTACTGAGATAAAATAATCGATCGGTACATGTGCGAAAATAGTGTTGAGGCGAATATAGTGGTAGAGGCGAAAATAGTTTTGAGGTCTCAACTTAGGTTATTAGTCAAAACGTTTTACGACTAAGACAAAAAAAATCGAACGGGTACATGTGCAGAAAGTGTTGAGGCATAAATAGTGGTGAGGCGAAAATTATGTTGAAGATTTAACTTAGGTTAGTAGTCAAAATGCTTTACTACTAAGACAAAATAATCGATTGGTACATGTGCAAAAATAGTATTAAAGCAAAAATAGTGTTGAGGTTTCAACTTAGGATAGTATTCGAAATGTTTTACTACTAAAACAAAAATAATCAAACGGGTACATGTGCGGAAATAAAGTCGAGGCATAAATAGTGATGAGGCGAAAATTGTGTTGAAGTTTCAACTTAGGTTAGTAGTCGAATTGTTTTACTACTAAGACAAAATAATCGACTGGATACATGTGCGAAAATAGTGTTGAGCCGTAAAATAGTGACGAGGTTTCTACTTAGGTTAGTTGTAAAAATGTTTTACCACTAAGACAAAATAATCAATTTGTGTATGTGCGAAAATAGTGTTGAGGCGAAAATAGCGTTGAGGCGAAAATAGTGTTGAGATACTTAGGTTAGTACTCAAAATGTTATATTACTAAGACAAAAATAATTTGACCGAAATAGTATTGGGGCATAAATAGTGCTGAAGCGAAAATAGTGAACGAGGTTTCGACTTAGGTTAATAGACGAAATGTTTAACTACTAGTCAAAATAATCAACTGAGTACTTGTGCGAAAATAGTGCTGAGTCGGAAAATAGTGTTGAGGTTTTTACTTAAATTTGTTGCAGAAATGTTTTACTACTGAGATAAAATAATCGATCGGTACATGTGCGAAAATAGTGTTGAGGCGAATATAGTGGTAGAGGCGAAAATAGTTTTGAGGTCTCAACTTAGGTTATTAGTTAAAACGTTTTACGACTAAGACAAAAATAATCGAACGGGTACATGTGCAGAAAGTGTTGAGGCATAAATAGTGGTGAGGCGAAAATTATGTTGAAGATTTAACTTAGGTTAGTAGTCAAAATGCTTTACTACTAAGACAAAATAATCGATTGAGTACCTGTGCGAAAATAGTGCTGAGCCGGAAAATAGTGACGAGGTATCTACTTAGATTAGTTGTAAAAATGTTTTACCACTAAGACAAAATAATCGACTTGTGTATGTACAAAAAAAGTGTAAAGACAAAAATAGTGTTAAGGTTTTAGCTTAGGTTAGTAGTTGTAAGATTTTACTACTAAGACAAAAATAATCGAACGGGTACGTGTGCGGAAATATTGTCCAGGCATAAATAGTGATGAGGCGAAAATAGTGTTGAACCGGAAAATAGTGACGAGGTTTCTACTTAGGTTAGTTGTAGAAATGTTTCACTACTAAGACAAAATATATGCGAAAATAGTGTTGAGGTTTCAACTTAGGTTAGTACTCGAAATGTTTTACTACTAAGACAAAATAATCGATTAGGTATATGTGTGAGGTTTTTACTTAGTTAGTGTGACATTTCAGTGCGAAGTAGTCCCAGATTTTGAAACTATTAATCGAACTTTACTAAAATCCCGTAATTGTTTAATTAGTGTTTGAAAACGTACGTGATTCTGTATGGTTTCTAATAATTTTTAGTTATTTTTAACGATCACGTATTGTACACCGGACCCTTTTTGAAAATGGGAAGATTAAACATTTTAATAACAAAAAATAAACTGGACGGTTCATGTAAAATAAGAAAGTTGCCTTATACCTAAAAAAATTATACCCATTTCTGATATAAACGGAAGCAGCAGTACAAAATTGATAAAGGTCAAAAAATATAATTTAATTTTCAAGGTGTGTTCGGTGAAAACTGAACATTGCAATCTCAAATATTTTTTGAAACACACGCATTTAAAACTGGTTCAAATATACTTGGCCACTCGATATTATAAATTTTGAAAATTTCGTGAACGCTTAATAATTTTTTTTTAAATAATTTTTAATAACTCCTTACCATGTACTATTTAGATGAGTTTATGCGGAATATTATGTACGGAGTCACTCCAGTAGTTAGATATTAACATTGTAACCCAAATTACAGGTCAATAACTTGTGTGAACCTGCGTGCATTTAGTAAATATTTTTCCTTGTTTACCGCAGTTTTTTGAAAGCTGTTATATACCTTTAAAAAATGTCAATAATGTGCTAATTAATAATATTTAGTTAGTCAAAAAGCACCATAAATATAATGATTTGATAACTGTAATGGTTTTTTAATTTATTAAAAGTTATGGCAGTAAAAACTCGGTCCCGGAAAGATCGTACATCGAGTTTCTAAAAATCTTGTTATCTTAGTATTAAATTCTCTAGGTGGTATTTCCAAAATCTTACATACATTATTGATATTGATATTAGTTCTGTATAGAAAGAAGTCTATAATTAACGTATAAATTTAATAATTTCTTATCCGCTGTTTTTAAAATATCTTTAAACCGAATTAAATTATTCTTAATATAGAATTTAACTGGTAAAAAAGCAATTTCGATTACAAATACCAGTTGGTTGAAATTAAATTTACTCACCCATGATCTAGAACCACAAAATACATAAAATTTAAAAAATTTCAACTTCAACAATATTTAACTATAACGTTATAACTTCATTTTTAAACAGAAATAGAATTTTAAGCAATAACTATGATAGCTAAGTTAATACTAAAAGGGTGTCTGACTTGTAGGGTGCAACCCAACCCGGTCGACGTCGGCTAACCAAACGGAAGAGGGTGAAATAGAAAACGCACCTTAATTTTAATGTAAGCGCGTTACTATTATAATTTTTATTCCCGTTAGTAGCGTAAATAAATAAAAATTAGTGTCTGTTGCTGTATTTAATTAAAGTAGGTACAAACCTTTGGTCAAAAATTATCCAATTTTGAGAGTGCATTAATTACACCACACGTTTTTGTTCGCGAAATTATTTGAAGGACAAAACTTAACTTAAGAAAACTCAAAAGAAAAGAATAAAAACTAAAAAAAAAACAAAAAAAAACTGACGCTACACTATTAACACCAAGCGCGAACTGCCATGTTGTACGGTTCTGTTTAATTATGGGGGACCCGACTTAGAATCAAGTATTGGATATGCGCTTGCGTATAATTGTTAATACACATTATTGCAGGATATCTTTTGTTTACTATTTGTTTATGATAGAAAGTGATTAAACTTCTTGTCGTACATTTTATACAAGCGGTACTTTAATACAGATGCTATTAAAAGGAATCTAATACCGTTGGTGATTCCGACAGAGAATATTTACATCTGCTGGCCCATTTCATAATTTATATTTAGTTACACAAAAACGGAAAAATGTGAGGTAAAAACTGGTTCTGCGTTTATTAAGGTAGTCCTTATTTAATTTGATTATTAATACAGAGTTTGTTCGATAAATAATCGATCACTCAAACTTTTTACACTTCCTTATGCTATCTAATACTAAATTAAACATAAATAGAATACCGGCCGTATGTGATTGATTGAAGTAAATTGCCCGAATCAATCTTATTGTCGATTTCACAGCATAATGCCGCTTTGAGTACGGGTGTTGCTGAAAAGTTTACATAGTAGCAAAACATGCAAATTTTGTATCAAGATTTTTAGTCAAATGCTTAAATAATTTGCCGCCAGTTATTGGGGCGGGGGGAGGGGGGAGAGTATCTACAAGAATTTCGGAGTTTTATAGCAAAATATTTTATTAATAAACAAAGCATGACTGTAAGCATATACATGTGTTGAAAAGCAATATTACGTTTTTTTTACGATTTAGTACATTTCAATAGGTGCCTCATTTACGTCCTAGCCCGCATCTAGACGATAATCGTTGGTTGACACCTCGTATTCTTTCGGCATAAACTATGTTCTCCACATGCCCCTGGGCCGTGGCTATGAAAGAGCATAGAGAAGGCAATGTCGTACCGTAAAATGCCGTTTGCTTTACTTTGAAACAGTGATATAAAATAACAAAAAAACTAAAACAAAACAAGAACATGTCGGCTGTCATGCCGCCGGATGCTTGGCCCAAGCTCGGCACTTTTCATTTGCACTGCCATTCCTACCTTCAGTAAAGGCGCGTTTATTTCTCGCCCTTTGCTTAGGAATGCTACGGCTATTATAATTACAATACTAATAGATTGTCGCAAATCTATTACCCTATTACACATACGCACTACTTATTACACTTTTTGACAAATTAGAAAAATGTGTGCACCAGGCGGCTCGTGATCTAAATAAACATGGGGTGCGGCTCAGAATGCATCTATTAGAAATTAAATATAAATTTTTATGTTTCCTAAGAGGAATTATCCCTTATTCGTTTACTTTCATTAGGAGTCAAGAGCAACCATACAAAAAAAACTTAGAGAAATGTTTTCGATACTTATATTTTGTATAGCTGCAATTAATTAAAACCATATTAAGTTTTATAGAGCCAACGTATTCTACGGTCTTTAAGTTTGGCAAATCTATAAATTATATTCCCATAAAAGTTCTGATTTTTACTTAAACTCACCTAATAGGTCTTTTTCGACAGACATCACACTTAGACACGAAAAACTTCTTTCAACAGATAAATTTGTAGTGGAATTCATTTTAATTAATTGTAAAACTTTTTGAATCTAGCAAAATATTTCAGATTCTACTATCACTCAATTTTGGGAACTGGAAACCATTCCTGATTTACACATGTTATCCACACAAGAAAAAATTTGTGAAAAGCATTTTGTTGCAAATTCTTCGAGAGATGAGACAGACCGTTATATTGTGTCGCTACTGATCATGAACCCTTATTTAATATTTCTCTGGATGTCGCACTTAATCGGTTTTTATTTTTAGAACGTCGTTTGGAAGAGAATCCAGAATTATACGAATTCTATAAACAACTTATGCCAGGCTACTTGGACAGCGGGCAAATGAATCCTGTAGTTATAACTGTTGATACACGTATTCCTTCTCAGGAGTACTGTATTCCACATCATGTGGTGATAAAACCTGATATTACATTTGATTGGAAATTTTAAATATTGCCATACCCTTGCTGTTCCAAGCAAGATAGGGATCTTTAACGCGCGTCGCAACACTCACAAGCGGGACCTCCATCTTTCCTCTCATCCGAACGAGGGCGTATTTTTGTGAAAAATGCTCGCCTAACATTTTTCAAGCGGACCGTGTCGGAAATCCAACCCGAAACCTTGGACATAGTAGTCACAATATACTAACTACACCACGGAACCGCCCGATGAAACCTGAAAGCAATACTACCAAGTTTGGAGTTGTTTTTGATGACTTTGGAGTTTGTTCCAGTGGCGGTTACTTGAATGAGCATTCATTGGTAGGACCTCCACTTCTAAAGTATACTGTTGCTTTGTTGTTGGATTTTCGTTTCATCATCTTCATTAGGTCTTCAGTCATGGAACTGGTTAGACGCGTACCCTCATTGTTTCCTATTCTGAACTAACCTACACATTTCCCTAAAATTTGCACAGTCTGCATCTATCACTATCTGATCTAGGTCTACATCTACCTCCTTTTTTCTATCTCTGTTTGTAATATATTCCATACTATTCCGCAAAAATGTTTTAGAACGTATTCGGCCCTTCTATTTCTCCAATTCTTTCCACATATATCTTTGTTCCATGCTATTATCTGCATACATCTGAAGCACAGCATTCCAAAAGGCTGCTACCGTTTTTCTGTCTGCTTTTCCTACTGCCCGTATTTCATAGGCATACTGTGCTGTGCTCCATACATATGCTTTCAACAATTTTCTTCTTGTTTCTATATTTGTTGCCTTTCATCATAGGCGCTGTTCTTTCTTGCTAGATGCAGTTCGGTCCCCTTCTATTGTTTTACAGTTATATATCCTATTTCTCCGACATTTAGTAGTTGTGAAGGGGGTAAGCAGTATGTGGCTGCCAAGTTCCCCCAGCACTTGAACATTTGCCGATTTAATATTTTTCCACTATATCTTTTCGCACAGTCAACATTAGTTGCAGATATTTCACAACCAACACCTGTAGTTGTTTATAATAGTCATCATATTTATCTGCGCTTATTTTTTCGTCATTAGGTTTTCTGTCCCAAAACTGATTGGACACGTAACTGCACTTATTTATATTCTGAGCTAGCCTACACAGTTGCCTGAAATACTCACGCAGCCTATATACAGCTCGGTTCCTTTTCTATTGTTTTATAGTTGTATGCCCTATTTCACCGAGATTTAGTGAAGTGGGTTAAGTAGCCTGTGGCTGCCAAGATCCCCCAACACTTAGACATTTGCCGAATTAATAGTTTTCCAGTAAATCCTTTAACACACTATTCTAACTAACATTATTCGAGAATATTGCCCAATCAATACTTGTAGTTGCTTATAATAATAATCATGTTTAAGTACAGTTACTTTTGTCGTCATTTCTGTATCCATCTTGGCATTGGTTGGATACGTAGTTATTTTGATTTCTATTCTGAGCTAGCCTACACATTTCCCTGAAATTCCTACAGCCTACATCTTTTACTATCTGTGTGCAGTAGTCCAAGCTAGGTCTACCTCTACTTCTCTTTTTCCTATCTCTGCTTCTAATATCTTCACTATTCCCCCATGCCGTAGTATGTGGCCTATCAACCTATTTCTCCTATTTTTTACCGTTTTCCACATATTTCTTTCTTTCCCTACCATCTTCGTTCTCAACTTTGTCTGTCCATGATATCTTTATTATATGTCTGTAGCATCACATTTCAAAGGCTTCTACCTTTTTGTTGTCCGCTTCTCCTACTGTCCAGGCTTCACAGACGTACAGTGTTCCACATATATGTTTTCAACAATCTTTTCCTTGGTTCTATGTTTGTTGTCTTTGAACACAGTAGTTGCTTTTTCTTGTTAAATGTAGCACGACCTTGTGCTAATGTTTGTTCTATATCTTTTGTGCTTTTCCCATCTTGCGTTATTTGACTTCCTAGGTAGCACAAATCCTTAACCTCTTGTAAGTTCTCGTTACATATTTGTATTCTTGTTTTTGATATATTTTCCTCTCTTTTGCATAATAGTACTTTAGTTTTATTTTTATTAATTTTCATATCATATCTCTCTGTTAGAACCGTTTCTATTTCATTAAGAGCAGCATCTAACTTTTCCTTGCTAGATGGTAATACTGCAATATCATCTGCAAATCTAAGCATATTAATCTTTTTTCCTGCATAGTAATTCCAAATGTCTTCTTGCATTTGACAGTTTTCATTGCCTCTTCAACATACAAGTTAAAAATTAATGGGGATAAGGCACATCCCTGTCTCAACCCTTTCCTAATGTTTACTTCGCCACGTTCCTGCTCTAATTCTATTACTTCTGTTTGCTCTTTGTATAAGCTATGTACTATTCATCTATCCTTATAACTCATTCTAATCTTTTTGAGTATTTCGAACATTTTTTTCCATCTTACATTGTCGAATGCTTTTTCCAGATCTACAAGCCTTATATACACGCTTTCCCCTTTTTCTATTGTTTTCTCCATTATCATTCTCAGAGCTAAAAAACCTCCCGTGTTCCCCTGTTTCGCCTAAACCCAAATCGATCTTCTTCTAGTATTTCTTCAACCCGTTTCTCTATTCGTCTTTGTACAATTCTTGTTAATATTTTTGTCAAACTTATTGTTCGAAAATTTTCACATCTATCTGCGCCTTTCTTTTTTGGTACAGTTACTATGATGTTACGTTTGAAATCTTTGGAAATCTCGCCTGTCTTGTACATATAGCTTACAAGTTGAAAGAGACGTTCTGTTACTGTTTGTCCAGCGGCTTTTAGAGTTTCTACTTGCACCTTATTTGTACCCCGCGCCTTGCCATTTTTCAGACCCTTTAATGTTAATTCAAACTCATCTCTAGGTATATGATATCCCAAGTCATCATTTTTAATGTTTGATTCCCGTTCTAATGCTGTTAGTTCCTCTCCTGCATATAAATTCCCTATATATTCTTGCCATCTACCCACTTTCTCTACATTTTCTATAATGACGTTTCCTGCCGCGTCCTTTACATTTTTGCTATACGGTTTTATATCTCTAAAATTGATTCTAAACAGTTTATATGCTTCATCTGTCTTTCCTATTTCCATCTAAGTTTGTACATCTTTGCACTTTTCCTCAATCTATTGTTCTTTAGCTTTTCTGCATTTGCGAATAATTTCCCATTTTATGGCTTTGTATCTCTGTTTTCCGGTTTCGTCCGATTTATTTTTGTATTTTCGTCTTTTTTCTATTAAATTCAGGATATCATTTGTTATCCATAGTGCTTATTTTCTTTTTGTGTATATCCCAGAATATCTCTGACCGTCATGTCTAAGCTAGATTTCATGTTATTCCATTCTGTTGCTACTTCCTTAGTATCAGATATTTTCCCGATATCTTTCAGCATTTTGTTGACTTTTTTTTTGAATCTTTGTTGAATATTCTTATCTTTTAGTTTCTCAAAGTCAAAGTGCCTCTTTCCAGCTCTTTTCTTCTAATTTTTAAATTTTAGTGCGGCTTTCATAATTACGATTTTGTGGTCAGTGTCTATATCTGCTTATGGGTAGCTTCTACAGTCTTTTACTTGAATTTTAAACCGTTGTCTAACAATAATGTAATCTTTTGATACCTTGTTATATCTCCTGACATTTTCCACGTATATCGTCTTCTAGCATGATGTAGAAATAATGTGTTTGTGATGATTAAATTGTTCTTGTCGCAAAATTCTACCAGCCTATTTCCCCTGTCGTTTCTGGTGCCTAAACCAAATAAACCTACTACCGTTCCTTCCCTACCCTCACCTACCACTGCATTAAAATCCCTCGTAATTATTAAATTTTCATGTCCTTTTAGATATCTTAATATGCCTTCGATATCTTTGTAGATCGCTTCTACTTGTACGTCACTGTAGCTAGAGGTAGGCATGTATACTTGTATTACTACTGTGTTTACCGGTTTAGGTTCTAATCTAACCATGAGTACTCTTTCGTTCTTTTGTAAGTAATTTTCTACACAGTATTCTATCTTTTTTCGTATAACTATCCCAACACCCAAATTTCCTCCCTCTGCTCCTGTATGAATTACCCTGAAGTCTCCACTCCAAAAATCCTTCGCTTCTGTCCACCGAACTTCGCTGATCCCTACTATGTCTAGTGATAACCTATTCATTTCGATTTTTAGGTTCTCTAGCTTACCTACTTGCTTCATACTTCTAACATTCCACGCTCCGACTCGCAGAATGTTCCCGACTCTTATTTTTAACTTTCCGATCGCATCCTCCGAAGTAGTCCCCTCCCGGAGAACCGACTGGGGGACTATTTTAACTCCAAAACCTTTTACCCCAGGGAATGCCATTATGATTGTTTCAATTTAAGTACGCTGTGTACTTGGAAGGTAATGTGGTGGTTTCCCGTTGCCTTCCACATCGCGGTAGTGTGTCTTAGACTGCCATACCGACCCCTATAGTCTCTGCCATTCTAAGTACCAAAAGAGCCGCTGCCCTCTTTTGGGGACCTATCTTAGTGTGGTTCCTCACTAACGACCCTACTGCTTTGGTTGGACCTGTAGGTTGGCTTTTTAGAACACGCAAGCCATTTCACCTGTTCTAGTAATCTAGAACTTCGGCAAGGTGCAGGTCCATTCGAAATGGATATGGAAATAACTGAAGAAATTAAAGATAAACATAATATTTTGAAAAGTTGATATCTGGAATTTTTAGATATGATAGGAGAAGTTGATGCCGAGACTATGTTATAAAATGATTTAGAAACATTTACGAATTCTCGCACGGAACCGCAAAAACAGGAAGGTGCAGACAACAACCCTGTGATCGGTACAGAGTTAACCCACAACAATCGAGTCCAATACAAAAAGCTACATCCTCTTATTTTAGCCGCTGATGTTAAACAAACGTATAGGCAGATCATTGTTGCTTTGCACCATCCGCTATATTAAAAAATACTTTGGAGACAAACTTCGTTAGAAAGTATAGTTGATTATCAAGTAAATACTGATAGCTATGGCGTAATTTCATCGCCAATCTTAGCAATGCGTGTTATTCAGGAGTTTGATAAGTTTGAAGCAATTAAATTTCAAAATGCTGTCAAGGTTTTGTTGTAAGATGTTTATGTCGATGATTTGATTACTGGATGTATTTAACCTGATGAGGCCAAACAGCTCTAACGTTGCAAGTCTTATTGATGAATTGCCAGAATCGTATTGTTATCAACAAGCATTTTCGTTTGAGAAATCTAGTAATATAAGTCAAAAGATATTAGGGTTTCGATGACAACCTTTACTTAGCCTCTTGACTTCCAGCCTATGATATATATACATAACACCCTCTATATACCAGGGTTATATTGTTATACATTTTTTCCAAAATCAAGATGGCGAAATTAAAATGGCGACCAAACTTTTAAACTTGAACGGATTTCAACAAAAGAGGTGGTGTCTGCGGCAGGGTGTTCTTTATCCTGATGCCAAATATTAAAATACAATATTCAAAATAGCCGAACCAAGATGGCGACCAATATTTCAAACCTGAACACATTTCAACAAAAATTCAAATATAAAATTTTTAATGGCGGAACC
Organism: Platerodrilus igneus; assembly: GCA_036346225.1. Taxonomy (NCBI): domain Eukaryota; kingdom Metazoa; phylum Arthropoda; class Insecta; order Coleoptera; family Lycidae; genus Platerodrilus; species Platerodrilus igneus. The sequence continues at coordinate 1,459,934 of JARFIW010001186.1, forward strand.
AAGATGGCGGTCAAATATTTTAGGTTTTTGTACGAATTTCCACAAAAATTGTACCTGGGAGCGTTTGAAATTTGTAACGTATTTTTTTCCTAGTTACATTTAGTTCAATAAAATAAAAATAAAACAGCTGTATTTTAAAGTATTTAATTTGTGAATTATCATCCAATAAAAATTAATATATAATATTCGTAATAACACATAGATTCTTGTATATATATATATATATATATATATATATATATATATATATATATATATACTCTAAAGTTTGTTACCAAGCGCTGTCAAGTTGTCAGTCGGCACTTTATTCTCAACGTCCGAGAGTGCAAGCCGCTTTTGCAGACGAGGTAAAGTCGAAATGGCCCTGTCGAAACACATGGCTTCTAACAAAGTTAGGAAAAAGTAGAGAATAATAAATTCTTGGTGTCTGGAGGTCGAGCCTAACAGCGGTTGCGTGAGCATGATTTTCGGTAAGCCTCGCTCCGAGCAGTTTTAGTTGATCCCGACAGGCCTGAGAATATGGAACCCCTTTGGACATCATTTTAGACATGCAATATCTTAAGGACATATCTTCAAAAACATTTTCGGTAATAAACTAAAACAAATTTTTATGGCAGTAATTTAAAGCAAAGATTTATGGTTTCGTTCTATTCAATTTAATATGCAGTAAAGTAAACGCTGATTCCACATGGGACCTAGATATTTCAAACTTACCGATGACTAATATCACACCCGGATATTACGAAGGAAATGTCCGACAGCTGACGTCAAGGTCTGGAACCTGTAGTACATTTTTGATGCACGTGAGCGTTTTTAACTTTTGATAGCTTTGAAATTATAGTAAATTATTATGAATTATCCAACATTAATTCTTTGAGTAACGTAAATATAAAGTAGTTTTTTTAAGAAGCCAGTAACATTAACGAATAAGTATCTTGTTTTACAGTTTGTTTGCACATGTACGCAAACAGTGTATTTTACGAAATTCTGAATGACAACCTATGTCAGACAAAAAATATGTAGATTCCGTTTTCCAATCTAGACGCCATATGCTGTCTTGATTAAGTTTACATTATGTTTAAAGACTTTCAGGTCATGTAAAGGCACTTTCATTGATATATGAAATTCGCGTGTTTATTGTAGATTACAATTAAATTAGAATATTTGCATTTTAAAATGTCTGCTCTTTGATAATTAATTTTTGTTGTAATGATCAAGGAAGTACTTCTCTGATTAAAAGAAATTTATGTGTTATGAACAATTAATAAATAATATGTTTATCTAATCAAATTTTATAGATATGATCTACTCATAGATCTTAATTTTGAATGTAAAACTTCATTAGAATTATTTTGAAAAAATTATGAGAAAGATACAAACTTAAATATTGCAGTCACATGTATATAATCAGAAATTTATCCTAATAGAATCCTTTTTGTTTTTGAAAGACGTTTTATTATTCAATATTTAAAAAAGTGCAAGTCCTCCCGGAATAGAAAGTGTGTGTAATGAAAATAAATTCCCTCAGTATATTTTAGATGCCTAAATTCTATTATTCTATTTTTGGCAAATGTTTTGAGGACACAAATGGTGTCCATGTTGTGCTTTTGTTTGTTCACAGGTAAAGCTGAGACATCTGTATGACATCTGGTGGTTGAGGTCTTGGTAAGTGTGTCCGAAAGAGTGAAATTCAAGTTTTATGGCTATGTTAGTGGTGTTAAGATAAGGTTTCCGCATTCCCCTTATACAAGCACAGTTAAATTTTGTTGGTTATTGTATTAAAAAATACGGTGGCGCTCATTAAACATATGTTTGGTCTTTTATTCACCCATGACCCAAGCTCATGATCTACCCAGAGCTAACACTCGACTAGCCGTTTACATCTTAAGAGTTTTTCTTTGTCTCAAGCCATTCTCCATCCGACATTACCTTGGGCTTAAAAGAAGAAGAAGAAATTCTCGACCTTGTGATATCAGATCAAGATTTGGAAAATTGGGAGGTATAATTTATAGCTGATAGTCACGAGGATAAAGAAATATAATATAAAATAAAAATAATTTTATAGTACAAATTACTGATTCTAAATACGAATACAAAAATTAAAAATAGCAAATCCAAGATGGTGACCTATAATTTCATAAAATTTCAATAAAAAAGGGTAACAGTACAGATATTTCTTTTTATTACATTATAAACAATAATTTTTATACAAAATGTAATATAGCTATTTACATGTCAACTGTTTTATGATATTGATCAAAGTGATCACGCGAACACAATCCCGGAAAATCTGAGCATCTAGAACACATCAAACGTGATTTTCTTGTTACCCATTGTAGTGCAACCTCGACAACGTTTCTGTGGACGCTTTTTACCTGTGCTAGATATTTGTACCAATTAGTGCAAATTCTTCAGCTGAGGTTGTTAACTTGAACTGCTGGCTGATTGATCAATCAAATTCCGACCATCTAATTATAGGCACCTTTCACTATATTTTTGAAGTATCTCCTCACAGCATTTTATAATAAAATCCTTAAACCTTTTTATCTTACCATTTTGATGAATTATAAATCCATTTAAAGCATCCGTAAAGCTAAATGAATCTCAAATTTTTTGAACCATTAATATGATTTCCTAGTTGGGTTATATGGTTGTAAAAGCTGATCCGATTTATCTACAGATCCCATCATGTGATTATATGTCTCAATATGTAAAGAAATTGTAATTTTCCACCCGCAACGAGACGAATTTTCTTACATAAGCCTGCTTCATATTAAGATGTCCATACATAAACATTTCTCTTGTCGCTGTACTACTAAAAGTTGATTTTCGCTCCTGATAAATGTTGACGACCCTTTTGGAACTTGTTCGTCAACCAAATGTTTTGGTATTCCGCGGTTCTTTCTTATACTGTCGGTAACGTAGGTATCATGTTTTAAAAAAATGTACACTTAAACGAACCGACATGTATCAGTTGTCTAGAACAATTTGTTTTCCTGCACTAGCAAACGTTCTGCCAAATATACTACTATCCTTTCTGATGGAGGCAATTCAGCGCTATCAGGAAGAAGTGGCATTTCAGATATGTCTTTGCCAATGTATAAAGAAAAATTCCATGTGTAGTCTTGAAACTTAGGATTACTTGAACACAAACAAAAAAGTTTTAGCCCAAATCGCGACCTATCTTTTATATATTGCCGAAAATGTAACCGACCTTTGTATAACATTAGGCATTCATCGACGGCATCTTAATATATATGAAAGATATAGAGCATGCTCGTGCAATAGATAAACAAATGAGTTCAATGAAAGTAAAACTTTTCAGGCGTGATATTTACGTTTTTAAGAATTTCATTGGGCTAGCGAGTTATTAGGGTAAACCCGGGCGAGATGGCCATACGGGACAGACGACCACAACGAATATCTCCGATGTTTTACAGTTAAACCAACGAACATCTCCGCGCAGCTTGTTACTTAGTTTCAAGCTTCATTTCTGCAGTGAAGGTCGTTACTGCGATACATAATTGAATGTATTTTTGTCCTCATAAAAACTTATACTGACTACAAATTCAAATACGTTTTTATAGTTATTCATAATTTTCTTGTTAGCATAGTTTTATTGACGTATTTGTATCAGGTAAGTAAAAAATAAACTAAAGGTTATGATTAGTCATGAAATTTCAGTTGATATGGCGTTTTAACTACATTAGCAGGGGTGATTATCTCATCCATACATTTGGTAGGGCTGGCCATTTAATATCTGGTATAGATGACCACATTTAGATTAAAAACTGTTGTGCGTAGCTTTTCCGAATTACTTAATTAAAGCGCTAATCTTGAGTTGTGTCAATTATTAGAAGACATTTTCATTCGTATTAAACATGTTTTATAGTTATTATTGCAAATTAATAGAGTAGAGAGTATAGTACGGTTCAAGATATACTGACTAAAATGCATGCCGCTTTATCAAAAGGGATTGTTATCTTTATCAAATACAAAGCAAGCCGATGAGGGTCGGCGGCTAGATAAAGGTAATTGCCGGTTGCTGAAGTCACGTTCCGCTGATAAGCGGAAAGCGTTTGAGTCACTATATCTTGAAACGAACTATACTACAGTAGCCTGTTTGTATATAGTTTTACTTACTTTTTCGTGATTCGTTCTAGTTTTCAAAGTATCTTTTTGTCACAGTAAAAATGCCGACACGCTATAAACGGAAAGCGACATCTCGACGAGGCGCATGGAGTGCAGATGCTTTAAAGGAGGCTATGCAAGCTGTGAGAAACCGTTCTTCTGTCAAAGCTGCAGCTGAAACCTTTGGAATTCCTCGAAAAATTTTAACCAGAAGACTTAAAATTAACGATTCGTCTAAAGGACGTACGGACTCTGATTCCTTTTTAGGCGAAACAAATGAATTAAAACTAGTTAACCACTTAAAAAAATGCAAAAAGCTGGATTTCCTTGAGTATCGAGACGTTCGTCGAGTTGGATATTTTTTGCCAAGCAGCTTATATTCCAAACAAATTTAACAAAGATTCCCAAACAGCAGGTTACGATTGGTTTAATTTGTTTTTATTACGACATCCCGACATGTCTCTTAGAAAAGCAGAAGATGTGTCTATTGCAAGAAGTCAAGGCATGAATCGGCAAGAAGAAAACAAATATTTTCAACTGTTTCAAAACACTCTCGTGGAAAACAATATTTTTTACAAAGCCAGGCCTCATATACAACACGGACGAGACCAGCCTTTAGATGAATAACAGGACCGGGGTTGTAGTTGCTGAAAAATGTTCCAAGAATGTTCCCATGACAACCAGTGCTGAGAAAGGGGAAACGATATCTTGAATTGCGTGTTGCAATGCAGAAGGTACATTTATCTCACCTGCCTGCATTTTTAAAGGTAAATATAAGAAAGCAGAGTGCGAAGATGGCATGCCACCTGGCTCTGTGATTTACATGTTGGGGAAATCTGCTTATGTCAATACAATAATTTTAACACGTGGCTTAAAGAGCATTTTATACCTAGAAAACCCGCCGGAAAGGTTCTTCTAATTTTAGATGGCCATGTGTCACACAGCACTTCCGCGTTGAGCTGCTTGAATTGGTACGCGAAAATGATGTAGTCCTTCTCTGTCTTCCTAGTCACACAACACACCTTTTGCAGCCTTTAGACAGAGCAGTTTTTAAATGTTTAAAATTGTACTTCTACAATGCTTGCCAACAATGGGTTCGTGCTAATCCTGAAAGAAAATGAACATGACTTCAAGTTGGTCAAATGTTCTTCGAAAGTGGGGCAAGGCATGTGCCGTATCAACAAATGCTGTCTCTGGATTTAAGTCAACCGGCATTTATCCGTTTAATCCTGCAGCAATACCAGACTATGCGTTTTCAGTGTCAGATATCATAATGGAAAATTGTAAAATTGCAATGTCAAATTCTTTAAACCCTCTCTTTTCTACATCAAAGTCATATGACTCTATTCCTTCTACATCCAAATCTTTTGTTCCTCTGCCTTCGAAATTAAACTCCTTTGAACCGCAGCCTTCTACATCCTATTTTTTTAATCCTCAAGCTTCTACGTTCAGCTGCTCTACCAAAAATACTTCACCACGACTTGTTTCCACAACAACCGATGTAACTCCAGGAGAAGTATTAGAACAAATTTTACCAGTTTCTAAAGTGTCCCAAAAAATTAAAAAAGTTTTGAAAAATCTCGGTGCTGTATCAACATCAATTGAAAACATTAATAAAGTACGAGAAAAGGCTTCGAAAAAAAGGAAAATTTTAGTCAAGAAACACAGTGACGCAAAAATTACTAAAAAATCGGGAACAACAAACAGAAGAAATAGAAATTCGAGCTCGGAATCTGAAGTTGATATGGTACTGGAAAGTGATGATGAAGAGGAGAATTTTGATGAAAATGAATGTGTTGGATGTCTTGAAAATTATCATCAAACAAAGAGTAAGGACGATTGGATACAGTGCATCAAATGTAGGAGATGGTTACATGATATGTGCTCAGACTTTCCCAATATGTGCATGAAGTGCGGAAAACAATTTATTGCACAGCTATGACTCTTGCTAATTTAGTTTGTTTAGTTTTAGTTTAATGCTGAATTGTTTTCGGTTTAAAATTTACTTTTATATATTATTACCATGGTATATCGTTTTTACTTGAATAAAGTGTAATTTAAAATAACATATTTTGTTGGTTGTTATGGTTGTCCTAATTTCACATTATGCAAATCTTTTTTATAAGGTCAAATTGCCAAGGCCAACTCTACCGCATTGCAAAAATATGTATTGACAAAACTCACCTGCGCATACAGGTATAGATGGCCACCTTACAGACTCGCATATAGAAGGAGTTCTAGTCAAAATTGATTGAGCATTTAAAAATAACGTACATTGCTTAAATAAACCAAAAATTGATTTAAATTTTGATAATAGTTTCAATTTGCTAATTCAAAGCGCTATAAATATATTACAAATATTCGACAAGTGTGGTCATCTGGACCGGGTTTACCTTAAATTTAGTTTTTGTATCAAATACAAATTATTCTAGATACTTGATTTCTATCATTTTAGGTAATAATAATTAAGCCATGCGTGGTGTTCAATATTTAACGATTATAATAAATTTGTTTTTCTGATACAGATCAATCAATACAGATTAATAATTTATATCGCCTTTTCTAAATTTTTATATAAAAATAGTTATAAAGAATGCGTATATGTTCTTTACCTACATATGTCAGTAGCAAACAAATGGTAATGATTACTACGAACCTGAACAAAAATAGATACAAAAAAGTATAAACTGAATTTTAAGGAAATGCTACAGAAGACAATTAAAAAAGTATAAACAACCCCGTAAAAAATGCTAAATATAGATTCCTGGGTAAACAACGAAATTTCAGGCAACAAAAGTATAACGAATCACGTTAAAAGTTCGTTACGATTTGTAGATGCTGGTTTTAGCAAACTGGATATAGTAAGAAATCCTTCAAACGAGCTACAATTTGAAGTTCTTTCTTCGGTTCAATACAAACCTAATTTTTCAAAAATATTTACAGAAGATCGCTAGGTCACTGATAATAATTACTACAACATTTGCCACACTAAATTCTTCGTAACACAATGATTACATTCTATTTATTATCAATTTGTACTCGGATATATCATTAATTTATGTTCATGAGTACTAACTATTCTATCCTAATTTATATAAATGTCGAACGTATTTATTTTAACAACTTGAGTACAATTTGATTCATATTATCTGCAAATTAAAAAGTAGACTAAAGTAACTGCTCATGAGCTACAATGGTATTTCGATCCCACCACACACGTTTCTAGAAATTACGAAACGATTCTTAAATCATGTTATTTGCTTTCTACTAAGTAGTTCTATAAATATGTTTGTGGCTGTCGCTTATTTCATAGTTCGCTTAACGATTTTATAGATTTATAGATCACTGGGCGATACGTTACAAGAAAAATAACTTCTTCCGGGGCAGAATCCATTTAGATTGACTTTCGCCCCTTTTCGTTGACCCTTTTCTAATTTTCAGGCGCATTTTGTTCCTTTTTGAACTGTTTACACATGTACTGAGTGTGTCCAAATTCTGTACAATTCTAGCACCTCGGAACCCTTCTTTTCGGTTGTTGGTCATGAAGTACCCGTCGAATCATGATTAAAACTATTGGAGGGGGAAGGAAAACAACTGAATGAAGCGATAATCAGCTTAGACAAATCTTTAATGTATTGTTGCCGCCCAGTGGTCTATAAATCAATGGTATAAAGTCATTAAGTGAACTATGGAATAAGTCAATCACAAGCTTGTCTTTAAAGACCTAACAGAAAGCAAACAACATGATTTAAGAAGCATTTCATAATTTCTAGAAACATATCTAGTAAAATATAAATACCATCGCTGTATGTGAACAGCTAGTTTAGTTTGTTTATTAATACACAAGTTATACAAAATAAATTGTTATTTGCGATGTTAAAATAAACACGTTTAACCTCTATATAAATTAGGATAAAACAGTTAGTAGTTGTGCGTCTAAATTGATGGTGCATCCACATACACAATTAAATATAGTGCAACTGTGTCGTAAAAAAGGATTTAGTGTAGTAGATATTGTAGTAATTGTCATCAGTTATTTTTGTAGCTGCATTTGAGTACATTAAAGATTTTCCGTAAATATTTGTAAATAATGCGGCTTATATTGGTTTTAATAAAAAACTGTAAATTTAAGTTCATTATAAGGTGCCAAGATGTGAGGTTGTATATAAAACTAATAGAAGTCTAAAACCGTTTGAATGATTTTTTTGTGTTTCATGACTGTTACTCGTAGCCAAAAGCGAATCGAAACAATGGGCAGTGAGATTCTCCCCTTTTTGAAGAAATTAAATGAAATTATGCCTAGATGGAAATATCATGACCTTTACAGAAAAACTGGAAGAAAATGCGGAAAAATTTTACTAAGAGAGCACCGCAAAATTATATGGAAATGACAATAAGGGCGAAGAAGAATTAATAGAATATTGCAACCAGCTAAAAGAAAAGAATAAATATAAAAGAAAATACAAAATTTGAGGAAAAATTGAAAGCGAGTTTTTCTGGAAGTTTACAAAAACGGACAGCTAAGCTTTTATAGAACTCGCAAGAAACGGAAACCAAATTGTTAAACGACTGACAAAAACTAGAAGCAGAATTTTCAAAAAAAATGTTACAGAACTTGCGGAAAATGAAAGAAAAAGTACCGAAGATGAATGAAGGAATTAATTCATCAACAATACAAGCACTGGCACTCAAAAACTCGGATGATACCTAAACCTATTCCACACAGACATTACTGCAACTAACTGCAATGTAATTTCCTTATTCGGTTCAATACAAGACTAATTATTCACAAATATTTACAGAAAATCCTTAACATACTCAAATAGCTTTACATAGATTACTGATGATAATTACAACAATATTTACTATTCTAAATTCTTTCTTAACACGGTGATTACACTATATTTATTATTAATTTAACTACGTACATGGATGCACCATTAATTTAGCTATATAACCAATAACCGTTCTATCCTAATTTATATAAACATTCAGGATATTTATTTGAAAAATTTTAATAACAATTTATTTCAAATCACTCGTAGATTAACATGCAGACTGAACTAACTGTCCACAAGCAGAGATGGTGTTTATATCTCACAACATTTCTTTGATAGTTTTAGAAATTTTGAACTAATTCTGAAATCATCTTCTGTGTTTGCTTTCTGTTGATCTTTAAATGCACCCTCGTAGCTGTCACTCATTTCATGGCTCGTTTAATGGCTTTATCCCTTTTCATTTCTAGACCGTTGTTCGATAAACAAAAAGTACTTTGACGTTTGATTGAATTAATAGATACAATTTGTAATAACGTTTGTGCAGTTTAGAAAGAAGTTTCTACAAAAATATTAGAGCTGCATAAGTAAAGCTGTGCACAGTACAAGCCTTACAGAAGAAGATATATAAGATTTTATATTTCGATTATTTAGTGAGAAACTTTACTTTGCTAGATTTGAAGCCATTAAATTGTGAGCACTACGTTATTCCGCAGGAATACAATAACGTATGGCAGTGTTGGTGTCATCAAGCTTATAATGGTATTCACGGGTTCAAAAATGCAGTAGATAAAAGCAGGTAGATAAAATGTAAACCAATACTGCAAGTTCTTAAGGCGAACTGTCGTTTCCATAGCATTGAAGCAAGTATTGTGTCAAAAATACAATTAAGAACGAGCACACAGTCTAGCTATGAAACCGAATAATGTCGACGTATTTAAAGTTGTAAGTTAGAGATAGATCTTAAAGTACATACAGAGATAGAGTTGACAAATGCAAATATGTGCGCATCTGCACGAATCAGAAGTAAATGTGAAGAGAATTCACTATAATGACAAACGAGATATCTACTAAAAATATAAAACAGAAGCCGAAATACAGTCACACCCAAAATTTGGGAATTGCTTCCTTTCTTACCACCCACAACAAACAAAACGGCAATTTATAATTTTCTATAAATAAGATTTAAGTAATGATTTAGAGGTAATAGGTGTAATCGTTACGAAGAGGCAGGTTAATTTTATTTGTAATTGATTTATAAAAAATTTTATATTTCAAAAATTCCTTAATATATTCTAAACATGTAGATCCGATCGAGTATTCACATAAATATACCACGGATATCTGAAAGTTTTAATAGAAGAAGCCAGTGAAAAATTAAACAATTTTAAAGCTTAATTTTTGTAGTGCTGAAATTACAACTAAAGACAATTTTAGGAATTGGTTTTATTATAATTGTTGCAGTGTTTATTTACAATAAACAGAAATATATGTTCACAAAAATAGATGGGATAGTTTAATACCCCATTTCGAATGGACCTGCACCTTGCCGAAGTTCTAAATTACTAGAACAGGTTCTAATGAGCTAAAGAGCCAAACTACAGGTCCAACCAAAGTAGTAAGGTCGTTAGTGAAGAACCAGACTAAGACAGGTCCCCGAAAGAGGGCAGCGGCTCTTTCGGTACTTAGATTGGCAGAGACCATAGGGGTCGGTATGGCAGTCTAAGACACACTACCGCGATGTGGAAGGCAACGGGAAACCACCACATTGTCTCCCAAGTACACAGCGTACCTAAATTATAATAAAATGATGGCATTCTCTGGGGTAAAAGATTCCGGAGTTAAAATAGTCCCCCATTCGGATCTCCGGGAGGGGACTACTTCGGAGGATGCGATCGGAAAGTTAAACATAAGAGTCGGGAACATTCTGCGAGTCGGAGCGTGGTATGTTAGAAGTATGAAGCAAGTAGGTAAGCTAGAGAACCTAAAAATCGAAATGAATAGGTTATCACTAGACATAGTAGGGATCAGCGAAGTTCGGTGGCCAGAGGCGGGGATTTTGGAGTGGAGACTTCAGGGTAATTCATACAGGAGCAGAGGACGGAAATTTGGGTGTGGGGATAGTTATGCGGAAAAGATAGGACACTGTGTGGAAAATTACTTACAAAAGAACGAAAGAGTACTCATGGTTAGATTAGAATCTAAACCGGTAAACACAGTAATAATACAAGTATACATGCCCACCTCTAGCTACAGTGACGAAGAGGTAGAAGCCATCTACAAAGATATCGAAGATATATTAAGATACGTAAAAGGACATGAAAATTTAATAATTACGGGGGATTTTAATGCTGTGGTAGGTGAGGGTAGGGAAGGAGCTGTAGTAGGTTTATTTGGTTTAGGCACGAGAAACGACAGGGAAATAGGCTGGTAGAATTTTGCGACAAGAACAATTTAATCATCACAAACACATTATTTCAACATCATGCTAGAAGACGATATACGTGGAAGATGCCAGGAGATATAGGACGATATCAAATAGATTACATTCTTGTTAGACAACGGTTTAGGAATCAAGTAAAAGACTGTGGAAGCTACCCAGAAGCAGATATAGATACTGACCACAACATCGTAATTATGAAGGCCGCACTTAAATTTAAAAATCTGAAAAAGAGGAACGGAAAAAGGCACTTGGACTTAGAGAAACTAAAAGACAAAGATATTCAAGTAAGATTCGAAAAAAAGTCAAATGAATTGCTGAATGATATCGCGAAAATATCTGAAACTAAGGAAGTAGAAACAGAATGGAATAACATTAAATCCAGCCTAGACATGGCGGCCAGAGATATTTTGGGGTATACACAAAAAAGAAAATAAGAAACCATGGATAACAAAGGATATCGTGAATTTAATAGAAGAAAGACGAAAATACAAAAATAAATCAGACGAAACAAGAAAACAGAGATACAAAGCCATAAAATGGGAAATTATTCGAAAATGCAGCAAAGCTAAAGAACAATGGATTGATGAAAAGTGCAAAGAAGTACAAACTAAGATGGAAATAGGAAAGACAGACGAAGCATACAAATTAATTAGAATGAATTTTAGGGATATAAAACCGTATAGCAAAAATATAAGGGACGTACAAGGAAACGTCATTATAGAAAACGTAGAGAAAGTGAGTAGATGGCAAGAATATATAGGGAATTTATATGCAGGAGAGGAACTAACTGCATTAGAACAGGAATCAGACATTGAAAATGATGACTTGGGATATCCTATACTTCGAGACGAGTTTGAATTAGCATTAAAAAGTCTGAAAAATGGTAAGGCACCGGGTACAGATAAGGTGCAAGCAGAAACTCTAAAAGCCGCTGGACAAGCAGTAACAGAACGTCTCTTCCAACTTGTAAGCTATATGTATGAGACAGGCGAGATACCCAAAGATTTCAAACGTAGCATCATAGTAACTATACCAAAAAAGAAAGGCGCGGATAGATGTGAAAATTTTCGAACAATAAGTTTGACAGCACACATGTCAAAAATATTAACTAGAATTGTGCAAAGACGAATGGAAAAACGAGCTGAAGAAATACTAGGAGAAGACCAATTTGGGTTTAGGCGAAACAGGGGAACACGGGAGGCTATTTTAGCTCTGAGAGTGATAATGGAGAAAACAATAGAAAAAGGGGAAAGCATGTATATAGGGTTTGTAGATCTGGAAAAAGCATTCGACAATGTAAATTGGAAAAAAATGTTTGAAATACTCAAAAGGATTGGAATGAGTTATAGGGTACATGAGACGACGGCGTTTTAATTATTAATAGTTATAAATATAATTTAAAATATGACAGTACACGTGGTTAATAGTTTTGGGGGTGGGGCGAGAAAGAAGAAAGTAATCAAATCTATAAATAGTTCAATCTAGCTTAGGGTGTTGACTAAGGTGATTGATTTATTAGGAAAAGAAGTTTTATTTCGATTCTTTTGTTACTGTAGCAGCCAAGTACAAAGGTTTTGGGAATATGATAGATTCAACCTAAATTAAATGAATGAATAAAATCATATTTACAAAAGATAGAATTTAATTTCATAATAACGTGTAGGTTAAAATAACTATACATTTTGGATATATGGAAGCTAGTTTTAGTTTTTAATATTTCCGAAGATGTGTTTCAGTAAATTCGAAACTCATGTTGTAACTAACTCAATAATAATAAAAAAAACACAATTTTCGCCTCATTAAAATCGTAAAAAGCAAACTATAAAATACATACCGTAGATGTAATTGAATGTATGAATTACCAGGAAATTCCAAACAATTCTAGTATACATTGCAGATTGGATCTTAACGTTTTCACAAATTATTAGTATGGCTGCTTTCCTAGCTAATGCAATTCAAAATTCAATTGTAAGAAATTATATCTAATAGTATTTTATGAAATATTAATCCTTCTCAAATTTACTTACAAATTTCTATTCTTTTAAATTTACTCTTGTTTTAATCAAAGTTTTAGTTATATCAATGCACGAAAATCATTAAATCAGAAAAGAAACAGCTAGCTAATCGTTGAAATCTAGCTGCATTATTCTGCATTTCAGGCTTTCTTATTTTTATTATACAAACAATAAAGACTTTTAAAGTATAGTGAAATTTACAACGCTTTGTGAAAATCTGGGAAATACTTATACATATATTATTAATACATGAGTTAAAAAATAGGAAATTAAGTGACCGTGCTGACGATTCATATAAGCTATCGATTAATAAAATTGTATATTCTATATTGTACTAATAATTTTGCGAACTCGATTGCATGTTACCAGAAATCAAAGCAAGAATGGGCAAAAACAATTAAACTTAAATGTAATCTACAAAAAAGGATACGAAACAAAAGCAGTATGATATATCATTGCAGTATGCAAAAAAATAGGTATTTAATTTACCTTGTCCTAGTCTGTACCCAGCCAGCACTCCACAAGAAGAAACACTGTCGCTTTAAGCGTACTAGATTCACTACTGACTAGAAATGCAGTTGAGCGGGAGTAGTTTACAGATTTAATTTAAATCAAACCAATAGTGGTTATTAGTATTTTAACGGCCAGTAACGGCTTTTATAAGTTAATAAAAGTCCATTTTACACCTTTCAGTAGTAGTTAGCTTTACAACAAATTTCATCACTGAGATGTAAATACGTTCTACCTATACAATACGATGCATTTACGTCAATTTACTTTTTAGGACGCATATAAAGGTTTGCACCGGAACTTTGCGAATTTTCTGTATTGTGCAATCTAACGCTAACCAACCGATAAACTTATTCATTTAATTTGTTTTTGACGCAGCCAGTTACTATACAATAATATTTTATCGGTCATCATCTAAGGTACAGGGATATTTCTCTTTAAAATAAACTTTTCCTATAGCTTTATGAAGGTTTTATTTTTCCGCCAATGCCTATAACTTGCTTATTTTAAAAATAACTATTATAAACCATATAAATTCGTATGTGGTTGGAACTTCGTCATAAGATGGATTAAAGACTATTTCAAAATTTGCACAGGTACAAAAAATTTAATATAGGTTTATGACATTATTGTTTAGTATAAGTGATTTAAACAAAGACGTTTTTGTTTTTTTTCTTCAATTTTTAGCGCAACTACATAATATTATAAAAATTGTTAAAAAAATTTTCTCTTTTATTATTTGAGCAAACGTCAAGACAATGCAGGAAGTGTCTAGTCGTCGCTTCTAATCAAATCTCTCAAGGCATATTTTCACACTTTGTGGATATTAGGTTTCCTAATTCAATTAAATTAAGGACAAGGGTTCTATAAACACGCTCCTTTAAATACTCCCAAATAAAATGGTCCAAGGGAGTAAGGTAGCGGAGCGTGGTGGCCACAATACGGGTCATCCAATGATCGCTGAAGAAAATTATCGTCTCGGTAATTTCGTACGGTGGCATCGTTGTGTGGAGGAGATTCATATTGTTGAAAAAATATATCTATTTTTGAACGAAAAGGTACATTCTCGACTGACTTTAATAATAACTCTTCCAGAAAAGGTAAATAATTACGATTCAATACTTCATCATAGAAATACCTTCCTACCAGCATTTCATGAGGTATCTCACACTAAGCGTTAATTCCGAAAACGTGTCGGTTATTGGCTTCTCTCAATTAGTGTGGCTATTCAGTGAACTGATACCTGGAATTTTGTGTTAAAACTAATCCATTATTGTGAAAACTACTTTCTTCCGACTAGAATATTTGCAAACAGCCCTTGTTTTTGGAGATGGTGTTGGAAAGTTCTAAACGTTTTACGATCGGAATGCCTTCTGTCTAGATATAGCTATCTGTACTCTCCAGCTGCTTGTCTTTAATTACCACTACACAAGCCATGTATTAGAGTATATAATACTTTTCGAAATTAAAATAGTTCAATGCTACCTAAACAAAGTGAATAATACGGTTTCAGGAAGTATAGCAATATTAATAAACAGGTTGGGGCTTTTGCTTTCATACGTACTGGATAGTAATATCATAAAGCTTTATTTCAATTTTTTCGGAAATTTGGTCATATATGACCAATATTCGAATACATATTTAAAAACAGAACAAAACGTTTTGTTATAAAAGTCGAAAAAATATAGAGTGCAATTTCACAAAAGAAAAATGAAGAGCGCTGCCTCTATGCCTGTGTAAATTTTGAAATTGTTTTTACGCCATTTTACAGAGAATTTCCAACAATTTATGAATATATATATATATATATATATATATATATATATATATATTATCGTATAATTAAACGGGTCAATAGATTACATGAGGACATAAGTGAACTCATAGGGTTGAGAGCGATTGAATACAGTAAAATAAATTTGTTTAGTTAAAAGATTTTCAACAATTATTTTCTATCTTAAATAGTGGATAATAAGGGAATATCGATTTAGTTTAACGCGTGATTACGAAGACAAACTAAAACACAAATTGTGAGCTAGGTGCTGCTGTACTTCCCATAAAGTGTCTGTAATAAATATTACAACTTTGCTTCTCCTGTCCTGATGAGCCCCAATTAGGACGAAACGCGTTGACAGGATGCCCTCATGGCCGAATTTGAGTTACTTGCCAATAATTCCTTTTTACTTGGTATATATGTATATATAATAATGTGATATAGATGCAATAAACCGGTGCCCCCTTTTTGTGAAATAAATAGGTTAAAATTTATTTTTGTCAATTTTTAATTTTAATTTTGAATAATTCGGCTAGCTCAGTTTTAACCACGCACGGAGCTTGCGATAATGCGACAACAAAGCCTTTAAATTTATCTTCTACCTTTACTACCTGTTTCTTTTAACCAAAACACCATTAAGCACAATTACTATAATACTCTCAAAAATATTTACAATGTATGAAATGTTTAAAAATTCTCTAACTAGAACTTCCTTTTAATAAATAGAAATTTTTTTTTTCAATAATTATCATTCCCACAATTAATCAAAAAGCAAGCAAAAATCACCCTTATTATTATTATCTGAAGCCGCATGAACTTTACTAAACTTCTTTCAAAATTTACGTAATTTATAACGTGTACTAAAAAACGATTTTTGTTGACTCTCACATAAAATTTTCATGAAAGCAAATTTTCATACCAGATTTTGGGTATTTCTATGGATTTTTGCCGTCTACACAAAACTGATGCACTACTTTCAGCACGTAGTACTTCAAGTTGATGGGTTTTCTCATTTCAAGCTGACGTAAATTATTGTTTGTACAATAAATTTGATAAACTTTGCTTTTATCACCATGCTGTGTTTATTTGTAGTCTATCAGGTGTTGCATTTTACTTTCCTGGTCACGTATTCTTAATATAATTTATGTATTAAATTATATGCGTTTTCTATTACGCATTTTTAAACCGGCTTGTTCAAATGAGATTTTTAGCGTAATGATGATGCATTATTCATGCGTATTGTGTTTTAACTTCCGTTCACGTTATCTTATGACTTGCCAAATCATTTATTTAATCAAATCTTCTAAAGTACCTTTTATTTCTTAAGTTAATTACGCCTATGTTTTATATACAGGGTGTTGTCATCTAATTATCTGCCTAACCGTTGTATTTCTTATTTTCTTCGTAGATATGTCTAGTTTTCTGCGCCCTCATGTTGTTTTAATGAAGTACACTATACTAGTGGTCCAATCTACCCCTAAATGACCTTATTAACACGGCATTATATATATATATATATATATTGCTGTGATATACTCCTTTCAATGCGGGAACTGGGTTCTTTCAACAAAAAAAATTCTAGTCCCACAGATTGGGCGTCATAAACTGCTGTGATCCTCTTTTCGCCTCGGCTGCTCACCTAATTTTATAAACCTCCTCACTCCTTAAAAAAAAACAAACACATTCCTACCACAAACATCAACATTAACTCTATTTACATCAATATTCACAATACATTAAAATTTCCAAATTAAAACTCCGCATAAATTTCAGTTTTAAAAAGAATTTCAAGATTAATTTTCTTATCATTTTAATGTGCATCCAGAATTAAAGTCCTTGTTGGATGCCTACTAATTAATATAACAATATAAGCAGACCGGAGTCTGAGTATAAAGGGAGCATCTACCACCCCTTTACGTTAATTAACCAGGTTCGTCTAATTGAGCTCAAAGACATACCCAAATTTTCATCATATTACCGAACATCAAAACTAAATACCCTTTCTACTTAAACAAGCAAATTTCATCTTAAAATTAAAATTTTATGGTTAGTACAATTTCACTAATGTCCATTTAAAGTAAATCAATTATAAAGTTATTCAACACACACAAAAATGTCAAACAAAATAGTATAATTTACCTGAAGGTTACTGTCCTCGTAGCTTCAAAGTACATCGTCCCTTTAGTTAATCACACCATTCCAACAGGATTATATTTACGGCTTCTAATTCTCAACGCTTTTAAAATTTTCTCCATCACCATTTATTTAAAGTTGTTTCTGGGCTTTTCCGGAATTCATCTGTGTATATCTGACCCTTGTTTCGTGGATCCAGACACGTATTTGAACCATTTAATTATTAACACCCCCGAAAAATAGCAAATAACTTCATACTTCTTTCACCAATATACGCCAAAACTGCCTACTTTTGTGTATACATTTGTCGTTGTAAATTTTGCTAATTGGTACAGTGAAACTAAATTTTATTACCTTGTATCTAAGTGCACTGAAGTACATTCATGTTAGCACGTAAATAACAAACTATTTTGAATCACTAAAATATACGAGCAAAATTTTAATTTATTTTATTAAACTAAAATGCACTGTTTAACATCTTCAATCAAGTCGCGGATGTAAGAGCTTTTAACGCATCGAATCGTCAAAAGTCTAAGAGGGCTTGTTTATATTCCTCTCGGTATATATAGCAAAAAGCCGGCACGTCGCTTTTGTCCTCAAAACGGGTAATTCTAAAGAATTCCTCATTCTATGTTCCCAGTCTGTCGCTCGCGCGTCGGTTTTTACGAATTTAGTACTTACCCCAGTTAAATTTCAGAAATTTCAACACGGCACGCAACGTCTGGAAATAACCGATTAAATTTTATACAGAACTGTTATTTTTACCTCTCAAGTTTGCCTTTTACTTTTAACCAATCGCAACCCCATGACGTTGCGCTACTCACGCCTTTTACTATATGTGTCTCGGTCTTGCGCATATTATCTGTCTTTATCTAACCTGTTCTTATTGATGCAAAGTGATATTCTGTATTATCGATTATTTTAGTCCACATGGAGTGTGAAATAACCCACCTTTAGCATTTCTCGTAACTATTATGCGACGTTTTTCCCCAAGATTCTCTGAAACTATTCGTTATCTGCAAACTTTTCGCCGTATGTGACATTTAAACTACGCAGGTGTTCAACATAATATTAATTCTCAGAGCTTTATTTTCTGGTATTATAATCTTGGGTTTTTACAAGTTTCTATAGATATTATCTGTTACTAACGGTTCAATTAACTTCAATTAAAATTAATACTCTTTAATTTTTAGTGAATCCTAATTAAATATACAATTATTATTTGTACATTTCGTTTAATACTCGTTGCCCAAACTTGAATCAATTAATATAAATCTTGCACGTAATTTCCATTTGATTCTTTACTTTGAAATAATTAAATTACACGTTGAGCATTTTAAAACTGCTTATTTTTATATAAAGCGTCTTGTAAATAATTTTAATCTCTTATTTTTAATAAAACGAATGAATTTTTATTCTCCACGGGTTTTAATAAAGCGTATTATCTAATAAACTTCCTTATACACGGTGATTAAAATTATTTGATGTAATCCATTAATTTTCTACCCTGGTCTAAATATGAGTATTTTCCCCCTATTTGAATACAAATAATCCCACTTATTTGAATTCAAATATAAAACATTTAGACAAAAAATATTACAAAAAAAACTACCTATCTCTCTCTACCCTTATCTATCTAACTTACCTACTTTGTCTCCAATCGAAAAAAATATTTACACCTATCCTATATCCCTATCCTATTCCTAACTTTCACCTAATTCTATAAACTGAAATTATCCCTAACTTCATCCTACTCATCCATCTAATCCTATATACATCCTATATACCTATCCTATTCCTAACTTTTAACTAATCTTCACTATACTTTACTTCATCCTACATAATCCTATATACCTATCCTATTTCTAACTTTATTCCTAACTCTCCACTAATCTTATATGAAATATCTATACTTAACCTATCTTATTTTCTTCCTACCTTTACTCTTTATTCTCATCCTAAACCTATTCCTAATTATCTCCCATATTTATCCTATACCTAGCTTTATTTTCTATAAACACCTACTTCTACTCTTCTATATACACCTATGCTATCCCTTATTCTATTTAAATCTAACTCTCTTCTTGACCCTCCAAGTCTTTCTTCTCACCATCCTAATACTCTTCATCCCTATTTCTCCCCCTTCTATATCTATACTTAACATCTCTATTATCTCACATACAATAAACTTATCATCCCTATTATCCTGATTTTTAAATATTGCTTCTTCTTTAGTCCCTACACTTGTCTGTTTCTCATTTATTATTGTGTCCCTTTCTGCCGACAAACCAAACGATACTACTTTACAATTCTCGATTTTTCCCTCTACGGAAAATCCTTTGTACCTTCTAGAATTTTTGTGTAATGGAATCCGCCAGAATGAATCCCTTAAATCTACTTTATTAAAAACAAACTTGCCACTTAACCTCGTCAAAAATAGTTCTGCCTTCACCTGCTCCTGATATGCTGCTGTTGCTTCTACCCCCACTAATTCTGACTGTTTTTGTAATAAAGCTTGAACCTCTACTATCCTATCCTCTGGACATCTTATTGTGTTGATCTGTTTTACTTCATCATCCTCTACCTCTACTACATTAATACTAAACCCCGTGTCATCCTCTGTGACTTCATAACTGCCCTTCCATGGCACTACCCTATCCTTAATCCTTACTACCTTCCTTTCCATATCTATCAAAACCCCTAACTTCATCATACAGTCAACACCTAAAATGCTCTGAAACTTCAGTCCAGGTACAATTACAAACTCCTGTTCACAGCTTAAACCTCCTATATCTATCCTAAGCACCACAACACTATTTACTACAGCAAACTTCTTTTTATTTGGAGCTACTAAATGGCTACGTTTTATAGGCATAATTCTATCACAAACCTTATCCCTAATTTTGCTGACGAATTCCTCCGATATTAAACTCGCCTCTGCCCCTGTATCAAGTAATACTTCTACATTATTCTCAAAAATTTCTAAATTAATAATTGGCAAACATAATTTTTCCTCAGTTTCTGGCTATACTTCCTCCTCAATTTTGAAAAATTCACGTGGATGTTCATATACATTTACACTGAAATCTAGTGGTCTGTCGCGTTCTAAAAATCCTGTCTCGTCCTGTTTTCAGTGCTTGGTCCTGGTTGTCCTTCTACAACCTGTGCGTACGTCCTCCTCGTGTTAATATCCGTGTCCCTGTCTCTATTCGGCGTGCTCGTCACAGTCCTGTTTACTTCCGGTAAACTATTCTGTCTCCTGTAACTAGGTCTTGGCGTTGGTCCCCTAGTCGCACTATTACTTCTGTATTCCTGTCCTCGTCGTTCCCAATTCTGTCGAAAATTTCTGTTATAGTCAGGCCGTCTCGGATAATTCGGTGTCCTGTTGTCAAACCTAAGTGTGTTAACGTTTCGTTCTCGTATCTCTCTTGTCCGTCCTACACATACATCGTCATATCTCTGTAAGTATTCCAAAAACGTCTCCCGTTCTGTGATGTTTTGTAAGGCCACGTGTTGTCTAATTTCCAGTTCAAAATGTCGTGATAGGTACTTAATAATCTGTCTGTCCGTCAATGGTGGATTCAGTTGTTTGGCCACACTGTATTTGCGGATGGCATATTGCTCCCTAGAACCTGCAAACTCTCCCTTAAATTTTCCTGTAATTAAGTCGTCTCGTACCTGGTCTTGTCTGTGGTCACTCCAGTAGTGCTTTAAAAATTTGTTTTCAAAGTCCTGATACGTGTCTATGTCCTGTCCTACTAAATTGTACCATGCTTCCGCGTTGTCCTTTAATAAAGCCTTTATCGTATTTAGTTTAGTCTGTTCGTCAAATAAATTTCCCACTAGATTTCTTACACTATTAATAAAAATTTGTGGATTTACCCTGTTATCGCCATAAAACTTCATGTGTTGGTCCAATGATACTCCACCTGTAGAAAATCTGGGACCATCCCCGTTAAATTTGACATGTTGTATTTAATACTACTAACTTCACGTTCTACCCTGCCTAACTGATCCCTACATGAGTCCGTCACTTCAGTCATTTTACATTAATCTCTTCTTCACAGAAAATGCGTACTTCGGACTTTAAATGTCCCATTTCCTGTCGAAGACCTGTAATGTCACGCTCATTTTATCAACCCTATTTTCTACTTCCCCATCTTTACGGTAAGACTATTTTAAATTCTGAAAATTCTCTCGTCGATTTTTCTATTTTATCCCTAATTCCTGATTTAATTGGTCAAATTTCCGATTTGAGTCCTCTCTCGCTCTATTCGATTCATCGCTTAGCTGTTCTAATTTTCTATTGATTCCTCCTAGCTAATCGCATTTCCTCTAACATTCTCATCATTAACTCATTTCCTTGATCCCCTGATTCCGTCCTCGACTGATCTCTACTGCCTCCCGCTTCTTCCATTTTCGAATTTTTCCACACAATGCACTATCGTCACTTCCAATTTCCACTCCTTGACTCCTTAACCACTCCTTTCTCTGCATACGTTCTAATCACTCTCACACACTCTAAAATACTCTTAAATTTATACACACACAGAAACTCTCTCTCTCAGATCGCCAGTTTCCTGGAATAAAATCACAAAAATTTTATTTGGAACTCGAGCCCTCACGTTGTGGTCGCCATAAACTGCTGTGATATACTCCTTTTAATGCGGGAACTGGGTTCTTTCAACAAAAAAAATTCTAGTCCCACAGATTGGGCGTCATAAACTGCTGTGATCCTCTTTTCGCCACGGCTGCTCACCTAATTTTATAAACCTCCTCACTCCTTAAAAAAAAAACAAACACATTCCTACCACAAACATCAACATTAACTCTATTTACATCAATATTCACAATACATTAAAATTTCCAAATTAAAACTCCGCATAAATTTCAGTTTTAAAAAGAATTTCAAGATTAATTTTCTTATCATTTTAATGTGCATCCAGAATTAAAGTCCTTGTTGGATGCCTACTAATTAATATAACAATATAAGCAGACCGGAGTCTGAGTATAAAGGAGCATCTACCACCCTTTACGTTAATTAACCAGGTTCGTCTAATTGAGCTCAAAGACATACCCAAATTTTCATCATATTACCGAACATCAAAACTAAATACCCTTTCTACTTAAACAAGCAAATTTCATCTTAAAATTAAAATTTTATGGTTAGTACAATTTCACTAATGTCCATTTAAAGTAAATCAATTATAAAGTTATTCAACACACACAAAATGTCAAACAAAATAGTATAATTTACCTGAAGGTTACTGTCCTCGTAGCTTCAAAGTACATCGTCCCTTTAGTTAATCACACCATTCCAACAGGATTATATTTACGGCTTCTAATTCTCAACGCTTTTAAAATTTTCTCCATCACCATTTATTTAAAGTTGTTTCTGGGCTTTTCCGGAATTCATCTGTGTATATCTGACCCTTGTTTCGTGGATCCAGACACGTATTTGAACCATTTAATTATTAACACCCCCGAAAAATAGCAAATAACTTCATACTTCTTTCACCAATATACGCCAAAACTGCCTACTTTTGTGTATACATTTGTCGTTGTAAATTTTGCTAATTGGTACAGTGAAACTAAATTTTATTACCTTGTATCTAAGTGCACTGAAGTACATTCATGTTAGCACGTAAATAACAAACTATTTTGAATCACTAAAATATACGAGCAAAATTTTAATTTATTTTATCAAACTAAAATGCACTGTTTAACATCTTCAATCAAGTCGCGGATGTAAGAGCTTTTAACGCATCGAATCGTCAAAAGTCTAAGAGGGCTTGTTTATATTCCTCTCGGTATATATAGCAAAAAGCCGGCACGTCGCTTTTGTCCTTAAAACGGGTAATTCTAAAGAATTCCTCATTCTATGTTCCCAGTCTGTCGCTCGCGCGTCGGTTTTTACAAATTTAGTACTCACCCCAGTTAAATTTCAGAAATTTCAACACGGCACGCAACGTCTGGAAATAACCGATTAAATTTTATACAGAACTGTTATTTTTACCTCTCAAGTTTGCCTTTTACTTTTAACCAATTGCAACCCCATGACGTTGCGCTACTCACGCTTTTTACTATATGTGTCTCGGTCTTGCGCATATTATCTGTCTCTATCTAACCTGTTCTTATTGATGCAAAGTGATATTCTGTATTATCGATTATTTTAGTCCACATGGAGTGTGAAATAACCCACCTTTAGCATTTCTCGTAACTATTATGCGACGTTTTCCCCAAGATTCTCTGAAACTATTCGTTATCTGCAAACTTTTCGCCGTATGTGACATTTAAACTACGCAGGTGTTCAACATAATATTAATTCTCAGAGCTTTATTTTCTGGTATTATAATCTTGGGTTTTTACAAGTTTCTATAGATATTATCTGTTACTAACGGTTCAATTAACTTCAATTAAAATTAATACTCTTTAATTTTTAGTGAATCCTAATTAAATATACAATTATTATTTGTACATTTCGTTTAATACTCGTTGCCCAAACTTGAATCAATTAATATAAATCTTGCACGTAATTTCCATTTGATTCTTTACTTTGGAATAATTAAATTACACGTTGAGCATTTTAAAACTGCTTATTTTTATATAAAGCGTCTTGTAAATAATTTTAATCTCTTATTTTTAATAAAACGAATGAATTTTTATTCTCCACGGGTTTTTAATAAAGCGTATTATCTAATAAACTTCCTTATACACGGTGATTAAAATTATTTGATGTAATCCATTAATTTTCTACCCTGGTCTAAATATGAGTAATATATATATATATATATATATATATATATATATATATATATATTCTTCAAAAACATTTCTTTGCTTTTAGTAGTATCAAGATATTAATACAAACATTCCATTTAGTTTCTAAGACGCCTACTTCTTAATTTAGTGAACATGTTTTTAACGCTCACGTCTTACCGTTATTACGATTTGTTTTTGTTACATTTGTATGTTATTTTCATTTCTCACTTATTCCCTGCAAATGTTCAAATAAATGTGATACGCATTCTTTTGAAAATAAACATTGTTTGATTTTATTTTACATATCATCAATGCAGACCAAAATAGAATAAACATTTATATGCTTACCTTTGTTCCACGCGCTGGCTTTTCAATACTAATTCTGCGTCAGCGATCATATCCTTGTTTTTATTTTGAAGTAAAATTCTTTACAGTTAGTTCAACAGCGTCGTGAAACAGCGGTACCCTGAAATTAAATAGAGTATATAATATTTAATATTATTTTATTTTTATTATAAAATTTAATAAATATAATATCAATATTATTGTCAAAGCTACCACTTATTATCCTATCAGTAAAAAAATACAAATAACAACTTGAAAATTTAAAATACAATAAACTCTGTGCATAATATTTGACAAAATTATATTGGCCCCATTTTCTTGCCAATGAATATTTATATTTTTTATATAGCATTTATTTACATTGCACCATAAAACACCACTTGACTGGTAGTAGTATTTCTACAAGAACTAATACGGTTTGGAAGAAGGAGCTAAAATAATAGTAACCCTACAACGCATTTATAATTTTTTACACCTGCTAGTAGTTATACTGCACCGCATAATTCCATCAGTCTTATAGCTAGCACCCAAAAAATGGGGTAAACTTAACAATTCAGAGTCTGGGACAATGCCAGTCTGCGTAACACCGTTAAAATTTTTTTCCGATACTTGCAAGCACTTCCATTGTGCTGCATGGTACTATAACTAGCAGCCAAAAACGGGAGAAATATAGCAGTTTGAAGTATTAAGGTGATATCAGTCATCTTTATATTTCTTGTTTAGTTTTTCCTTTGCACCTGCCAGTGCTAACGTTGCACTGCATAGCACCAACAGCTACTGATCCAGTAGTCAGAAAATTAAAAATATGTATCAGTTCAAAGTTTAGAGGAGCTACGTTGCTTTCTCGCTCCTACTATACCTTTTTTATGTATTATTTGCTATTAATATTGTTCATTACAACAATACCAGTCATAGAGTTGGCAATTCAAAAATGAGAAAGATATAACAGTCAAAAGTCTTGGGCCTAAGTTAATTCCCATCCACTCCCACCTTTATAAAATTTTTCTAAGTCCTAGTGTTAACGCCGCACCACAAAGTACCACTAGTTACACATCCAAAATCTAAAAATTGCAAAAATATAACAGTTGAAAGTTTGAAGCTCAATATGATGCATCCTACTACCCTTTTATTCATTCTTTTTTTGCACCTGCTAGTACTAACACTACTCACCGCACTAGCAGCTAGATAGCTGAAACTTAAATAGCGGAAAAGATGTATACCTTTAAAGGTATATGGTCTAAGTTGGTGTAAGCCTGCCTCTGCATTTTTTTTTAATCCTTCTTGCGCCTGCGGGGACTAACAGTCTACCGCATCGAACTACCGCTGGAATGGATATAACACAAATAATAAAAAGGTATAGTATAAGTCTCGGGGTTAAAGATGTGACAGCCCATAATAGTTTTTTGTTAATTTTTGTGCCTGCAGGTAATAACACCACACCGCGTAGATCTACCAATTACATACTAAATACCTAAAAAATGGCAAGCATACGACAGTTCAAAGCTCGAGGAATTGAAGTGACGTTAGCCAGCTGCTGCATCTCTATTAAATTTTTTATTGCACTGTTAGTATGAACATTGTACCGCATAGCACAACCACTAACAAATAACACATAGAAAATTGGAACCATATAACAATAAAATCTTGGAGCACTAAAGTGATGCAAAACATTTGCGGCTGCTGCTAGTAGCATTATTCCAAATAGCATCATCAAATGCACAGTTAAAGCCCAAACATAAGGAAAAGATATATCAAGGTATACTAACAAACTGAATGGGTTATTGGTGCTAGACGCCCTACAGATTTTATTGAATTTCCTTTCTTACACCCACTACTACCACTAATTTACTGCATTAAACACCAGCCGCATAGCTAGTACACAGAAAATAGAAAAGATATGACGGTTTGAGGTTAATAGGAACTAAGGTCATACCAGCCTGCAAAACAAACAAAAAGGTGATATCAGTTTCTATAGTAAACCTGGTTAAATTTTGTTGTACTTGTTAGTACCAATATTGCACCCTATACCACCAACAATAGTATTACTAGAATGAAAGGAATATCGGTAAAAAACTTGTGGGATAAGGTGCAGCCAGCCCTCTCGTCACAGTTACTTTTTCCCTTTTTTACACCTGTAATGCCAAACCACCGTACAACACTACCGAGTTTAAATCTACTACCCAAAAATTGAAGAGAATATAATAGTCGAGCACATGGGGGATACAGGTGTGCCACTCTTTACTATATTTTTTTTTGCTCCTGTTGGTATCAATATTGCTATGTATTCTATCACCGGTCACATAACTAGCACTCAAAGATATAGCTATGATATAACAGTTTAAAGTTGTGATGTTAAGGTGCTGATAACTATATATTAACTTTTTTCAAGTTTTTTTTCTTGCGTTTGCTGGTACTAATATTTCACTACGTTACACCATTAGTCACATAGTTACCGCCTAATAAATGAAAAGTGTAACAGTTTGCGGTAGCTAAACATAGTTTAATCAGTTCACATGTAAAATCAATGACCAGCGTATGATTAAGCACTAATTTGATATACTCATAAACCTTTATGTGCAAATAATTATCGTTCAATTTCTTGCAATCATTTCTTTAAAATCTTGATGTTACTACAACCAAAGTTGCAATTACTGCAGGCAACACCGATTTATGTTCGACTGTCTATACGTGGTTTTCAATAGTGAGTTTTTCAGTGTTTGCAATAGAAAATATTCTTCTGCATTTTCTACATCCCATATAACTACTGTCGTTGTTTGTCCATTCTTTGGTGGGTGTATTTATATTGCAACATGTCATTGAGGAAGCACTTTCATTGTTTTGGCGCCGTGGGTGTCGAATGATAAACAATTTTTACAAACTTCAAAATTTATTAATGAGAATGGAATAGTAAACAGACTCATTTCAGAGTCAAAAGTAGACTAGCGACAGTACTGCTACAAAAGCAAGTATATCAAAAGTGCAATCCCATTGCAGTGCTGCGTAACATTGCGTAAATGAGTACACCGTACTCTGCAGACTTATTAGGTACCTTATTTTATCGCAAATTAATAATTTTTTTTTGTTGTACACTTACAACTGGATTGGATATATCTCACAACTAACCAGAAAAATGTCCGAACAACCAAACTTTCCTGGTAAAATCAATACGTACATGACCATTTACAAAAAATACTTAGTAATAATGCACATAAATGCATTTACTTACGAAAGAAAGGGTAGATTTACATCCGGAGGTCGGTCGTAACTAATTACAAATATCACTTGGATTAACTAGTCATTAAATAAATAAATATAGGATTGCTTTGTGGAGCGTGATATATGTATGCATTAAAACGCACCGTTTATCTTTGTATAACATTCGGAAATGATCGTTGCATCTCATTCTATCTTATTGTAATGCAGAAAACTATAAAATCGATTATATGGATTTTTTAATTGTCGCGCGAGTTCCTTGAATAAACGTTTATTTATTTAACGACGTTTATATAGCATTTCTTAGGATTTGACGTATTCGTTTCTGAATCACGAAGCTTCCAGAAAACTATGAATTTAAAAATGAATTTATGTTATACACACACGAGAGTCAATTTAGCTAATTAAAAGTTTTAGTTTTCTGTGTCGTTTTGCAAAATGCAAAAAGATTTGTAAACTTAGTAAATTTAATATTTTAAAAACGTTTTTTATTTATATCATAAAATTAATTTGCATTCTAATAATTGTAACAAAAGATTAGTTCAATGATAATAAAATGTGCTTTTATACATAACATTATTTATTTTGTGCACGGAAGGTGTATATTTATCATAAATGAATGGATTTGTACATGCAAAGATAATATTAGAAAATTTATTTTATAAATTGTAAATATTTACAACCCGAAGAGAATAATGTTTATTTTAATAGATGTACATATATTACCTTCTTTATACTTTTTATTGATTTAGTAACGTAACGAATTATTAAAAAAGTAATTTTATGATAAAATTTGACATATAAAAGTATATATATATATATATATATATATATAATATAATATAATATAATATAATAATATCTTTATTATTTATAAGCAAATCTCGATACATATGAGAAAAGAAAAGATACTCCTAGCGAGGTTTAAGCTATAAAGCCCACTCTTACACCTAACTAGGACATATCTTGTACAATAAAATATTTATTTAGTACAAACAATAGCTATATACACTTACATACGCCACCACACTTGCATGCACATTTTTACACAAACATCCACCCCCCCCCCACACACGTACAAAAACACATCACGCACGCTGGGCCCACAATTCCCCCATTCCATATTAAGAAGTTTAGTTGCAGGATAGTAGATATTCCTGATATGCTTTTCTAAATTTAAGTAATGTTGTGCAATTTCTTATATTTATGGGTATACAGTTCCAGAGAGACGACCCGGATACTAAGAACGATGAATGATACATTTCAGTACGGTGCATTGGTATTAGCAGTCGTTTCTATATATATATATATATATATATATATATATATATATATATATAAACTCTAGAAACTTAACAGAATATGGAAAACAAGTAGTGCGTAGATATGGATGAGTTTAAGTTCCTATACAACATTTCTTGCTCAGATGCAATCAACGATCTGTTTGATATTTGGTATATAATTACTTTTTCTTTCAGAGATAATATTGTATAAATAAAACAATATTAGCCTTTGTACTTTAGGTGCGTACAATCGTTACTAAAGTTCCTACACTCTCTTTAGTTTTGCTGTCTTTCTTATGTTAAATGTTTGAGTTTAGTGGCGCCTGATATTTTCGTATTTCTAGAAACCCCCCTGTTAGCCTCATCTCGTTAAAGTGAGAGTTCAGAGTTGGTCCGAAAGTAGAAGTACTTACGGTTAATACGTATAAAACAACACCTATGTTTAAACTGTTGAGAGAAATTTAGGTGGTTCCGTTCTTATTTCACCTCACCCCGATTAACTTCTTCAACAGCGACTTCGCTGTTAGTATTTTGTCCTTGCTGTTTTACTCAAAGCAGTAAAAACAAATTAGATAGTGTTTAATCTTATTTTAATAGGAATAGCCGAACCACATCAACACCTAAGAAGAAATAGTATTACAACTTTATGTACATAACGCTAAAAGGACGAAAAAATCAATTAAACCCAAAAATATACATATTTAGTTAATAAGTAAAACCCAACTTCAAATCACCATGTATAATAAAACTAATGTACCAGAAACGAGCAACAGTTAATTCGAGAATGCATATTTTATGTAAATTCTACTGCCTTTTATTAGATAAATCATCGGTAAAGCAAATCCAAACATAAAAGCCTTTTTTAATTACAAATCATTAAAGAAACCCTCGAATACCAGTAAAAATAAGAATGATACGCACTATGTTAACCAAAACATATTTAATTATATCACATACTTTTTTAAATAAGTTATGAGTAAAAATAAATCATGGTATTACAAATTACACGTACTTTACACCGATTATAATGACAAAAATTCCTAAAAACATGGGAGTTTGCTTGATTTCGGAATGTAAAAAGTTAAAATTAGTAAAAGTTAAACAGTTGTAAACAAACGCAATCATATTTAGGTGTGTAGAAGCCGTATTTAGCATGATTCATGAATACAAGCTTCAAGAACATTTTCGAATGTCTAGAATTAAACATTCTGAAACAACAAATTTTGAACAGATAAGTCACATTTGTTCAACGTGATAAATTCAAATCAACCATTAGTAAAGCCTGGAATTCTCTAGAACCACATTAGTCTATAAAACTGGCCGGCACGCGGCACAAGCCAGTTATGGATTATTCTTGAAATGCAGGCTAAACCGTAGTACGTAATTTTATTATGTGAATTTATTAAAATTTTGTACAAGTGAGAAAAATAAAATCAATTAATTTATTTAGTCAAAAGTATTTTACATAAAAAAATAATTTTTTAACAATTTGCATAATTTAGGGTAGCAAATAAAATAGCAACTAAGCTAGTAGACCAGCAAGCAAGTTGGTGACAGCAATTAAAAACAGGCAAACCGAATAAAAGTAGTAATTATTGCACTACAAATTTAACTGGGATTTCGAGGAGCATTTATGGAGGTCCAGAAATCGGTAGGATTTGAGGCAGACAGGCAGGGAAGTTTACCCTCGATTAAACAGGAGAATTGGCAGGTCAGAGATACACATTATACTTTATTCTTGTTTGTGCGATTGAGTCCGATTTGATGGACCTGCACCTTGACGAAGTTCTAGATTACTAGAACCAGTGGAACGGCTTGAGTGTTTCAATGAGCTAAAGTGCCAAACCAAAGGTTTTATCAAATTGGTGGGGTCTTTGGTGAGGAATCAGACTAAGATAGGTCCCCGAAAAAGGGCAGCAGCTCCTTCGATACTTAGAGTTGCAGAGACCATAGAGGTCGGTATGGCATTATAAGGCATACTATTGTGATGTGGAAGGCAACAGAAAACCGCCACATGACCTCCCAAGTACACAGTGGACATAAATTGTAATAAACATGATGGCATTCTCCGGGGTAAAAGATTTCGGAGTTAAAATAGTCCCCCATTCGGATCTGCAGGAGGCTACTACTCCGGAGATGCGATCGGAAAGTTCAGCACAAGAGTCGGGAACATTTTGTGAGTCGAAACGTGGAATGTCAGAAGTATGAAGCAATTGGGTACGCTAGAGAACTTGAAAATTAAAATGGATATGTTAACACTAGACATAGTAGGGATAAGTGACGTTCGGTGACCAGAGGCGGGAGATTTTTAGAGTGGAGACTTCAGGGTAATTCATACAGCAGCAGAGGAAGGAAAAAATGCGAAAAAAGATAGAACACTGTGTAGAAAATTACTTACAAATGAAAGAAAGAGTACTTATGGTTAGATTAGAATCTAAATCAGTAAATACAGTAATAATACAAGTACACATGCCTACCTCTAGCTACAGTGACGAAGAAGTAGAAGCGATCTACAAAGATATCGAAAACATACTAAGATACCTAAAAGAAAATGAAAATTTAATAATTACGGGAAATTTTAATGCAGTAGTAGGTGAGAGTAGGAAAGGAGGGCTAGTAGGTTTATTTGGTTTAAGCACGAGAAATGACAGGGGAAATAGGCTAGTAAAATTTAGTGACAAGAACAATTTAATCATTACAAACACATTATTTCAACATCATGCTAGAAGACGATATACGTGGAAGATGCCAGGAGTTATAGGAAGATATCAAATAGATTACATTCTTGTTAGACAACGGGTTAGGAATCAAGTAAAAGAATGTAGAAGCTACCCAGAAGCATAAAAAGACACTGACCACAACATCGTAATTAAGAAGGCCGCTCTTAAATTAAAAAATTTGAAAAAAAGGAATGCAAAAAGGCACTTTGACTTTGAGAAACTAAAAGATAAAGATATCCACGAAAGATTTGAAAAAGTCAAATGAATTGCTAAAAGATATCCAGAAATTTTCTTATTCTGAAGAAGTAGAAACAGAATGAAATAACATTAAACCCAGCTTAGACATTCTGGAGTATACACAAAAAGAAAATAAGAACGTCTCTTCCAACTTGCAAGCTAGATATATGAGACAGGCGAGAGACACAAAGATTTCAAACGTAACATCATTGTAACAATAGCAAAAAAAGAGAGGCGCGGATAGATGGAAATTTTCGAACAATAAGTTTGATAGCACACGTGTCAAAAATATTAACTAGAATTTTACAAAGACGAATGGAAAAACGAGCTGAAGACATACTAGGAGAAGATCAATTTGAATTTAGGCGAAACAGCGGAATAGGGGAGGCTATTTTAGCTCCGAGGGTGATATTAGAAAAAACAGTAGCAAAAGAGGAAAGCGTGTATATAAGGTTCGTAGATCTGGAAAAAGCATTCGACAATGTAAAATAGAAAAAAATGTTCGAAATACTCAAAAAGATCGAAATGAGTTTTAGGGATAGACGGATAATACATAGCTTATACAAAGAGCAAACAGCGATAATAGAATTAGTGCAGGAACGTAGCAAAGTAAATATTACGAAAGGGTGAGACCAAGATGTGCCCTATCACCATTAATTTTTAACTTGTACATTGAAGAGGTAATGAATACTATCAACTGCAGGAAGACATTTGAAATTACTATGCAGGGACAAAAGATTGATATGCTTAGAATTGCAGATGACAAAGCTGTATGAGCATCTAACAAGAAAGAGGCAGAAGCTGTTCTTAATGAAATGGTAAGAGTTCTAACAGAGAGATACGGTATGAAAATTAACAAAAATAAAACTAAAGTACTAGGAAAGGAAAATAAATCTATAACAAGAATACAAATAGGTAACGAGAACTTACAAAAGATTAAGGATTTCTGCTATCTAGGAAGCCAAATAACGCAAGATAGGAAAAGCGTAAATGATATAAAACAAAGATTAGCACAAGGTCGTGCTACATTTAACAAAAAAATGCAATTACTGTGTTCAAAGATAACAAACATAGAAACAAAGAAAGGATTGCCTAAAACATATGTGTGGAGCACAGCACTGTACGGCTGTGGAGCCTGGACAAGAGGATAGGCGGACAAGAAAAAAGTAGAAGCCTTTTAAATGTGGTGCTACAGATGTATGATAAAGATATCATGGACAGACAAAGTTAAGAACAAAGAGATACTAGAAAGGGTAGAAGAAATTAATATCTAGAAAACAATACAAAATAGAAGAGATAGGATGATAGGCCACATACTAAGGCATACTAAAGCAATATATTAGAAGCAAAGATAGGAAAAAGGAGAGGTAAGGGAAATCTAAATCAGACTACTGCACGCAGATAGTGAAAAATGTGGGCTGTGGGAATTTTAGGGATGTGTGTAAGTTAGCTCAGAATATTAAACAACGGAATTACGCGTCTAACCAGTTCTAGGTTTGAAGACCTAATGATGACTAATAAAGAAAGTAACCCAAACGAGTATCAGAATATTGCATTAAATGTGAAAACCACATCCAGATCGAGTATAATCACTTACAGCTCATAGACTTTCATTTATTCAAAATTGAGGAATGTATAGAACCTTTGTTGTAGAATCCACCGGGCGTACTGTATTGAATTATCTACACTTATTGAATATAGTGGATTCTCTGTGTGTGATTTTGAAAACACCTATAACTGCTCTATTTTTAATTCAGCTTTGTAACTATGCCAAATGTAGATTGTTAATGAGATATGACACTTTAAGCCCTGAAAAATTCTCCAAAAATTACATCAAGGAATATACTTGCAATACCTCGTTGCAAGTACTGTCCATTGTACTTTAACCTGATGATGATTATAAGCAACTACAGATGTTGGCGTTGCAATATTCTCAAGCAATGTTGATTGTGCGAAAGGATTTATTGAAAAACAATTAATTCGACTAATGTCTAAGTGTTGGGGATCTTGGTAGCCGCAGGTTGCCGAATCTCCTTCACATACTACTGAATATCGGTGAAATGGGGTATATATTCAGAAAACAATAGAAGGTGAACTCAGCTGCGTTTAGGCTCTAGTAATTTCAAGGAAATAAATGTGTAGGATAACTCAGAATAGGAAACAATGGAGATATGCATCTAACTAGTTCCAGGACTGAAGACCGAATTATGATGAATATTGTTTTAATTGTATAGTTGGTTGTTATCATTTAGCTTTGATAAAGAATTTTCCATACTAATACTTTCTTCAAGACAAGAATCTAATTGTCAGTTGAGAGTTTAATATGACGATCAAGATTGTCACACTCAATTTTCAAGTTTTTAGTATCCGCTTACAGATTGTTTACAACATCAACTAATGTATTGTATTCAGCTAATGTGATGGTCATCCTTGAATTATTACAACAGCAGTTATCAATTTTAAGGATTTTTTTTTATTTTTGTTTCCAGACAGCTTTTGTGATGAATAGCATTGCAGTTTACACAAATGTAGTCACTGTGAAACTTAGTACGACAACAATTATAAACAAATCAATCGTTCAGACATGATGATGTGCAGGTCGATTAAATTTTAAGGAATTTAAGGGAATAGAAGAGATATAAATGTATTTAATCTCTTCACACTAGCGGGGTCCTTCGCAGTGATTTATATTTCAAGGTAAAGACTGGACCACAGTAGGAAAATTACAGTAGAGTAACAAAGGATTACATGACCACGTTTAAAAGCTGATTTAAAAAAGTATGATATAATGCAAATAATCGGGAGGGTGGAATAAAATGCTATTTATTATCTTATTGAAGATTAAACTGAATCATAAAATTGAACTATAATAGCCCCAGACAGAAATTATTTAGTCATATAGAAAACAGTGTATTTAAAGCAAGTCAACTCTTAGATAACAAAGTGAAACACCAGTATATGAACATATCAAAAATGTTTAATTTGAAAGCATAAGGACAGTATTTCATAAAATTCCACGTAAAATAAATAAATGTAGATAATGAAGTCAGCTTATAAGTATTAGGATTTGTATAAAATATTTAGGTATAATAAAAATAATTAATCAACCTTTTGTTATAAGGAGATGAATATAGTCTAATGCGAATAAGCACAATTAGTTTCACAATGTGGTGCACTTTGCAAATATTTAAAACTAAATTTTTCCACATAAAATAAATACCAAAGCTGGAGCACACAACACTTCATACAGTTTCTATTGTTCCTTGAATATTCATTAATCACCGAAAATTTCATATTAGATGAACTTAACACCTTTATACAACTAATTCTGCCAATATAAGAGATGCACACAAGTAGAAGATGGTATTCCCCCGAGAGCCGCCGCCGCCGCCGGCGCCGCCGCTAATCGCTTTTTAATGGGTTTTCTCATTAAAAACCCATTAACACTAATCGCTTTTTAATGGGATTTCTCATTAAAAACCCATTAACACTAATCGCTTTTTAATGGGTTTTCTCATTAAAACCCCATTAACACTAATCGCTTTTTAATGCGTAAACTCATTAACGCTAATCGCTTTTTAATGGGAAAACTCATTAACGATGTTATCATTTTTCCTAACGTCACATATTTCTTCCTTGCTCCTTACTTGCTCCCCTCAGATAAATGTACCTTGTTTGGTATCAATTAATATTAGATTTTTCTCAGCTACCCAAATTTCTTCAAATTTTTCAGATAGCATCATCCCCCAGGGAGCTACCCTCATTTTAAGATTTTTTGCTGGTAGCGATTTGTGACCGTCTTTATAAACTTTTTAGCCATGCAATACATCAAATTAGTCTAGAATTTTACGCAGAATCTGAATATGTAAACAGATTTAAAAATTCGACCACCCCTTACAAAGTTACACTTTTAAAGGCTCCGAGCCTCTAAATTTTTGCTCATCTATATTTAACTCCATTTTTAAAACCTTTTTTTGCTACCCAAGACATATACTTTAACCAAACATCTCCGAAAATCTAAAACTGCGAGAGTTTTAGAAATAAGCCCTTTATAAGCCATAAGTGTTTAATATTTAAAACCATTTTCAAACGATAATGTGCGGTTTTTAGAATATTAAAAACCATGACTTTTAAAATTTTACACAGTTATCAATTTTCTGGTTTAACATTTTTAATTACTAAGCACGTCATCACATAATTATATACTCAATGCTAAATATGTACTTGGAAAATACAATTCGTTTCCCAAACTAATTTCTTGTCGACTATAGATCACGCGAAGTACATGTGAGAGCGCTGTATAATTTCTTTTTAATGGACTTTCTATTAATTATGTTTGAATACAGTGTATTAGAAATCGATGCATCATTGCTTGTAGATTATTAATAACATAAGGTACTTTTTAGTATGTCCTCGACTACGTATTTAGGGAAATACAAACCTCATTTAGTAATACAGATCAATTAACGGATAATTATTTCAACTGTATATAACCCGGTCTAATTACTAAAGTCTATTCATTCCGTGCGCTTTGTGTAAAGTTCATTGAAATTTAAACAATCGTTTTGTGCAGTGATTTTCTCATCTTGAAGATTTAAGGTAAGTCTGCATTTTTTTAAATTAAAAATAGAACTGAATTTATTTGCAAACACCAATTATCGTGTATTTTGCTATTGTTTCTAATTGTATTTTTAAAACATCTAAGATTTGTTTAGATTTTACATTGTGTAATTTATTAGTCGCTATTAATTTTTCCAAAGTAATACGCTGTTTTACATATATATTTTTCAAATTTTAGATGGTCTTTTAGCTAAGATAATAAAAAACAATTTCCACAAATATTTTATTAAAAATTAAATACTTTTAAACATTAACAAAAGGCTGTAACAGTAAAACATTCTCCTTGGAACAACTTAAATTATTCAAACAATGGTTTAAACAGTGGTTGTACGCATTACCAAATCTTAATTCTTTGAGTCTACGAACTGAGAATACACTTTCCATGTTTAAAATGTTGTTTGATAAATATTTCGATAATAACTTCTTCTTCTGTTTTTCTTTAACATAGACAGTGGCCCCAGGAGGTATGACTTCTTTTAGTAAATCACCCACATTTGTATACCCACTCATAGACTGTTCATCCCAGCAAAGTCCACGGATTCTTTCCTTAAATCACCGAACTTGCTTTTTGAAATCATCACTTAGGGTGTTATACCCTACCGCCATGTTTAGTATCTCATGCCATATTACATTATTTACTACATCCATAATGGCGATCTCCTTGCAATAGAAATAACTAGTTTTGTATTGATATCCTTGTAAATCGATTATGAAACACATGCTTACTGCTTCAAATCATAAATGGAAATGGGCTTCTAAGCAAATCTCTCCTTTATATCCAGCTAGGGGTCTTTACTCCCGCCAACTCCTTTTATGATTTTTTCAACTAGGTAATTATCTAGAACTTTTGTTGATACTAAAGCAAGTCTGTTTTCTTAATCCAACTTTTGCCATCCGCCAACCACGACACTAATAGTTCACGCCCGTGCTTCCGTTTCCGTAAAACTTTTTCCCACTAGGTATGCGTTGGGTGCTGCTGTGAGCTGAATCTCATCACCGTAAAAAACACTTAGGATTGGTCGACCTTCCAAATCTTGTAGCAGATAGGTTATCGGTCTCGTTTGTTGTACTTTAACAATTTTGAATAGTTCGGTACTCCAGTTTGGATGAAATTCTGGGTCGAATACTGCTTTATATTTTGATATACGTACAATTTCTCCAACCTTATACAACTTCTTGCGACTTTTAGAAGCACCGTCAGCGGTGTAAAGTTTTATTCTTTCCGGATGTTTTTCCGCCTCCATAGGTGTCATGTTAATAGCTCGATGTGGTGTATTATTGTATTCTTCCATAACCTTAGGCAAAATATTCAACCATCTATGACTGCCTTGCAAGTAAAATCTTCTGTACAATTTGTTTTTTATTGTTCTGATCAACCACTCAACCATACTAGCTTTGGTTTATCTTATATTTTTGCATAAGATTTTTAAACCAGCGGTTGTAGTGTTCTTTCCCAAAATCCGTTTGTAGATTGATTTTTGCGTTATTTTCTCCTTGCAACATTTTGTCCAATTTTTTTTCACAGCATTTGTAACTTCTGATCCAGTTTTATTTTTTAAAGGTTTCGCTAAAGCGTATTTTGTGAAACAGTCCACCGCTATTAGAATATATCTGTACCCATTGTTCACACGAGAGTAAGGCTGCATTTCGCACAAGTCCGATTGAATAAGATCGCGTTTCACATGTTTCAAATTTGTATGGCGACGCTGAAAATTTTTTCTTACAGGTTTAAATAATTCCTAAACGATGATTTCTTTACTCATTTTTGGTTAACACTGTTGCTAAACTAATAGGGCTACCTTTATCTAGTTGCACCTTTGACATAAACTGAAGCTTTGGTTTGTAGTATTTGTTTTTTATAGCTGCTGGTGACGCCTCGTAAATCGATGATATTGCGAGACCTAGCTCCTCCTCGTTTGTCTCAGAAGCAGCAGTCAAATTCATGAAAACTGTATAAACGTTTTAAAGTCAGATATAAGCTTATCCAATTTTTCATTTACATATTGTTTATTAACTGCATCAGATGGTTCAACCGGGTGAGCAAGCATTGTGATACGCTGGTTTCTTGCATTGAAGGCTTTGTCTTTACGCTGTATATCATCAGAACTTTTTAGACAGTATGAAAAGGCTTGATTCTCGAGCTTGATTACAGATTTCTTATTAACACAATCACTATCGTCTTTAGGATCCATTACATCAACTAACCTTCTTTTACGAAAACTAATTGTTTCTTCTCCAGACTTGAATACTATAGTGTTTCTCTGATTAACACAATCATAATCTTCTTTTGGGTCTGATGAATTCACTAACCTTCTTTGCTGCATATCGTACCCACCACCATCCAACGTTAGCATAAATCCTCGACCTGAAGGACCACGTCGAATATCAGCATCTTTACGCTCTGAACGTCCGAAGCGGTCGATGGGCATTTTAAAACTGTGTAATTATTTTCTGAGCTCACTGTATTATACTTTTTTCTCTCAACTCTTCTATCATGTACACCATCTCGTTAATGTTTTCCTCGCTTGTATTTCCAGCTCGGTTGGATGCGTTCAACAATCTCAGCGGATCCACAAGTTCATGTACATCATTCCAGTAGACATATTGCACAGACTTTGAATTTAAACTTTTGTAAAACCGATTAGAAAAGCCTAAACCCGCTCCCTTAGTCTGTTTTCTTCTCTTTGACTGTTTTCTTTCGGGATTCCTCCGAAATTCGGCGAGATATTTTTGCACATATTTGTTAAACTTCTTGTTATTTGTTGGGAATCCGCTTAAATCGCAAATGGGTTAAACTTTCTTTTCAAAATCGATGCTGATTTGATCATTTCCAAGTAATTCGGCAAATCTTCATGCAAAATGAAATTGCCATCTTCGGGGCTGATGTCTTTATAAACCAGCAGATTGTATAAACCCCTCGTACCCGAGTATATCACATTGTTTAATGTTATATCGCTAGTTTCCAGGTTAATTACCAATACACTTTTCCACAAACTCCATGAGTCGGTTTCCGCATTATACTCCATAAATTGATTTGTCAATATTTTCGTCTTTGTCTCTAGCTATCACGTCCGCATAGTAAAGATGGAACGGTTCTTCTGAAACGAGTTGTTTAATTTTCTTTATAGGTGCTTCCATGTCTTCGAGTTTAACCCTTGTTGTAGGTGTGGGGATTTTTTTGGTGATTGCTTGCAACTGGGAAGCGGCTACTTGCAAGGGGTCGATCAATTGTTTATGGGTTTCTTTGAATTATTGCTGAGATGTAGTGTCTCCCTTTTTGTATGCCACAAACTTTTTTCGTATAGCATCTTGAATTAACTGAAGATTACGTTTATTTGCGATAAAATTGTTAACGTCCGTCATCATCAGGCTCTGGATGGGAACTAACTATTTTTTTGAATAATGTCAAATATTTATATACTCGTCGAAATTCTTCCTATATCGACCATTATCTAAATCAAAATCTTTCACAATAGTTATAAAATTATGTTTTGAGTCACCCCCGCCCCAACACTGTAAGCACATTTCTTTAAATTTTGGATATGTCATGTCACCGCCTATATAATCAAGAAAGATATGGCAAAGGTTTGTGTCAACCTGTTTCCATAATGCGATTACATTGGCTTATCTCTGAGTCTATGTTTTAAGGCACTAGCGTAAGTTTGACATAGATAGAACGAATCTATTGCTTTATGTCGGCCGAACGAGAAAAATTGAGTGATTTTGCTTTGCTCGTTTGCAGGTATATCATCGAAAACCACAATTGAATCTTCTTTGGTATCTCTGGGTTCAATCAAATCATCGTAATTTTCAAACTCATAGTAACCAATTTCTTTTTTTAGTGGTGAAAAAACGTTTCTCAACAATTCGTATTTCGGTTGATATAAACTTTTCGAAAATACATAGACATTTTGGAATCTAAGACCGTTCTCGTGCAAGATCAGAGATACTAAGGCATTGGTCTTTTCACAGCTCGGTGGTCCAGCAAATATTGCTCGTATATTGGATGGACATACAGGACCATGTTTACCAACTTCCTTTGCACTGGATGTTATATATGCATCAAAGTTTTGTATAGGTATTTTAATTTCTTGCTCCACTTCTACCGCAACACCATTCTTCTTTTGCGGACGATACTGTTTGAGGCTGTCTCGTATCGTTGTTCTAGCTATATTATATTTTTTACTAGCCGATCGAACACTTAATACGCCTTCCCGAATTTTACATATTGCTTTCTCCAAAGCATTCATCGCGTAATTTTTATTTGATGCTTGCATCTCTTAAACGTGTTGAATTTCAACTAACCCCAGTTTAAAAATGTTCGTTTATATACCATGGTCCTGCCCGCCCGCCCGCCCGCTCGCCCGCCCGCTCGCCCGCCCGCCCGCCCGCTCGCCCGCCCGCCCGCCCGCTTGACCACCCGCCCAAGGGTATTACCAAGCATATTACCATAAGGGAGGTTAATGTAGTACTTTTATTATTTTTAATAAAACAATATAAAATTTTATACAAAATGTATTGATAAATATATACAAACTGAATAGATTATTTAATTGCGGATAAATCTATTAACAATTTCCGTAAACGGATTATATTCAAACAAAGAGTCATGTATAATTAAAGCATAAGCCTTCATCGACGGTTCAAAATTTCTTGAAGCTTCTAATTCTATTCTTACATCAACCGTTGCGTCCTTGATGCTTTCAAATTGATGACGATAGTTGATTACAAAGACAGGTGATTCCTTAAACCTGTTGTAGTCCATTAAACATTTATTTGACGATTTGTTTTGATAGAATTTTTCCATAAAAGATGCATAAGACAGGTACGCAGGCAAGTAGTCGTTCTGCTCAAAATCCAAATTTAATCGACCTTGAGGAGACGCCTAAGAGTTTAAAAACACTTTGACATTGGTTATATTGGCATTCGTAAAGCTCGTAGCATTTTCTTCTTTCCTGTCGTACTTCCCATTTTGCAACGCCAGTAATAGCCTTCGAGCCTTCTCTGTTTCTTTCGATACTTTAATTCTCCATACTTGCGACTTTGATTGTGATAGAGACGGTAATTCGTGTAGTTTCCATTTTCTGAATACGACCATTATAGACAATTGATTTTGCATTTCCGAAAACAGCGATGCCTTGGCGAAGTCACCTAATGTTATATGCGGAACCTCCCATGAAATACGTAGTATTTTGAACGTTACTGTATTTCCAATCAACTTGTAGCAATTTACGTCCGACTTAGATCTGATTAAAATTAGCTCTTGAGGCATGTTGACGATAGTTTTCTTGTAATTTTCAAAAAACCCAAAAATGGTTTTTAGCCGTATAGCACAACTAAACCATTCATCTTGGAATATGGTATCGGGCTTCCACCTAGTATGTGTAATAGATTTTGTTTC
The DNA here is from genome assembly GCA_036346225.1 of Platerodrilus igneus. NCBI lineage: Eukaryota > Metazoa > Arthropoda > Insecta > Coleoptera > Lycidae > Platerodrilus > Platerodrilus igneus. The sequence continues at coordinate 1,502,296 of JARFIW010001186.1, forward strand.
CGATTCTTTCATGGATACTAAACCCTTAATAGTTCTTGTAATTCCAAGGATTCTGCAGACATCTATTATTTGATTATTACCCAATTTGTATTGAATTTCCTCAAACAGAAAATATGGCACATTTCTAGTAAATTCGTAAGCTGCTCTAATCGGGTCTACAGTCTAATGTTTCCGTAGGCTTATAGGTACCCCTTATAAATATGAAACTTTCATGGGGATATGTGATGTTATCACTGCTCTGGATTTCAATTGAAATTCGATTGTTGTTTTCTGCATTCAATGTAAAGGGAAGATATGTATAATAATCTTGTTTTATTATGGTTTCGTCTAAATTATAACCTCCAAACACATCCAATTTGGGTACGTCCTCATTTTTAAGCCTTCCAAGTTTAACGTTTTCATCACCGTGGAGATCTAAGCTGCGTTTACTTCTGCCACTCATCATTTATAACTTTTAATCCCAAAGATTTTAAGAAACGTATTTGTTCAGCTGTAAGTCTCTCAACAACTTGACGCTTTGACGTTGTATTCACTTCTGATCGTCTAGGGGTGTTGTAGCGTGTTTTATATACAAAATCAAAGGGCATTTTCAGCTACTTTTTATTTCCAGTCTCACACAGGTGTATGTTTCTGGTAAAAAGTTTATCAATTCGCCCAAATGATCGACTAATCTGATTGTAATATTATCAATTTCTGTCACGCTCAGTGGATAATATATGACGTGGTTAGGTTCCTTTTCCAGATTATACCCAGGTGGTACAGATAGACTGAATTCGAATATGCTGTGGGTAAGAAAATTGTTTCTGAACGATCCTGCGGTAATATTGGTTTCCACAAAAATGTTTGAGACCGATATTATGTTCACTTGCTGATTAGCGATATGTACGGTATCTGCAGCCAATTTGCGATTAGTAAACCCCAAGGTGCTTCCAATATTGTTTTTACGGTTTGCCCCAAAATCAATCGGTATACTGCTTCGTATAGAACACTTTAATGTATTATTGTTGGCACTCAGTTTAAAATATTTTTCAATGTTTTCGTTGATGTCCGGCTTCTGACTGAACAATTTTTTGAAAACATCCTGTATATATGCATTTATTTCTTCTAATTCGTATGATCCAGGTTCAATGGTTATTCTGCGATGCTCTGGATCGTTAAAGTATAAGATGTTGTTTCATGGATGTATGTTTTGCACACTGTTACAAGTATACAGTCCACTAGGCCCAAAGCATATTCACCGTCTTGTTTCAATTTAATTGGTGGGTAAATGGATCCTGTCGATATGACATTACCATACCCGAACACGCTCACTGTTTTAGCCATTGTCACTAAGAAACTTTAACACTAAATGCCCACAATTGTAAGTGTTGTAAGTCTGCTCAGGTACACTGTTGTAGTAAATTTTACAACCTCGAAAATGTCTCTTCACTTCTTCCGGTGGTCTCAAGTCTCCAGGCGTCGCCATGGATCAATGTAGTAAGCGTAAGACTACGGATCCCAAGGTCCCGGGTTCAAATCCCGACACGGCCGACTGCTTGAAAAATGGCAGGTGAGCATTTTTCACAAAAATTACGCCCTCGTTCGGATGAGAGGTTAAATGGAGGTCCCGTGTGTGAGTGTTGTCACGCACGTTAAAGATCCCTACCTTGGCTGCAACGGCAAGGGTTCGGCAAAATTCTAAATTTCCAGGAAACAAAAACTCGCCTCCTGGCCAATGTAGTACCTACAGGTGGAGCATTGGAAATGTAAATGAACGGTCTCAAGTCTCCAGGCGTTGCCGTGGATCAATGTAGTAAGCGTAAGACTACGGATCCCAAGGTCCTGGGTTCGAATTCCGACACGGCCGACTGCTTGAAAAATGGTAGGTGAGCATTTTTTACAAAAATTACGCCTTCGTTTGGATGAGAGGTTAAATGGAGGTCCTGTGTGTGAGTGTTGTCACGCACGTTAAAGATCCCTACCTTGCCTGGAACGGCAAGAGTTCGGCAAAATTCTAAATTTCCAGGCAACAAAAAACTCGCCTCCTGGCAAATGTAGTACCTACAGGTGGAGCATTGGAAATGTAAATGAACGGTCTCAAGTCTCCAGGCGTCGCCGTGGATCAATGTAGTAAGCGTAAGACTACGGATCCCAAGATCCTGGGTTCGAATCCCGACACGGCCGACTGCTTGAAAAATGGCAGGTGAGCATTTTTCACAAAAATTACGCCTTCGTTTGGATGAGAGGTTAAATGGAGGTCTTGTGTGTGAGTGTTGTAACGCACGTTAAAGATCCCTACCTTGCCTGGAACGGCAAGGGCTGGGCAAAATTCTAAATTTCCAGGCAACAAAAAACTCGCCTCCTGGCCAATGTAGTACCTTCTGGTGGAGCATTGGAAATATAAAAATGCACGGTCTCAAGTCTCCAAACGAATCGTAGTAAAACACACTATTTCTAAGTTTTCGGTACCCAACCCAATGTGTACCTGATCCTTTGGTGGTATCCAAATTAATCACACCCGACTCGTTGACATACGGTCTAATCTTCTGTAACTGATCTCTAGAAAAGACGCCGCGAAAATGAGAAATGTTAGATGCGTGTTTCCTTATATCTACGTCGGTGAGAGCTCTTCGAGGTAACTTGTTTAGTTTTTCGATACTTTTTTACAAATGCCACGCCCCTGTTTGTACGATTTCAAGAATAATGCGGAGCCTTTTTTGTATGGTTTTAGAAACACTCTATTTCCTTTTTCCCCAATGGCAATGGCTTCTATAGATCTGTTGTGCCGTTCACTCTTCTTAAGTTGCTCGTTGGCTGTCTTGACATCATTTACTGCTTTAACTATCCCCGCAGCACCACCTGTTAGTGCTCCTAGGGCACTTAGTCCTGCGAATATCGGAATCAATGGTGAAAAAAACTCCTTTCTGTGGAACGGGTATAATACGTGGGATTTTAATTTTGCTTCTCCCACCAGCTCCTTTTATGATTTTTTTACCAATTAGAATACCAACGTCTAGTAGCTTTTTCCAGTTGTCGGAACCAACTCGGTCTATTGCGGATCGTATTTTCTTCAAGAATCCACCTTTGGAACTTATTTTCTTCTTTAAGCCCATACCCATTTTTTTCTTCGCTTTTATAGCGTTTGTCACAAACTTTGCGTTCTTAGACTTAACTCTCCCCCAGGCTTCTTCTTCTAAAATTTTATCTGCTCGGTGTCTGGCTGGAAGATCGTCGGGGTACTTGGAGTATGCAATGTCGTGGTCTTTACACAGTTTATCCAATTTGTTTATTTTAGGATCACCTCTTGCTAAGCGCTTATTCAACTTTGTACCAGGACCGCAGTACTAATAACCTGGAATATGCAGCTCGAACGGTAACCTGTTTATAGCGCTGTTGATTAAACCCTCTCCAGACTGCACAATCATCGATGTCTACACTTTCGTACTCAACAACTAAATGAGCAAATAGAAGTAAAACATCTCTATTTATACTTTTACGATTTGTTAAATAAGTACAACAATTTATAATAAATAAGACTTACAGAATAAAAACATTTTCAAAATCTTAAAATAAATAAATTTTACAAATTTAATAGTCTTTTAAGTGTTTATGAATACAATTTTAGTTATTAGTCTAACATGCTTTCTTGATTTTAACTTTATACTTATTAATATCTATTAATAAACTAAAAATTAAACGCTGTACTTCTCTTTTATAAGGTTGTAGTGGAGCATGCGTTGTGGTATCCGGAATCTTCGGAATCTTCAGAAAAAGACAATCTTCTACATGCAAGTGATCGTGCTACCTCCACATCTTTTAGGTATTGGTCGGGATCATATATAATTATTTCCTGAATGATAAAATAGTTCACATTGGTAAAATTATCATATAGAAAATGATCTGTCTGGAGCTCACTTTCAATTAAAATGGCTTCTCGTTCTTCATCCGTCAATTTAATATTTAGCCTAGAATTTGCATTTATTATATCACCAATAAACATCTTGTAAACAGCAGGAAAACCTCTATTCTGTAACCCCTGCAACTGACTGCTTATTCCTTTACTCAGTTGGAATATCTTAAATACTTCACTTTGATTTAAAACAATAACATTTCGACCTTTTGCAATTTCCATATTAAACAAATTCTCTTCTTGCAAATCATTTTCTACTAATACACTTTTGATATTAGATGTATCGGCTGCCAGTTTCAATTTAAACCCATAATCCAGTTGTAATTCTACCTCATCTATTCCATTACTGAAACCATTTTGTCCAGCATTCTTTACATCTCGTGCAAATTCTCTAACTCTAAATTCAACTTAAAAGTTGCATAAATCGGTCCAATCATTATAACCCATTTTCATTCCAGCATTTCCACATATACATCTAACACAATCAATTTGTATGACTGGTTGTAGACCACCATGTAAATCAAATCCTACTTCCAATAAGTGAAGGTGATATCGTTGCCATCCGCTTAAGGGGTAGACAGTCTTGCCTATCAGCGTCATTAGGTTTAATTGCGCCACATCACTTGTTACATCAACACCGGCGAAATCCATAACTTTAACTTGAATAGCTCGAAAATATATCGTAAACTGAAGCTCTGCAAAAAACTCGCATGTTATATACACGTGCTCACACATGCGCAGTTTAATCGTTAGTATGGATTATTCCAACCTTCAACTAATAAAATTCAAAGAATCCCCATACAAGTTTCGACAGGGAAATAAACCACTTTAACTTTTACTTTTATTTTGCTAATTACATTTTGACGTATTAATAGTTCTAAAAATTTCTATACAAGTTTCGACGGGAAACTAGCCTCATTAACTTGTACCGTACTAATTGTCATTGACGTATTAATAATAGCATTCTAAGAATTCCTATACAAGTTTTGACGAGAACCTTATTTAAATTGTAATTATGTCACCGCATGCTTCACCTCTTCTTAACGACCTCATAGGCAAGCATATAAAAAACTACATGCTATTAAACCATCAGTTTTTATTCGGTCTTGTACGAATCGAGTCAAGTTTTGCTTCGCATTGTCTAGCAGTTTTCAATTTACAGAAGTAATGGAAACCAAACGAGTATCTTGCAACGTGTGCAGCTCAACCTTCAGCAGACGAAGCGATATGCTTCGTCACAAGCGTAATGTGCATGGTATAATACCATACCAGTCGGCTGCTGTTAAACGTTTTGATTTGCCTGCAATTGGGGTGCACGCCCCCAAGAAACCCCAGAGTCAAACGTTTGTGTGCAATGTATGCGACTCTACATTTAGTCGTAGAGATGTTCTTCTACGTCATCAACGCAACGTCCATGGATTGCAAACAACGAGTGGGTTTAAGCGATCAGCTCCTGCTGCAGAAAAGGCTTCGATATCGGGCAGCGATACAGCAAAGGTCGCACGCGATGATGGGCCTTCAACATTCAAGCAACCGCGTATCGCTGTTGTCAAGTGCGACGTGTGCGATATTGAATTGTCCAAAACTGCGTATACTGCACACTTACGCAGTAATGCACATAAATTGGCTGCAAGCCGTGCAGACGCTGGAGAAGATGCGGTGGAAACCATAGCCACCGCATTCAAGACTAGGATTGCAACATATCGCTTGAAGAATATCCATGACGTTGTTGCAGTTGATGAGTTCTTGCAACAACAGGAAGATACTTTTACGCGGGGGTCTGGATGGAGTATGAAGAAGGTGTTGCATCTGGAAGTCAACATTAATAAGTACACACCTCTTTGAAGATCCTCGTATATTGAGCTACCTGAATGGCTTAAGAAGAAGATGGTTGTAGTCAACGTACAAAATAAAGACTTAGCATGCTCTGCATGGTCGGTGATGGCTGCGCTATACCCAGTCGATCGAGACCCTCAAAGAGTAACTAAATACCAGCACTACAGCACCACTCTAGACTTGGGTGATATTGAATTACCAGTCAGTGTGAGTGATATACCGAAATTCGAACAATTGAATGACGTCAGCATTAATGTTTTTGGAGTGGAAGGCAAGTTGATTGTGGGCCCGCTATATTTCACAAAAAATAAAAAACCTCGACACATCAATTTGTTATATCTACAGGATGGTGAAAACGACCACTACTGCTGGATAAAAATCTTGGAAAATTGGTTGGTAAACAAATGTCTAAAAACCGTATGCATAAATGGTTGTGCGATGGCTGTCTACTCTATTGCCGGACCGAGGAAGAACTTAGGAAACACTCGGAGTATGAGTGTAACCATGTAGTTACAAAAAAACCAAACGCATTTGATAACATTGTAGAGTTTAAAAACATTCATAAGCAGATGAGGGTACCGTTTGCGATTTATGCAATTTCGAGTCGGTGCTGCAACTTATAAGTTCTACTACCCCTGACGCCTCAATTTCGTTTACAAACAACGTGCAGGAACATACACCTTATAGTTTTGCCTATTATATTAAATGTAGTTATGATGACAGTTTATCAAAATTTAAGATATACAGAGGTCCTGATGCTGCGAAGATATTCATGGAGAAAATGAAAGAGGGAGGTCAACGATTAGGAGCTATCTTGAAAACCAACGTTCCGATGGCACCGCTTAAACCGCTAGACGAGTTACTCTTCTATGCGACAGTAGACTGTGGCATCTGCAAAAAGCCCTTGGGAGAAGAAAGGGTTAGGGACCATAACCACCTAAATGGGAAATTTCGCTTCGCGGCTCATAGCCAATGTAATTTAAAATACACAGTACCCAACTTCATCCCAGTGATTTTCCATAATTTAAGTGGGTACGATGCTCACTTTATAGTCAAGGAGCTGGAGTGCGACCAGGAAAGTGTTAGCGTCATACTAAATAATAAGGAGAGGTGCATTTCGTTCACCAAAAATGTTAAACTAGGTGCTTACGATCATATGAAAGATGATGAGGAGGAGAAAGATGCAGGCTCCATTCAACTTCGATTTATCGACTCGCTGAGGCTTATGGCGTCGTCCCTAGACAAACTAGCAAAAAATTTGGATTCCTATCAGTTTGCAGAACTGCGAAAGTACTTCCCCGAGGAGGAAAAATTCGAACTGGTAAAGGAAAAAGCCGTGTTCCCGTACGATTATATCACTGACGCATTCATTTTGGATGAGAGATCAATACCAGCAAAGGAAGCTTTTCATAACAAGTTAACATCTACCGACATTTCCTTTGCAGAGTATGGGCGCGCGCAGAAAAGGGAATACAGCGATTTATATTTAAAGACCGACGTTTTGTTGTTGGCCGACGTGTTCGAAAACTTTCGAGACGTTTGCACAAAAACTTATGACCTTGACCCGTGCCAGTACCTGACCGCACCCAGCCTGAGCTGGGACGCAATGTTGAAGTACACCAATGTTAAATTAGAATTGCTAACTGACACTAGTATGCACAATTTTGTAAGGTCTGGCATAAGGGGAGGTCTTACTCAATGCAGCGGACAATACGCTAAGGCCAATAATAAATACATGGACGATTACGATACCACTGAACCGTCATGTTTCTTCTTAATCTTCTTTGGGAATTAAACCACTCATAGTTTTTAAAATCATTTTTATTTACGATTCGATCCATGACCTAGGATCGTTGTCAAAATAATTAAAACTTCAAGTTTGACATTTATGACATAAATTGAAGGTGACTTTGATTTATTGATGTTCAAAATATTTGGTTTGAGTACACTAAGCAAAAATTTTTAAAGCTTAAAAGAATGATTTCCTTCAATTTGTGTTGCGGCCTGAGACCGACTTTTTTTAGGTAGCCAATACACTTAACGTGAAATCAGCTGATTAATTTTTATTGGTGAATTTTATATAAATTCAATAATTTGGGAATTGAAAAACATTTTTTAACATGTTTCTATTTATACAATTGAGAGGATGGTTATTAAAGAAGTGTGCGATTGCGTTACTGTAAGGCTTAAGTAGTCGTTTTTTTATATTTATTTTGAGGGTGAAAATCATTATGATTTGTCAGATACCAATGTTGTTCTATGAAGATTGTATATGGTTCTGAGGCGACCCTAAGACGGGTTTACACTTGTCAGATACCAATACTGTTCAACGGAGATTGTATATGGTTTTGAGGTAACCCTATTGCGGGTTTACACTTGTCACATACCAAAGCTGTTTTACAGGGGTTGTTGATATGCTTATTGTCATGTAATTAGTTATTGTATGTATAAATAGAAATCATAGAACAACATTGGTATCTGACAAATGTAAACCCGTCATAGGGTCGCCTCAAAACCATGTTAAAATCTACCAAAGAGGTAGACTAAATCATAATGATTTTTCCCCTCAAAATAAATATAAAAAAACGGCTACTTAAGCCTTACGGTAACGCAATCGCACACTTCTTTAATAACCATCTTCTCAATTGTATAAATAGGAACATGTTAAAAAATGTTTTCCAATTCTCAAATTATTGAATTTATATAAAATTCACCAATAAAATTAATCAGCTGATTTCACGTTAAGCGTATTGGCTACCTAAAAAAAGTCGGTTGCAAGCCGCAACACAAATTAAAGGCAATCATTCTTTTAAGCTTTAAAAATTTTTGCTTAGTGTACTCAAACCAAATATTTTGAACATCACTAAATCACCTTCAATTTATGTCATAAATGTCAAACTTGAAGTTTTTATTATTTTGACAACGATCCTAGATCATGGATCGAAACGTAAATAAAGATGATTTTAAAAACTATGAGTGGTTTAATTCCCAAAGAAGATTAAGAATAATACTAAACAAACCACAACAAACATACAGGGAGTATTTACACGTCACGTTTCCTAACGTACTTTGACGCTAATAATATGAGCCAACACCTTCCCATTGACGGATTTAGGTGGTTAAGCGTTCTCGAACTTCATCGTATCAAGCGGGAGATTCTCAATTTACCCGAGACTTGCGACTTGGGGTATATATTGGAAGTCGATATTGAGTACCCCGAGGAACTGCATGATCCTCACGACGATTTACCGTTTTGTCCGGAAACAAAGACACCGCCATATGCTGACTCTAAAAACCCAAAACTGTTTGCCACACTGGAGAGTAAGAAGAATTATATAATTCACTACAGAAATCTCCAGCAGTGTTTGAAAAATGGTCTCCGGCTCACGGCAATCCACAAAGTCATTGAATTCGGACAATCTCCATGGTTGAAACCGTACATCGACTTGAACACCGAGCTACGAACATTAGCTAAAAATGCGTTTGAGAAAAACTTCTTCAAGTTGATGAATAACGCGATTTTCGGCAAGACTATGGAGAATGTAGACAAAAGGGTTGATGTAAAGATTGTGACTCGGTGGGAACCCGAAGGTAACTATTTGTGCGCGAGTACTTTAATTGTCCGCCTGAATTTTAATAGTTGCACAGTGTTTAGCGATAATTTGGCTATTATACAAATGGATCGAGTAAAAGTGTCAAATGATTAACCCATATACGCAGGATTTTCGATACTAGACCTCTCCAAGACTTTAATGTACGACTTCCACTATAATGTTATGCGACGTATGTATAATAATCAAATTCAACTCCTATATACAGACACAGATTCTTTAGTTTATAGTGTACAAACTGATGATTTATATTTAGATATTTGTAATAATATAGACTACTTTGATACTAGTGATTACCCGATAGACAATAAGTATAATATTCCTCTAGTTAATAAGAAAGTGGTGGGTAAGTTTTAGGATGAGTTCAACGGGGATTTGGTTTTAGAGTTCGTTGGCACTAGAGCTAAATCGTACTGCATAATTAGTGAAAAGGATTTTATTAGAAAAATTAATGTCGTTAACCGTAGTGTAGTGAAAAGTATAAGTGTTATTAGTTTTAAGGATGTTGCAAAAAACAATATAGGGGTCCTCAGGTATACAATGACCGCCATTTGATCCCATAAACATGAGCTATACACTAAGCTTATCAACAAGATTAGCTTATCCGGGGATGACGATAAACGCTTTATCATTCCCGGAACTGTTAACATGTATGCCTGGGGGCACCGAAAAATAGACGATTTTTATTTCACCTAGTTTTAAGTTTTGTATGGTATAGTTTTGATATCTATATATAGTAGTTTAAGATTTCCTGTGTACATGAGTTTTTGTATATATTAGTTGTAAGTTTCCTTCCCTCATCTCCCCACTTCTATTCCTTACACTTTTTATCCCGGCGAACAAAGCGTGTATGACCTTCTCGCGGTGCTCGCTGAGCAGCTAAATATTTTGTTTAGTTGGCCGACAACACGCATTACTTTATCAATAAATTTATTTTATGTATTCTGCTTTTTATTTCATCACCAATATAATACTCTCTATAAAACTGGTTTAAGATTTTATATTTCTGATCCGATAATTTTTGTTATGTGTTTGTAGGTTTAGAACCCTATGTTTTTGAACTATAGTTAGAGAGACGTTGAGAAGCTGCGGCGGCGGTGCTGAGAGGCGAGAGACGTTGAGAAGCTGCATATTCGGATTGCGCGTAAAATTCCAGAATGATTTGACGTATCGCATGGCTAAAAAATTTATAAGGACGGGCAAAAATCGCTACTAGCAAAAAATCTTAAAATGAATGTAGCTCCCTGGGGGATGACGCTATCTGAAAAATTTAAAAAGATTTGGGTAGCTGAGAAAAATCTAATATTAATTGATACCAAACAAGGTACATTTATCTGAGGGGAGCAAGGTGGGAGCAAGGAGGAAATATGTGACGTTAGGAAAAATGATAACATCGTTAATGAGCTCTCCCATTAAAAAGCGATTAACGTTAATGAGTTTACCCATTAAAAAGCGATTAGTGTTAATAGGTTTTTAATGAGAAAACTCATTAAAAAGCGATTAGTGTTAATGGGTTTTTAATGAGAAAACCCATTAAAACGCGATTAGTGTTAATGGGTTTTTAATGAGAAAACCCAATAAAAAGCGATTAGTGTTAATGGGGTTTTAATAAGGAAACCCATTAAAAAGCGATTAGTGTTAATGGGTTTTTAATGAAAAAAACCCATTAAAAAGCGATTAGTGTTAAGGGGTTTTTAATGAGAAAACTAATTAAAAAGCGATTAGTGTTAATGGATGTTTAATGAGAAAACCCATTAAAAAGCGATTAGTGTTAAGGGGTTTTTAAATGAGAAAACCCATTAAAAAGCGATTAGTGTTAATGGGTTTTTAATGAGAAAACCCATTAAAAAGCGATTAGTGTTAATGGGGTTTTAATAAGGAAACCCATTAAAAGCGATTAGTGTTAATGGGTTTTAATGAAAACCCATTAAAAGCGATTAGTGTTAAGGGGTTTTTAATGAGAAAACTAATTAAAAAGCGATTAGTGTTAATGGGTGTTTAATGAGAAAACCCATTAAAAAGCGATTAGTGTTAAGGGGTTTTTAAATGAGAAAACCCATTAAAAAGCGATTAGTGTTAATGGGTTTTTAATGAGAAAACCCATTAAAAAGCGATTAGTGTTAATGGGGTTTTAATAAGGAAACCCATTACAAAGCGATTAGTGTTAATGGGTTTTTAATGAAAAAACCCATTAAAAAGCGATTAGTGTTAATGGGTGTTTAATGAGAAAACCCATTAAAAAGCGATTAGTGGTAATGGGTTTTTTCATTAAAAAACCCATTAAAAAGTGATTAGTGGCGGCGGGGGCGGCTCTCGGAGGAACACCATCCTCTACTCACACAATTCTAAATGTGCCAACCTTTTTGTTTGGATACGTGCTACTCGTGATTTTGCACATAAAATTTAGCAATTAATACTATTGTAAGATATAATTTCTCTAACGAAACTACAAGCTCTGTTATACTCTTTCGTTAGCATTGGCAAAACCGTGTATTGCAATACTTGAATGATCCTCAATAACGAATTTGCGAGGTATGCCGATGTTCGAGATGTCATTCAATTGAGAAAAAACTCTTTACTTGTCTGAAGCTGATTTAGACCGGCTTCATTTCAACCGGTTTTAATTTTTCACAAATCTTGCATGATTAATTTGGAAATTGTAACAATAGGACCGAGCAGTTCCAACGAAACAAATATTTTAGAAATATGACTAAAGATTATACGTTTTGTAACGCGCGATTACCCCAAAATTTAATTGTGTATTATATAAGATCGTCTCTTTTGTAGGACACCACAAGACGCCTGAAGTTTTTAAAATACCACTCTCATTACATGGAATAATTAAATTTTATTGATCAGATGCTACATTTTTTTAGAGATTAGCATTATTGGAATTCCATTTTTATAATGGAAAACCACACGAGTTCAAAACATTTATAATTTTGATACTGCATGTCTTCAGGGTGAACCAAAATTTACTGATGTATTTTTGTAATATCTGAACACAAACCGAATTTATAAAATCAAAATAGAGTAAGAATGCTAAAAAGATCGTTTTGTAATCCCGGACCTAACATTAAGATATCATTTAGTGAAATATTTGTTGTAGATTTGCAGGATGCATCGAAGACAATACGGATTTTAGATGTCAGGCTGCCGCCTCAGAAGACCGCATGATGAGGGATATAATAACCCTTGCCCTAACAGGTATTTACGGGTCCCTATTTGGATTATATGATCGAGCGTTAGATATTCTAACATAAAACTATTGTAATTTATTTTAATTTCAGGACTTTCTAATAACCCTCTTTCGAGATATAAATATCGCCGTTTAGCAGATTCCAAAGAATTTCCTAATAATTTAGGAATTGACTTCCACCTAAGCCCCAATTAAAATATCAATTTTTCCGCGAAATACAATATTGTGGGTCTGCAAGCTTACACGTGATTTGGAATATCCATGATATACGGGTCAAATGATTTTGTTGGAACATTTTCTTAGATTTTATTTAAAACATAAAATCTTAATCAATTGAAAACTTGTATTCGATTTGATTTTTGTTTTCGCAAGTAAGTTGTCGCTGGTTGCTTTATCACTTATACCGCTAATGGGAAGGCTAGTTAGTTTTGTTTTTAAATTAAGGTTTTGTACTAGATGATCTTTACGAATTATGTTAATTTGCAAAGTCCATTTGAGTTAGGCTCGCGCATCACTCTAGGAAACCCTACCGTCCTCGATTTTTATAAGACAGTCAGCTAATATAACCTACAAGAAATCCGTGCATGACTACGGGGGGTGTTATTGTAGGGGGTCCATAAACATATTCAATAATAGTTCACATGTTACTATATTTACTATAAACAATTTTTTGTTAAACTTCTTCTGTAAACAAGAAATTTAATCTTTTGAAGCATCTGATTGTAAGAAATACCATTGTGTTCCTTTTGAAATCATTGAAGAAGCATTTTCAGATTTTATGGAAGCTTTAGAGCTTAATAACCCGTATTTGCATAATATGATGTAGTAGAAAGAGGTAACGTGTCCATGATGACTGACTGCTTGAAATTTTGTTAATCCTGTGGGCTGTGTGCAAGTATAGTATGTTCTAAATATTTGTTTTGCAGGATGAAAGATTGAAAAAGCCGGATACTGGACAATAAATTGTTTGGTAAAATCCACAAGGTTTCAAGAAAGTGCTTATTTTAAGATTTGGTTTGCTTAATTTCCTTCTAAGAAGTTGAATAATTTTTCATTTGTTGTATGACCGCATTCCACTGTTGTACGTTTTATACTATCAGAACGAAACCCAGAGTAGAACAGTGCGTTTGTAGTTTCTGTTTTGTGCGTTGATAAAGAATACCTTGCCAATGTTGAATGAAATAATTTGGACAACTTGTGATTTCAATTTGTTTAAAAATATTGGTTTTTTGTTGTTCCTAATTTCAGAAGTTTTGATCGGACAGTTATTAGCAAATTATTTGATACTGAGTTGTAGTGGTATAAGCAGTAGTGGTGTCGATGTTGATGGTGATAATAGTGATATCATAAATCTACGACTTGACCTAAACCATTGAAGATGTGTTCGCTTCGAGAATTGACGATAGCTTAGGATTACAAGAGGATATATACTTTTGAAGCTGGGCATGAGAGTACTACAATATTCATTGACTGTGACCGAGGACGATATGCACAAGATTTAGATGACAAGATGAAGGTAAAAATTATCGGTTTAAGACCTCATCAGCCAAACGGCCCTTTCCCTAAAGATCCGGTATAAAAAGAAATTTTAGTAAGGAGTATTATCTAACTAAAGCTAAAACTTCGCAAGCTATCCATAGATTTTGGCTTTCGTATTCAACAATATTAAACGCGATTGTCATGTTTTCTGGCTCTTTTCGGAAAAGGGGAGCAAGAGTTTTAATGCTGCTTGGTGTAATGATACCATTACCGACTGGCAGGGGCTAACAAAAAAAAATAGCTGAACACCAATCTTCTGTGATTCATCTTACTTCTTGTTTAGCTTACGATCACTGGAAAAATAATAAAACAGTAATATCACATTTTGCTAAAAACGACATTAAAGTAAAAGTTGTTACTATGCTATGTAGAATTATAAATGTTATGTTACTTTTGACAAGATGCAACATTTCCTTTCGATGTAACAATGAAAGCGGATCATCTTAGAATAAGGGAAATTTTTTTAATATTGTTGAACATTGAAAATGAAAACAATAGAGTAAAATATGTCAGTCCAAAAATACAGAATGAACTAATACAACTTTTGTCTTTTTTATTAAGACCAATCTTAAGTGAAATTATATAGACTCCGGGTTTTTTCTTTTGCTGGATACTACTAAAGATGTCAGTAGAATAGATCAACTGAGTGTTGTAATTCAATATGTTAAAGCAGATCCGGAAATATATTAATCATTTTCGAAACTTATGCGTTTACTTTAAAAAAAAGCTGGCCACGTTTGCATAAGTTAAACGAAATAAAGAACACCAAATGTAGGCTCAAGATGATTTATTGCCTGTTCTCTCTAAGAACGAATTTGGTTGATGTTATGATGTGTCTCGAAAATATAATTTTTTATCAAATAAAACGTCCAAAAAAAGAGAAGCTTTAATGATTAAAAATGAAGTAAATTTCTTTGCGTTCATCGTGATTTGTGTTTTCCAGTGTAAAATATTACAATCTCTAACGTAATTTCAAAATATTTACAACAACCCTCAGTTGATTTGTTAACAGCCGCATCACTTTTACGTACAATTCAAAAGAAGATGATCGAATTAAGAAAGCAATTTTTCAGCGATATTTTGAAAGCAACTGAACACGTTGTAAATACCTTAAAAATAGACCATACTTTTGTAACTAAACGACAGCGTCATACTAAAAATTTTTCTGATGTATTGGCGGTAGATGAACGTAAAAGAACAGAACAATAGTTTAGAATAACAGTGTTCAACGTATGTCTAGACGTCATAATTCAACAACTGACAACACGTTTCGTTAGCATGAACGATATTTCGACCAAACTCGCAATTCTACAACTAGAACATCTCAGCGTTTGGCCGGATAAAAAAAATATCAAAAAAGAAAACAGACTCTGCGGATTTTATCTATATGACTTGTCTTCTATATTTCCTAAACAAATTTTTAGCTTTTGAACGATAATGAAAGAGAATTAGTGATGGTAGAAAACCGTTCTATCGATAGTAGTGTGCCAGATTTGCGTAAGATATTACAATTGTGTTTAACTTTGCCGGTTATCACCGCTTTTCCCGAAAGGTCATTCAGTAAGCTTAAGCTCATTGAGACCTACTTGCGTAGCATCATGTCCCAAATGAGACTTAGTTGATTGGCACTCCTTTCTATTGAAAGTGAGCGAGGTAAAACATTGTAGTAGAAAGTGTAGTTCATGAGTTTTTATTAACAAAAATACGTCGTTTTAGAAAGTTATTGTGAATAACTCCGAATAACTGAAATTTTCGTTTAGTTATACGTTTACTGTGTTTTATATTATAATTAAAACTTAAGCATTTCGTATACATAAAACTCTACGGTATTTCAGGTATTGCATAAGTGTTTTTAAAAATTTTTCAAGTTAACCAAAGGGGGCTCGTTTAATATTTTTTGCAGGGAGGCCCATCAATTCTTAGTTACACTACTGCTGGAATGATTAACATTAATGTTTTCATTTATTGACAGCTTGCGATCACTGCCATTTTTTGAAGACTCTAAATGCAAAATGGTATCGTGTAATTTTGAACGTCTTTTACATCGAGACCATCTGCAAGTTACCGTAAAATGACTTGGTCTTAAGCAAATAATCCTGAACATTTATTAGTGAAATGTTTATTTTCAAAGCAGCGATTACAATTACGTTATTTGTTTAACGTTAAACCACAGGACGCAAACTTGTAATTATTTTTACGTGAATTTGTTACCTCCGAAATCGATGCTCTCGCGGGAGCTAATAGTACTTAGTGATAACGCCAATGTAATCGCATTATGGAAGCAGAATGACACGAACTTTTGCCATATTTTTTTAGATCATATAAGCGGTGATATGTCATACAAAATTTAAGGAAATATGCTTACAGTGTTAGAATGGTGATGACACGAAACATAATTTTATAGCTATTGTTAAAGATTTTGATATTGATAAAGGACGGTATAGGAAGAATTTCGATCAAAATATAAGCATTGTAGATGAGATAAATTGTCAAAAGTTTGTGGAGCACAAATAGGGTAGAAGACACAGACGTACCTTTAAAGAAAATTAAACTCGAGATCAAGATGAAGGTATAGACAAATCGGTTTATGGAGTAATGTGTAATCCCTAATCCAATACAAGTAGTTTGGGAAAAAGTGTGTAGGAAATTGATTCAGAAACCGTGGCATAACCTTAAATAATATCGTCTATCCTGGCACTAGAGATCTAACAAGAGCTATAATTATTTTTAAAGTCCTTAGCACTTTCCTAAGGAATGAAATAAATTAGTTCAGAGTATACATTCCCTACCTGTTGTTTCGTGCGTGCACACAAATCGGGCACAATCGGGACATATCCGAATAAGAGTAGCTCATATAAAAGAACTGTTCGCGCAGAAGTTATTATTTGCTAATTGCATAGTTTAAAGATACAACACCATCGATCAGAGCTATCAATCTTTTCGATTTTTAAAATGCACGCGACGCCATTGGTGGCCCGTATAACATGGAATACGTTTTCGGCATTTCTACTAGCTGCATTCGTAACATGGAGATGTGAACCGGGCGCACCCATTAGTGCGAAATGTACTGGACGAGCCACAAGGATTGAAAAAAGACTAGTCATCTTTTAGGCTCCAGCGTCTCAACACTCCTGATCTCGACCGTCGGATTCTGGCATCCTTCCGCAGAACCTCATCATGTATTTGCACAGATTAATCCTTTGAACTAATCTATACATATACCGCTATTGCAATCGTTTACAAATTAAATCCGCCACCGCCACCGCCACATCCAAAAACAGCGCCGTCATCGCCACCGTTACATCCGAAAACAGCGCCAGCACAAGCGCAACCGCCACCGCCACCTTCATCGCCATCCCCACCGCCACCGTTAATGCCACCGCCATCGCCACCGCCACCGCCACCGTTACCGCCACCGCCACCGCCACCGCCACCGCCACCGCCACCGCCACCGCCACCGCCACCGCCACCGCCACCGCCACCGCCACCGCCACCGCCACCGCCACCGCCACCGCCACCGCCACCGCCACCGCCACCGCCACCGCCACCGCCACCGCCACCGCCACCGCCACCTCCACCGCCACCGCCACAGCCACCAGCCACCGCCACCGCCACCGCCACCGCCACCGCCACCGCCACCGCCACCGCCACCGCCACCGCCACAGCCACAGCCCCGCCACCGCTACCGCCACCGACACCGCCACCGCCACCGCCACCGCCACCGCCACCGCCCTACTACCGCCACCGCCATTGCTACCGTCACCGCCACCGCCACCGTCACATCCGAAAACAGCGCCGTCATCGCCACCGTCACATCCGAAAACAGCGCCAGCACCAGCGCAACCGCCACCGCCACCTCCATCGCCACCGCCACCGCCACCGCCACCGCCACCGCCACCGCCACCGCCACCGCCACCGCCACCGCCACCGCCACCGCCACCGCCACCGCCACCGTCATCGCCACCGCCACCGCCACCGCCACCGCCAACGACACCGCCACCGCCACCGCCACCGCCACCGCCACCGCCACCGCCACCGCCACCGCCAAAGCCACCGCCACCGCCACCGCCACCGCCACCAAAACCGCCACCGCCACCGCCACCACCACCGCCACCGCCACCGCCACCGCCACCGCCACCGCCACCGCCACCAACACCACCACCGCCACCGCCACCGCCACAGCCCCGCCACTGCTACCGCCAACGCTACTGCCAACGCCACCGACACCGCCACCGCCACCGCCACCGCCACCGCCACCGCCACCGCCTTACTACCGCTACCGCTACCGCCACCGCCACCGCCATTGCTACCGCCACCATCGCCGCCACCGCCACCGCCACCGCCACCGAATTTGGAGTAGGAAAAACAGTATAAATACAAAAACGTGTGCTAATACTAGTCATTCTGTTTTTGAACATTGAACGAGTAACATGTCTTTCTTCAGTGATTTGGGCAATATATAGCTGCTCTGCTTGGATTAGTGCGGACTTCGCATGATGATGTCATAATTATGCGATTGAAAATGCAGAATCCATTGGTGAAAAGCAAAAGCTATTGGTTTAGTTGGCAAACATAAAAACTATGCGTTCACAATTTAAAGTAACCCAGAAGAAAGGAGCGGGGCTTAAAACTAGAAAGGAAACTGCATATACGTGTATACATTGAAAAGATTCCGCCTCCGCCTTCAAAGGACGTATTAGAAGTGGAGCAATTAGCAACCTCAAGCATAAAGATATGGGAAAATCTTTAATACATTGTAAAAGTCTTTTCAAGAGGAAGATCCAGAACGCACTTAAAATGGACGAGGCCGTAAAAGTTAATACAATGTTTTGTGGAGAGTTTGAAATTCCAAAAAGTTCGAAGTTTACGTAAGAACATAAATATTCTACGACGTCAAATGCTGCTATCTTAAGGAACACTGATCTAGACTAATGGTTTAAAGAAATCGTCGCAGAACCGATAATGGTGGAGATGGAAGAATTCTAACAGCAAGATAGCGGATGAAGTTTAAAGAATATTGTTAACTTGGGTGTCAACATCAACAAATATAATCCTATGCAAGGATTTTCATACATTGAGTTACCTTTCGAGATTAAATAAAAGCAGACATGCGTTAATGTGAAGAATGATGATCAAGTATGTTTTGCAGGGAGCATAATGGCTGCGTTACCTTCAATCGATCAGGACCCTCAAGGAGTGTCCAAATATCAACAAAGTCGATAAAGTCGTATTTGGGAAAGGCCTTGATAATGAGAGTTTCTTTAATTATAACAAAACCTAATAAGAGTTTTAAGATATTTTAGAGAATGACAAAGTAGAATGTGACAAAATGAGAAAACCGTAAACAAAGGCGACCTAGAAATAAAATTGAAGAAATTGCTGAGGCAAGACGGTTTGGCGCCCATTAACTATGACAAGAAGAATAGCCTTTCGGGGTAAGTGAATATTGTAACGTAGTTTGTATTTTTATCATTTTTATTTCTTTATTTTAATTACGTTTATTCTTTTTTCCATAGAAAGTCACTCCCGCACAACTGTAGTTAATCGTTGTACTCCTAAATTGTCACGGGATCCCCGACTTTTAGGGCAATTCTACATTTATAACGTACCACCTATTTTACCCATAAAAAACATAGCTAGTAAAATTTATTATAAATGATGTCAGTACTAAAATAGTTAATGTTATCCCTTTAGTTTTCTTATTTTATCTATTATTATTCTTCAGATGTCACAAAAGTGGAAAACGATATCGGAGTAACAGTCTAGGAAATAAAAGAAAAGAAGAAAAGATCTTAAAAGGAATCTCAAAATTACAAAGCTTCTGTTCCAATTTTTTTTAACTACTGGTCAAAAAATTGAGGCAGAGGTAACCCGATCTTTGGCACCTTTGATCTGCAAAATGAATTAGTGTGAAATTTTACACGCGCGATTCGGACATACATCTACGAAGCTTTTATTAATAAAAGTTGCACTAATATGTTCTAATCAAAGTAGTATACAAAGATTTTTACTAAATTACCTCAAACTTGTAGTTGCCTCAATTTGTAATCCAAAAGCTTACGTGAGTTAATATGTCAAAACTTACCTTCCTCAATTAAAAAAATTAATTTGAAATATTAAATGAATATTACTCTAATTGTTTGTAGAAGTACTATATATATATATATATATATATATATATATATATATATATATTTATTTATTGCTGTGGTCGGGACTTAATTGGTTTGACATCGCCAGTGTCAACGCTAATTTTCAAAACTTAAAAATTTCGACAAAAAGAATTTCTTACCCTGATTTCTGCTTCAAAATATCTTCCGCAGCTTCCTTGGCTAGCTCTTCCTTCCCACTCGCACACCATTCAATAAAACCAAATAATACAACTATCATACAATCTTTATTTACCGCTATTTACAAACAAATTATTCTCAGGTATGAACAGTTTGGTACACTAATTACAACTCAATAAGTGATATGTTTTAAAGTCTTTGTTTTAAATTATGATTTGCAAACACATTTAATACAATATGAGTAGATGGGCCCCAAATAATACCCTATATTTATTGCACACTGGAGTATGGTGAGCTCATAATAACCCAGTATATTAATGTATGCCTTTTACCGTGCATAAAATTACTACAAAACTAATAAACCCATGTACCCCTAACAATCCAATTTATATTCATAACAAAATTCACTAAGTTTTCAATACACCCTTTTTCAATAATTTAAATAACCCCAATAATTCTCCAGTACACGTATCTTGCGTTAATAATTATAAATAACTCCAATATTCACTCACACATCACCAAAATAATACCAAAAGTTTATCAGATAACAGAAAATTCAAATAAGTTACCTGGAGAATGCTTCAAGCCACTATCCCTTCAGACAAACTTACGTATATTATGCGTTTATTTATTGATTTACTAGCCTGGTATGGTAGTAATTGGACCTCTGTTAATTTGATTTTCACTACACTACTCGTATCTTTACGTTAATAACTAGGTCATAACTACCAATTTATAAGTGCTAGCAGTACATTTACGGTATAGAATATATTTAATACTTACAAAAGCTCTACTATAACGTCGGTCTATCGTTGAAAGTAGTTAAAAGCGATGAAAATATAAAGAGAATAAAAGAGAAAGAGCCCCATTCTCACAGAGTATTTAAATCGTTCAACCTGCCACCTCTAGGCCACACTTCACACAAAAAACTTATTTTAAAATAACACTTCTGCAAATTTTGATATAACCGACTTAAAGCTTCCAGAAATTCACTTCGGGGACTCACCGTATAATCCGAAAATCACTTCCACCTGTTTGACCGTTTGTAAAACTATCCGTTTCAACCAATGATTCTGTTCTGTGTCGTCATGAAACTCCGCCTGTATTATTTTTATCTCTGTCTTATGCATATTTGATGTGGCGTTTCAAACCCCACTTGAGTTGTAGAAAATCGATATGATGACCGCGTTTCATTACTCCTCGTGGATTCAGTACGTGCGTTTTAAAACCAATGCTTTTATATCCGTCTCTATCTGTAGCATATTACTGATCGTGCATCTCACCTACTCTTCAAGAAACTTTGTTAGCTTGTTATTCGAAGCCACTGACGGTTGAACATTATTTTCTATGAAGCCCGCTTTATTATGCTGCTAATTTCAAAGAAGGTAACTTTTTAAACATGCAGGTGTTCTTAATTATAGACTGTTTAAAATAACAATTTTTGGAGTCTATATTTCACGGTATCCGATAAAACTGACGTCCTTGTTTGTTACCAAGACACCTTTTGTCTTGGGATTATCGATTTTCTTTACCCTGGTGCGTTTTCCAATGCTATTGCACGTTGAATTAAAATAAATTAAATTAATTATGCGTTTCTATTTGTTTTTAAAACTGGTTTTCTTTATGTACCTCTAACTTTTTAATCATTACTTATAAAATTACGTCACTACTTGTCCGTTTAAATTAAATAAATTAAATAAATTTTGCGCGTAAATAATTTGTTCGTTTCTCTATACAAGGTGTTTGAAATTGCATTGCTTACCCTAAATTTAACCCTTTGAATCCATAACAATATATATATATATATATATATATATATTATATATATATATATATAATCGTGTAAATTATAAGTTAAGAGAGATAGATAAGTCAAGAGAATAATTTTGTAAGGACCGTGCATATAGAAAATAGGAATAATTTATTAACGCTTTAAATTAATTAGTTTTGACATTAAAACAAGCGGATAATAGCATACATTTGTATTAATAAATCGAAATGTTAAATTTGCATAAGGGTAGAAGCTTTGTAATACGTGAAAGCTCAAGAATGATACAAATATAATTAGCTTTAATATTTTAGAGGTTGTAAATCAAGCACATCAAATAATAAGGAGAGCTTTTGTATATAAAATCAATAATGTAAACGCATATTTTTCCTTTTAACTAAACAAGCGTTCGTTAAATGGAAATCCTAAGAAATTCTACAAGTTGAACAACATAAGAGGTACAATTTCAAACGGACAATCGGTTCATAGAAAGCCTGACAGATAAATAAACAAGTTCAAAAAACCAGTATGTATGTTAGAACACAATTCTGTAAATAATTTAGTTAACGGTCG